>CM029401.1:36079097-36589399 GCA_017139565.1 Luffa aegyptiaca
AAGATTCACGAAGAAGTTTAGTTTGTGAAATAAAACTTGGATTTGTATTGAATTTATATTGAAAAAAATTGTATGGATTTCTTATATGAGTATAGTATAATCTCTATTGAGTGGTCTTTTGATTCTCTCTTTTAGCCGTATATTTAATTCGAGGGATATTGTACTTGTTCTCAAGGTTGAATCTTCAGAAGAGTTGAACGTTGTCTTAAATCTTTTTATGCTTTTTAAGTACCTTTTGCTGCAGAGTCGGAAAGTTTTGTGTCGTCTTGAAGTCTTCAAAGTCTTTGACTCTTCAAAAGAATTTTGGTCTTCAAGCCTTCAGATAGCTTTCAAGTCTTCATATATAGTCTTTTAGCCTTCGATTTTCTTCATTTTTCTTTTTTAAAGAGGTTTATTGGAGTTTTCTCAATCTTCTGACCCCCTCCAAATGAAGTGTAACACCTAAATAGAATTTTCCATAGACATTCTGTGGGTATTGAGGTTAATTGTACTTGAGTCCAATTACTTTGGACTTGGGCTTGTTTGGGCCAAATTTGGGCTTCGAGCCCAATCCTTTCTTTGGTCCAATTTTTTTTTTCATAATGGGCTTTAGTTTATCTAGACATTGGCCCCAATTGCCAATTTATTTGGATAAACTTAGACTAACTTGGGCTTTTGGAAAAATTCTCACTTAATCTTGAGCTTAATCATTATTAGATTGGGAAATCCTTGTAAATAACCAAATAAAATAACTAATTTAGATAGATAGACAAAAAATAAACCGGAGGAAAATGACCAAAACGTGAGAATCACATGGGTATATTTGTATCCTAGAATTCATTTTTTACCCTTGGTTGAATCTTCAACCTCTTACATCCTAAAAATAAGGAGTGTGTATTTAAATCATTCCTCTCTCCTAATTTAATTTTAAATTGTTTATATGGATTATGTTCCCTATATTTATTTTGAATAAAAAGATTATATTTTCCTTTATAATAGATCAACCGTGAGTGTAGACGATTTTTGTGGTCTATGAGCGACCGAGAGATGGGCGACAGAGGATGATTCCGATGTGCTGCTGGCTGGATTGCGAGAAAGGACAGCGGGGAGAGGGATTGCGGGTATGGGGTGGGCGCTGCCAATGGAGATTTTGGGACATCCAGCGATCGGGGTGTCTCTGTTTGATGGTGGGTGAGGATTTTCCATTGAAGCTTTGCAATTTGGGGTTTGTCTTGTAATGTTGTCGTTTATAATCGATCAACCGTTGTGTGCAAATCTTTTGGTAGAGAAGGGAGTTGGAATTGAAGTTGAAAGAAAGGAGGATAGGGCTTTCAGTGGAGAAGCCATAACCAAAGCTTTGAGAGAAGGTTCGGTTTCAGGAAGAAGAGGAGAAGATAAGGAGGAAGGCGAAAGAAGCTGCTGCCATTTTTGGGGACAAAAAGCTCCAGTAGCAATATATTGAAGAATTTGTAGAGTTTCTCACATTTTCGCCTCAAAATACAAAGTAATCGTACCTCAAAATGCAATCAATTTCGCTTCAAAATACAAAGTAATCCTACCTCAAAAGGCTGGTAGGAATTGATTTGCCATTACCCTAGAGTCTGATCTAGATTAAAATGTTATATGCATAATCCATTTGGTTGGTACATTGGAATTCTCCATACCAGGTATTTTCTCCTAAGTTTGCTCACATTTTTCATATTTGAGTTGATTATATGTTTGCATTCCCAGAAGTTCTTGAGTTTGAATATGAATAAAATAATATTTTTCTTTCAACATGTAATTCAATTATTTTTAAAATTCTTTTTTATTTTCAGATTTTTTTAATCATCAACAACTCCTATTTTTTAGAAAATTTCAAACAATTTAAGATTTATTTTTTCATAAGGGTATTTCGGTAAGTTGCTAATTGGGAATTTTAAATTGAATAAAATGATTTGACCATTATTCTAAATAATACAGCGAGTTGCTATTATTCAAAAAAGATATTTTTTATGTCTATTTTTAGAGTTAACCAAGCCTATTTGTATGATCAAATGGTCATGAAGAAGTCACAACATATATGAATTTTCTTTTTGATAAATAAAGGGAGAAAACAAAATTCCGTTGCCGGGAATCGAACCCGGGTCTCTCGGGTGAGAGCCGAGTATCCTAACCAACTAGACTACAACGGAAGTTTGATTGTTAAGAGACATATTTTTAAAGAATTATATTTTTAACTCATCAATTTTAGGGATATTTGTACGGATGACCTTATTCTGAATGTGGAAATGGAATATGACCTCCAGATTAGAAAACAATGGAAACTGACCCTTTGTCGACGTCACCACGTGCACAAAAGACCTCGCTGCCCTCCCCCCTCCAACTACTAACCCGGACAAACTGGTCAGACTTCAGCCCGGCCCGCCAGGCGACAACCATCACCATCCACCCGCCGACACACGCTCTTACAACCCCACAGGCTTTCACTACCGGACCCGTCGGGTTACGCAACGACAATGAAGGGGAAAAATATATATATAATTTTTTTCAGAAAAAAATTGACCTCTTCACCCGATGCGCCGTACCCCCCACCCCCCCTCCCGAATACTAACCCGAACAAACCGGTCAGTAGATTCACCGGACTAATGAAAAAAAAATCATAATAATAAATCAAAATTTATTTATTTTTTCTGAACCTGTGCGAGTATGTCCATACATGGCTGTTCTCAATAAATTCCTGGACGGGGAATGGATGAACTGGAGATCTTCGACGTCGATTATTCACCAACCGTCGTAAATGAACGACGACAAAGATCCTCCAGTTGATCTGTCCCACGGCTAGGATAACAATGTCTGGGGACTGATCAACACGCCATCCTCATCCTCATCGTCAACAACAACGAAATGTGAAGGATCGGATGAAGGAGTTCAGAAGACCGATGAGGAAGACATCTTCCCATTGTAATCCCGTATTTAACTCAGTCGTTTGGAACGGTTGGACCTACTGCGATAGTCATTAAATTTGACAGCTGTAGTGCATGCATTCGTTTCCCCAGACACGCGCGATTATCACTTGTGTATATTGCTTAGAAGGCCGCAGCACGTGGCAACCTGACGTGTGCACGGTTTTCCGGACCCGCAGTTGTTGATCCGACAACCCACGTAGTTCAGAATCAGACACTGCGGGTTAGCCCCGGCTCGCCCCGCATAAGTCATCCCCATCCACCCGCAAGCATACGCTCTTACAACGACGCGGGCTGTCAATACCGAACCCGCTGGGTTACGTCACAACAATGAACGGAAAACAATATATAATTGTTTTGCTTAGTGAAGGATTTTATTTCTTATGTACTTGTTCTGCAGTTTATGGTTTTGTATGTGGGGACCGTTCGTCTGCCTCAACGCTTGAATAAATGAACCGATTGACAGCAATCTATCTATTACTTAAAATCCGAAGATTGGAAAGAAATCTGGTCGTATCCTTCAACCGGTCTGGTCAGGAAGGAACATGCCGTCAACCATAATGGTTCCGTAGATTAGGGTTTAGTATGTGGGAACCGTGCGTCTGCCTGGGGGGGTGGGGGTACGGCGCATCGGGTGAAGAGGTAAATTTTTTTCCGAAAAAAATTATATATATATTTTTTCCGCTTCATTGTCGTTGTGTAACCCAGCGGGTCCGGTAGTGAAAGCCCGTGGGGTTGTAAGAGCGTGTGTCGGCGGGTGGATGGTGATGGCTGTCGCCTGGCGGGCTGGACTGAAGTCTGACCAGTTTGTCCGGGTTAGTAGTCGGAGGGGGGAGGGCAGCGAGGTCTTTTGTGCACGTGGTGACGTCGACAAAGGGTCAGTTTCCATTGTTTTCTAATCTGGAGGTCATATTCCATTTCCACATTCAGAATAAGGTCATCTGTACAAATATCCCTCAATTTTTCCCCAAGAATGTTTTCTTCTAAACTTTCAATTTCATAAATTGGATCTTAAACTTAAAACATATATTACAATTTTTATTGTACAATTTTTCCTATATTCACTTGCTAATTCAACGAAAATCAACCATTGGATTGCATAAAACCAATTCCTATTAAGTATTAAATTTTCATTGATATTTCCACATGTCCATAGGTTCGACATCAACATTCGGAGTGAATCAACATTTCCTTTATATCGTAAAGAAATTGATAAAATATAAACTGAAGAAGTGAAGAACACTCAAGTGGAAGCGTTAGCAGATCTTAGGCCTTGATTTTCATTAATTTTGAAGATTAAAAGCATGCTGGAAATTTCATAAAAACAGAGGAATTCAAACTTATCTCTTGGAGCTTCGAATTCAAGCATCTCGTTGGTTGTTTCTTTACGCGAACGGCTCATGGACGACCACCGTGATCTTCCCCGCTATTCTCCGGCCTTAGAACGAGCTTGTGGAAACCCGAGCATGATGAATTTGAGAGAAGAAAGATAAGAGAAAATGAGTTTTTCAACCATTTTTGAGTTCTCGGTTTTGTGTGAAAGAGATCAAAATTACCACCCACATCTTTTATGTTCTTACTCTTCCAGCCTACTCCACTCCACCTCTTCAAGATATATATATGGAGAGATTGTGTGCTTCTTGTGATCTCCACAAAATGACAGCACATAAGGAGATAAAAGATATCATGGTTTGGTGGCATTTCATGAGAATTCATCACATGAATTAAATGAATTCAAAATTCATTTTGTTAATTGATTTCCATTTTAAATCAATCTAATTAATTTAAATGAAATTGATTTTAAATACATTAATTAAATAAATCTAATTTATTTAATAACTTCAATTTTAATATCTTATATTAAAATTAATAATGCACCAATACCGTTCTTTCTCAAAACCGATAATTTTGAATCACTATTCAAATTAAAATCGAATATCTCGAACTTGAATCCCTATTCACATGTGTTGTATTTAAATCAAATTTAAATAAGTATATCTATCTTAAAATATGGTTTAATTAATAATTAAACCGTTACGTTAATATCGAATATAATTTAACGATATCTCTCTAATTCGAACTTGAACGCTTTCAAATTCTTTCATCATTCTATTCTAAGGTTAGATCCGACTGAGCTAGCAGGGGGACCTAATGGACCTACAGATCATGGGCTCCAACGATCCGAGATTAACTGGTTGAACTCTTTCAATCCTAGTTAACCAACCTTCGTTAACTAACGGGACACTCCACTATAGCCTGTAGCTGAACTCCCCTCACTGTAGATATATTTCTGTCCACCCGATATAACCGTGATCAGTAAGTCAATCCTTCACAGGTTGTTCGTAACTATAGTAAGGTCAAAAGTCCGTTTTACTCCTACAGCACTTCTTGTTCCTTAAGCTTTCACTGAGTCCCTAATGAACAATTGGTTTGTGGTCCCACCACTAAACCTAAAACCTCTCGGGCCAATGAGAGGGCGGCGCGCCTTTGTTCACGTTCCGGAGTCAGTACTTAAGGGAACAACCTCTCTACTATCCCTAAAGACGGGTAGGAGTGAATTCCATTTTGCAAGACTATGTCCCCAGCTATCTACTCGGTCTTATCCCCAAAGTGGCAGGTTTATTGAGCAGCGCTTATGGGCCACTCTCACCTATGCAAATCAAAGGATAATCCCAAATAAACAGGAGTTCATAGTTAGCTCAGGATTAAGATCGAGTTACCTAGGTCATCGCTTGAAATAGTTAGTTTCACAGTAAACGGCGTTATAAAGTGAAAGTGACTTATTTCGAGGTCGGGTCTTATACAAACTCTTTTGCATAGGACGCCCCCACTCGCATGTCTATACATGAACGATATTAGGATCACATCGTTTGTATTAAAACAAAGTGGGCCACGTCACATAGTTTTTCCTAGGATAAGGTACCCAGTCTTATCCCTATATTATAGACCGTTTTAGGCTATGTACTTGAACCTGATCCACTTTTATGTCACTACATAAAATTCAAGTATTCATATCATAGCCAAGGATTTTAGTTTTATTGGATTTGGGTTAATAAATAAATAGTTTAAACTAATCTTTCAACAACCATAATAAAAACTATTCTAATAAGTTTTATATATAACTTTGTTACATTTACTATCCACGAGTTTTTAGGACATAGACCCCAACATAAACAAAACAATAACAAAATGTAACTAATGTGGAGATAATATTTATAATAAGTATTTTAACTTATTTTTAAAATGTAAAACATTTATTTGTTAATTTAAATATATTTTTTTTTATTTTAAATATTTTTCCAAAAATATCCATCGACATTGACATTTAACCTTGGTATTAATGCATAATACCAAAAATTGAGTATATCTCTCAAAATACATGAATTTAAAAAAAAAAAAATCAGTTCTAGTGTCAATATTTTTTTGTTTGAAGTTTTATAAATTTTGCACTATCTTTTTTTTTTTTTAATCAAGAATGTATCCTTTCATTAATCGCTGTCCGTACAATTCAGAATACATTTACAATGGGTAGAATTATCCATTGACAACAACCATTGTGGAAAGTTTGATAACCACAACATTGATTTTTTGTGACTTAGAGCCTCTTTTGCTAAATAGTCCGCCCTTCTATTTCTATCCCTAGAAATGTGAGAGAAAGATATACAATTGAAAGTCTTGCTCATTTCTTGGATTTGCATGATCCAATGATGAATTTTAGAGATAGTTTCCTCCTCTCCAATAATCTCATGTTAGTTGCATTTAAAGAGTCAGAAAAGAAACATGCATCTTTAATTTGCATTCGTTGTAGTAGCCCCAAACCATGGAGAATTGCTTGAACCTCTGTCGCCAGAGGTTTAAATGATATATGATCTACCATTTCCATTGCACCTCGTAAATGCCCCATCAGTATCCATCACTACGACACCATACCCCGCTCCTGCTGCATCGGTGTATACCTTAACACCATGAATCTTCAATTTCAAATGGTCCAAAATGTGATACACACCTTTTCAAAGTCTTCATTAGATGACTGATTTGCCAATCTCATAAATTTTGCACTAGACATATATTATATACTCATTAAATGCACATGAAAACTTTATCACTGACTAATTTTCAAATGAAAATGTATCAGAGAGTAAAGTTTGTCACACTTATTTAAGTTTAATGTTTAGATTTGAAGTGAGATCTGATGAAATTGAAAATTTAAAGTAAAAATTGATACAAACTTGCCAAACTCAGAGTAAAATTTGATAGTTCTCCCATATATATTAGGTAAGCTTATACAATTTTCTATATTCAATCTCCTAAAACTAACACAAGTATTTGAAATTAAGCTCTGAAATTCAGTGTGGATAGGGAGAGATAATACTCAATGTCTTATTCAACCATGGATATTGGAGGATACATTTATACAGTTAGGGAAATTAGGGATTCCCAACAAAAAATGAATAATAACCAAGGAAAATAATCAGCAACGTACATCTGTACAAATCCTATACATAGATGCATAACAGAATATGGGAAGGAAACAATATTCTTGAGCCAGAGTGTTAACATGGAAGCTTCTGGATCAATGTTTTACTCCTTCTGTTTATGGGCTTAACCGAGTGGCCCATTTCCGTTGTATCCTCCTCTTCTTGACTCATGGGCTTGATATCCTCAATATCTCCCCTCAAACGAGAGGGTAGCTCTGCTACACCAAGTTTGGACCTCAAGTATGCAAATTGAGAATGAGATAATGACTTAGTTAAACAATCCGCAGGCTGTTCATTTGATGGTATGTACCGAATCTCTAGCTTCTTTTGAAGAACAAGATCCCGAATAAAGTGCACATCAATTTCTATGTGCGTGGTGTGGGCATGAAAAATCGGATTGGCCGCTAATGCACCTGCACTAACATTGTCACACCACAGAATAGGTTTAGATATGGCTGGAATACTAATCTCCCAAAGTAGTTGTTGAAGCCAAATAATTTCAGCGGATGCTAAAGCAAGGGCTCTATATTCTGATTCTGTACTCGATCTAGCCACGACGGTCTGTTTCTTAGAGGCCCACGAGACAATGTTACTTCCAACAAACACACAATAGGCAGCGATAGACCTTCGATCATCTAAATTAGAGGCCCAGTTAGCGTCCGAATACGCTGTAACAACCAAGTCATCTCCCTTCTGAACATATAAGCTAAAGTCCCTAGTCCCACTAATATACCTTAATACATGCTTCACTGCCTTCCAATGATCATCAGTAGGTGCCTTGAGAAATTGACTTAGTTGATTAACAATGAAGGCAATATCCGGGAGCGTATGAGTTAAATATTGAAGAGCTCCTATGACACTACGATACTTGACTGGATCATCTAAGGGGCTGCCAGTGTACAATGACAATTTGTTGCCTATCACGCTTGGAGAGGGTGCTGGTTTTAGATTAGGAAGCTCTAATTTCATTAGTAAATCATCAACATACTTTCTTTGGTTAAGCAATATTCCATTGGGTAGATAATGAACTTGAATGCCAAGAAAATAGCTAAGCAAACCAAGGTCTTTCAAAGCAAAGTGCTTGTCCAGTGTGGTGATCAGTTTCTCAATCAATTAGGGGTTGCTACCAGTAAGAATCACATCATCCACATAAACTAGCAGCAGAATCACATCAGAACCAGATCGATAAATAAACAAAGAAGTATCTGACCTGTCATTTGTAAAACCCCACGATAATAAGACATTCTTTAGTGTTGTATTCCACGCCCTCGGAGCTTGCTTCAGGCCATAAATAGCTCGGTTTAGTTTACAGACATGAGTAGGGAATCGTTTGTCCACATACCCAGGTGGTTGTGCCATATACACATCCTCATCGAGGCTGCCATTGAGGAAGGCATTGTTAAAATCTAGTTGCCTAAGCTGCCACCCTCTAGTCACTGCAAGACTTAAAATCACACAAACAGTGGATGCTTTGACCACCGGGCTGAAGGTCTCGAAGAAGTCAGTGCCTGGACTTTGATGAAAGCCTTTGGCTACAAGGCGGGCCTTATACCGTTGGATAGAGCCATTTGGATTCTTCTTTATCCTAAAAATCCATTTGTTCCCAATGACATTCAAGGATGGTGAATTTGGAACTAGAGTCCATGTTCTGTTTCTAAGTAAGGCATTATACTCACTGTCCATAGCTTCACGCCATTGAGGAGTAGGCAAGGCATCACGAACTCTTGTAGGCTCAGTTTTGGTCCAGTCGGTTTCTGCTTGTGACAGCTAAGCCTTAGGCTTGAAGACCCCTGCCTTTCCTCTCGTAATCATAAGATGAGATGGTTGAACAGGAGCTGATACGACTTAAGATGGTGGAACTGTTGTCTGTACATCAGTATTAATGCCCAGTGAAGAATTGGACTGATCAGGCTGTGATATATGTGGAGATGAATTAGACTGAACAGGCTGTGACATTTGTGGAGATGAATTGGACTGTTGTTTGTTTCTGCTTTCTGCACTTGGGCTCGATGGTGACACAGTATGGGGCACAATTGGATCTGGCGATGTTAAATGAGGTTGAAATGAAGTAGGTGAGTTTGAAGCAGCAGGTTGTAATAACATTCTCACGGGAGCAGGTTCATTAGACTCTGTAAGCGATTGACTAGTCTGATTAGTAGGAGCTGGCAGATGAGAAAACCATTGATTGATAGATGGAGAGGTAACATTATGTACTGTGGATGCTGTATCAGACTGAAAACCATTCAAGTAAGGAAAGTCTTCCTCATTAAAGCGCACATGTTGCGGGATAAACACTCTGCCAGTGGAGTTCATACATTTGTGACCCTTGTGCAACAGACTAGGCCCCAAATAAACACACTTCTCGGTATGAAGCTAGAATTTGTGTGGTTGATACTTCCTTAAACAAGGGTAACAAGCACAACCGAATGTTCGTAGTGCCTTAAGATCAACTTCCTTGCCATACAAAAGTTTCATTGGTGATTGACCACCAACAACTTGCGAAGGAAAACCATTAATGAGAACAACAACCAACATAAAAGAGTCCCACTAGAATCGGAGTGGCATAAATGAAGGGATAATAGCCCTTGCGCAGCGGAAACATATCAGAGACCTTTTTCCCAAAACAAACCATGATCGGAATACCGATACGTTGGCAAAAATAAATATTTTACAGCAGAAAAAAAACATATACATGCTGTAAAACACATGAAAGCATGCTGGAAAAATAAATAAAAATTCTAGATCTAGTCTAGAATTGGATCCTAATGATCCTAGGTCAAGAACCACTTACCCTTGAAGAGATTCTTGATCGTTTTGCCAAATTTTCTCTGAATGGCTCTAAAAAATAGCAGCAAGAGGTCCTTGATCTCGCTGGAAAATAGCCACGAACACCACCACTTGATGACACCTGTATCCTCGAAAGGGATTGCGCGTTGGGTGCTTGTGGGAGCAAAATCTCTAAGGGAATTAGGGAGATTTTTGGTCTCTGTACACTTAGAAAAAAAATAGCAGAGAACTCTAGAGATGAGAGAAGAAGTTTTCTGTGGGATTCACCGAGAGTGAGTAACTGAATGAATGAATTTTGCACAAAGAAACCAATTGCCCCTTAAACGCCTCTCATCCCACGCATAAAAGGAGGAAGACACGTTCCCATCAGTTAGGTTAACTGATGGGAAAAATTAATTAATATTTAATTAATATTAATTAATCTTTTAAATTAAATTAACCCTTAATTTAATATTAATGTGTTTTTGTATAAACATATTTATACAAACCTTCCTTTTATCCTATGATTTTAATTAAATTTAATTAAACAAAATTTAATTAAATTAAATTAAAACGGAAATATTAATTAATTCACCAATTAACTAATATTATAATTAAATATCATATATTCAATTATACTTCTCTCATATAAACTATAGAATTAATATACATCATATGTGCATTACTTATAACCTATAGTTTTAAATATGAATCAAATTCATATTTAAGTTTAATATTCGAACACCTTCGAATATTCAATTCACCCTTAGAATTTTACCTCAACGCCCCTAGTGAGCTACCGGTGGGACCTAATGGACCTACAGATCAGAAGCTCCAACAATATGAGATTAATTGGCTAAACTCATTAACCAAGTTAATCAATATTCGTTAACTGTGGTTCACTCCACTATAGAACCACAACTGCACTCTTCTCACTGCAGATATATTTCTGTGTCCACGGATATCGACCATCAACAGCAAGTTAGCCCTTCACGCGTGTTTGTACCCCAGCTAAGTCAAATTACCGTTTTACCCCTGGGCTACCTCTTGGTCCTTAAGTACCAGTGCTCCTCTAATGAACAACCTGTTTGAGGTCCAACCAACAAACAGAAATCCCTCTCGTGCTACTTAAGGGAACACACCTCTACTTACCCTAATATCAGGAAGGAGTGAATTCCATCTTGTAAGACTATGTTCCCAGCTCCCCACTCGGTCTTGTCCCCAAAATGGTAGGCTTATTGAGTCGGCGAACAGGCCACTCTCACCCGTACAAATCAAAGGACAATCCCTCATGGACAGGAGTCCATAATCCACTTAGGATTAAGGCCAAGTTGCCTAGGCCATCCTAGTGAAATAGAAACCGGAGCTAACTAACGGTGTTACAATTAGTGGTTAACTATTTCGCGGTCCGGTCTTTGTGTAAACTCATTGCACAGGATACCCACACTCGCATGTCAACTACATGAACGCATTGGATCATTGCGTTTGTATCAATATACAAAGCGGGCCGTATCCATAGTGTCACCAGGATAAGGTACCCAGCCTTATCCCTATACTACAGACCCTTTAAGCTAAAACTTGAACATTGATCCCTGTATGTCCCTACATACTAGTTCAAGCCTCATTCTATTAGCCTTGGATGTTTAGTTTATTGGATTAGGGTTGATAAGACAAGATATAATACAAACATTGAATAATACATCACTTTTATTAATGTTCGGTCAAATATACATTTACTATCTACGAGTTTTAGGGCACAAAACCCAACAAACTCCCACTTGAACTAAAACTAAAGTTTAAGGGAAAGTATATACAATATAATCCAAAGCTGGAAATGGTACATGTATGTTGTACATTACATGAAAAGTAAATATACAAAATACAATAAACTAGGGCATCCCACACCCATTACACATCTCCCACTTGCCCTAGATTACGCTATATACATGTCTCGCAGACCTAGACTTTCTAGATGACCCTCGAACACTTTAGCCGAGAGGGCCTTCGTAAATGGATCAGCAATGTTGTGCTCGGAAGCGATCTTGGTCACGACCACATCTCCTCTTTGCACAATCTCACGAATCAGATGATACTTCCTCTCTATGTGTTTACCTCGTTTGTGGCTGCGAGGTTCCTTTGAATTGGCTACAGCCCCACTGTTGTCACAGTATAACGTAATGGGCAAGTTCATATTTGGAACAACTTCCAAATCTGTCAAGAACTTCCTTAGCCAAACAGCTTCCTTCGCTGCTTCACAAGCAACTACATATTCAGCCTCTATCGTGGAGTCTGCTATGCATCCTTGCTTTATACTTCTCCAAACTACAGCTCCCCCGTTAAGGGTGAAAACTGACCCTGACGTGGATTTCCTAGAATCCTTGTCAGTTTGGAAGTCAGAGTCAGTGTATCCAGTGAGAACTAACTCTTTAGCCCCAAACACCAGCATGTAGTCCCTCGTTCTCCTAAGATACTTGAGGATTCCTTTAACGACGGTCCAGTGGTCTAACCCTGGATTTGACTGATATCTGCTGACAATCCCTACAGCATAACAGATGTCAGGCCTCGTGCATAGCATAACATACATTAAGCTACCCACTGCAGAGGCGTAGGGAATCCGTCTCATATCCTCAACCTCTTGAGGTGTCTTAGGAGACTGTTCCTTAGACAAGTGAACCCCATGCCTGAAAGGCAATAAACCCTTCTTGGAGTTCTACATCGAATATCGGGCCAACATCTTGTCGATATACGTTGCTTGAGACAGAGCTAGCGTTTTGTTCTTTCTATCCCGAATAATCTGGATGCCGAGAACATATTGGGCCTCACCCAAATCTTTCATTTGGAATTGGGCCGCCAGCCATTCTTTTACGTCAGACAGATACCCTACATCATTCCCAATGAGTAGGATGTCGTCAACATAAAGTACGAGGAAAGCTACTTTATTCTTGTTGATTTTCTTGTATACACAAGGCTCATCAACATTCTGGTCAAAGCCAAAAGATTTGATCGTTGTATCAAATCTGATATTCCAAGATCTGGAGGCCTGTTTCAACCCATAAATGGATCGATGCAGTTTACAAACCTTTTGCTCCTGACCTTGGGTTATGAACCCTTCGGGCTGAGACATAAAAATACTCTCATCAAGGTTGCCATTCAAAAAGGCTGTCTTGACATCCATTTGCCATATTTCATAGTCATAAAAGGTGGCAATGGATAAGAGAATTCTTATGGACTTAAGCATAGCAACTGGAGAAAATGTTTCTTCATAGTCCACCCCTTCTCGTTGGGTATAACCCTTTGCTACAAGTCTCGCTTTGAAAGTCTGTACTTTCCCAGCAGCATCTCTTTTCCTCTTATAGATCCATTTACACCCAATGGGTTTAACCCCTTTAGGTGGATCTACAAGTTCCCAAACTTGATTGAAGTACATAGACTCCATTTCAAGGTTCATGGCTTTGGCCGACTCGTCCTTATCTACGTCATTCATTGCCTGACGAAAAGACAATGGATCTTCTATGCCGTCATCAGGTATGACTACTTGTGTTTCTGTTAAACCCAAGTAGCGGTTAGGTTGTATCACAACCCTCCCACTGCGTCGAAGCTCTCCCACAATATGAGGAGGACTAGATTGACGAGAAGAACTCGATTCTCCAACAACTCTTGTTGAAGGACCAGGTTCATCAACAACTCTTGTTGATCCTTCTGTAGCTTCTCCTAATACTAACTTACTTCGTGGTTTATGATCTCGAATGTGGTCTTCCTCCAAGAAAGTTGCATTTGTCGATACAAATACTTTATTATCTTGAGGGTCGTAGAAAAGACCACCTCTCGTTTCTTTCGGGTATCCAACAAATTGGCACATTCTCGTACGTGGTTCCAATTTCTTAGGATTAGTCACTATCACATGTGCAGGACAACCCCAGATATGGAAGTAACGCAAACTAGGTTTACGCCCCTTCCATAACTCAAAAGGAGTTTCAGAAACACTCTTTGAGGGAACGTTGTTAAGAATATGTACTGCAGTCGCTACTGCATACCCCCAGAACGAGCTAGGCAACTGAGCATAGCTCATCATAGATCGAACCATGTCTAACAAGGTTCTATTTCTCCTTTCTGATACACCATTCTGTTGAGGTGTACCAGGTGCCGAGAGTTGGGATTGGATTCCATGTTCTATCATATAGTCCTGGAATCGTTGATCCAAATACTGTCCACCTCGATCTGATCGAAGCGTTTTAATTGTTTTACCCAATAGGTTTTCTACTTCAGCCTTAAACTCTTTGAACTTTTCAAGAGCCTCAAACTTATGGCCCATCAGGTATAAGTAACCGTATCGAGAATAATCATCTATGAAAGAGATGAAATATTCATAACCACCTCGAGCCTTTACATTCATTGGACCACAAAGATCCGAATGTATCAGTTCAAGTGGTTCTTTGGCCCTATAACCTTTTCCAGTAAAAGGCCTCTTGGTCATTTTACCCTCGAGACACGATTCACAGGGTGGTAAAGATGTATCTTCTATATCAGTTAGAAGTCCATTTTTAACCAAACGATCGATCCGATCGATGTTAATATGACCAAGACGAAGGTGCCAAAGATACGTATTGTTACTCAAAGGAGAAATCTTTTGCCTTTTGTTTTGCGTTACGGCTGTTTTAAACATTTCATGACTTAAAATAGCCTTTGCGTCAGTTGGTCTTAACACAAATAAATTATTCTCACGCTGAGCAGAACAAATAAAAATACCATTTCTTAAAATAATAGCTTCATTAAGCATGAAAGAAATTGAGTATTCTTGTTCTAACAAAGCTGAAACAGAAATAAGGTTCCTTTTAATTCTAGGAACCAAAAACAAGTTCTCTAAAATCAAAAACTTATTTCTAAAGAATAATTTTGCAGCTCCCACTGCACGAGTTGAAACGACCTCTCCTGTCCCAACCTTGAGAGTCATTTCACCGTCTGCCAGCTGCTGGAAATCATTTCCCTGAAAAGAAGAGCAAACATGATTAGTGGCTCCCGAATCCAGTATCCAGGCAAACTCATCATGTTCAATGAGACAAGTCTCTAATACAAGTAAATCGAATTTACCTTCTTTTTCTCTCTTCTTCTCAGCGAGGTAACGGGGACAATTGCGCTTCCAATGACCATCTGCATTGCAGTGGAAGCATCTGGCTTTGTTGGCCACGACCTTGGCCTTTCCCTTACCTTGCACAGCCTGTGCAGGAGCCTTCCCCTTGTCTCCCTTCCTCTTCTGGATTTGCTTCGATGAAGAAGCCTGAGGTACAGATTTAGTTCCTGAGGATGAACCCTTCAGGAACTTCTTTTTGGAATGGGCCACATTGGCCTCTCCTTTTACCACATTTTTGCCCTTGCTTTTCTGCAAGGACTCATAAATCTGTAACTCCGAGAGGAGGGTAGTCAGGTTGAACTGAATCTTATTCATGCTCGCGTTCGTCCTGAAAGACAGATAGCTCGCTGGAAGCGAGTGAAGGATGAACGCAACCTGACTTCTCTCGTAGACTACCCCGCCATTTGCCTCAGCAATATTGAACTGGTTAATCATGTCCAGGACATGTTCCCGAACAGATTGACCTTCTTGCATCTTGGCATTGAAGACATTCTTCAAGGCATCGTGGTGGAGCTGATAGGACGGGAGTCCAAACATCTCCTGTAGGGAATTCATAATCTCCCTGGCAGTTACCACGTTTTCGTAACGCTTGGCCAAGACTTCAGACAAGTTAACCAATATATAGACTTTGACCTTTTCATTGGCCTTAGTCCAGCGTTCGTAGGCATCCTTTACTGCCTGAGCGGCAGTGCGAGGGGGAACGGAAGGACATTCCTCCGTTAAGACGAACCTAAGATCCTCTACCACGAGTATGGTATTTAGATTCGATTTCCATTGAGGAAAATTTTCGCCCGTTAGTTGTTCGTTTTTAAGCAAGGAGATAATAGAGGAAGACATTGTTGAAAAAACAAACAAATGACCGTATTAGTTATCTTTGCCTTAACCCATCACACAAGCAATACAAACAATTGCATACATCCAATCAATTTTGCAAACAAACAATCAAAGAACCCTAATAAAACTATGATTGTGTTTCGCAACGATGCTTTAGAGGTTTAGAAGAACAGCCACCGAAGGGTGATCAGTTGTTTGATAGCGAGCATAGCTAGCTATTTTTCTCTGATTAATTAAGCTAGTCTTTTACAGTTATTTACCCAAATTTATGCATTTTTATGTTTTATTTGTAGGAAGTATGTGTTTGAAGCTTAATTCAGCAATTGGAGTCAAATGGAGTCTTCAATCTAAAAAAAAAAAAAAATTCATAGCGTCGCGACGCTATAGGCAAAATTTCCAAAAATGCGGTATCGCGACAGCGTCGCGACGCTGTCCATAGCGTCTCGACGCTATCGCCAGATTTTCTATAAATTCATCTTTTCATGCTACGGCCAAGGGGACTCCAATTGGTTAGATTTTAGCCCTAATTTCGACTAGAGACCTTTTGTGGGAGCTAAAGGCAAGGCCAAGGAGCGGGAATCAAGCGAGAAGACGTGGAGATCGTGACGGGGACGTGCGGTGTCGGCGGATTCGAGTTTTCCTTTCTCTTTCCCTTAACTCTTGTAGTTTTTATGGCTTTTCTTTCAAGCAGTGTTTGTGGTTTAAAGACTATGAATTGCTAATTGTTTGTCTTAGGGTTTGATGTAGTTGTTTAAATTGTTGGATTGAATTTTGGGTATGAATGTGTTCTTATTCTATGCATGCAATTTTATGTGTAATGTTTTCAATTACTTGATCACTAATTGAATGATTTAAGTGTTGAATCTAACTCGGGAGAGAGGATTTGGCCTAAGACTTGCTTTGTTCAATTGCATGACTAGAGTAGAAATTCTAAGTTTGTGACGGGATTTAGAATATCTCTAGAAGTATAACAAGGACCGAACCGAATAATGCCTTGCATGTTAAGGAACTTAGATAGGGATATTAAGTTAGTTTATATGCATGAGAATCAATTATACTCGGGAGAGGTAATCGTGATAAAAGTTTCCTTGGCTTGTAGAATAATTGCACGGTCAATTCATTCCTATTAATCAATCCTCAATCTTAATCAATGAAATCAATTCCCTAAGAGTCTTTCCATTTGAGTCTCCACTTTTATTTTTATGCTTTTAGTCTTTACTTTTATCTTTATCATTGAGTTTTGCTCCCTAAATAAAATTGGACAAAAGTATTCACGATACTTAATTTGCTAGAAAACCAATCCAGAGGACGACACTCGTTTTACACGAAAACACTATATTATTACTTGACCCGTACACTTGCGGTTAGCAATTTGCGCATCAAGTTTTTGGCGCCGTTGCCGGGGATTGGTATATTTAGTTAAATTAATATTGTGGAAAAATTGTCCGGTCTTAGTTTAGGGTGTATTTTATTTTTTGTTATTTTTGTTAGTTTTGTTTTTAGGTAGATTGCATTTTTTTTCCTTTGTTGGTTTGTTTTCCATATTTAGATTTTTCCATATTTGTTTGAGTTTTCCATAGATAGAATTTTTCTTTTTAGTTTTTTCCTTTTTAGTATAGTTTTTCCTTATTTGCTAGTTTCCTTATTTGTTTTTGCCATATTTGTTTTTGCATTCCTTATTTTTATTTTGTAGATAGATTGCTTTTCTTTTTCCTTATTTGTTTTCTTTCCATATTTGTTAGTTTCCTATTTTAGTTCTTTCCTTACTTGTTTGATTTTTTTCCCTTATTTGTCTTTCCCTTATTTGCTTTTGTTTTTTTTATTTATTTTTTTTTCTTTCTTTCCTTTTTTGTTTGAGTCTTAGTCCTTTGTTCTTGTTGGGTTATTATTTGATTGGAAGCCTAATTATCATTGATGCTTTAATTGAATGGCTTTTTATTCAACACCATATTCCAATTTTTCATCTTCAAGTTTTACCCCTTTAAAAGAAAATTCTTCCTTAGAAAGCATAATTAAAAATTATATTGAGGAGTCTAGAGCGAGGAGTCTAAAATTTGATGAAATTATAAAAGGACTTCAGACCCCAAAGGAAGTTAGTGAGGTGGGATCCACTTCCATAGGATGTCTAGTGAGTCATGTGGCCGATGATTCATTGGCACCTATCCAGGAGCATAATTCTTTAGATTTTTCTATGGTTGAGCATTTAGGGGTGAGTTGCATGAACAGTGGGGAAGAATTGGAGAGTTGTAGCACCTTTCAAGAACACGTTTGTGAGGAAGAAAAAGAAAATGAGCTTGCAGTGACAGAGGAAGTTCAGGAGGTAGAGTTTGAGGTTGATCAACCTTCGTCTGTTTTATCTTCTTTATCCTTTGTTGAATATGATTGTTCTTTTTTCTATTCTCACGAGTCAGTTTTAGAGTCAGAGTCTATTTATGTTGATCTTTCTCCTTTGATGCTTATTTTAATAAAAAATTCCAAAAATAGATATGTTTCAGGGGCCCATGAGAAGCTAGTAAGCTTGCTAGCGATCGTGTGTTTTATTGATTCAAGGAAGAAGGACCCGAAGAAATACGAGAATTTTTATATGCCTTGACAGATTACACGAGCACGTCGAGCTAAAGACGATAAACAAGCGCTTATGGGAGGCAACCCAAGTTATTTATTTATTTTTTCTTTCTTTGTTTTTATGTTGTTGTTGTTTTTGTTTTGAAGGAGTTCCCGGGCTCTTGACTTTGCTAGCAATCATGAAAGGTCATCATTCCAGGGCAGTATCGTTCACCCCTTCCATTCTTTATTTGTTCTCATGCTTGACTATGCTTTATTGATTTATACATTGAGGACAATGCATGTTTTAAGTTTGGGGGTGGAATATCATGTTTGTGGAGCCCTTGAGCATCTGAGTTCGGGCTATAGTTTTGAGCTTTCTTTGAATTGAGCATATGGTTGTTTTCTGGATGCTATTTTTGCATGACTATGATTTCCTAGGATAGGCTTTCTTGTCAATTTTCAAGTTTTCGATGAGTTGTAAGCATGAGTGCCCAAAAAGGGAGACTTTTTAAACTTTTTCTAGGAGATGTCTTGCATGAGTAGAGTATTTGTCTTGGCTAGATTTGGATTTGAATGCTTAGGAGCGAATTATTAGGTTCATATGCTTGTTGTCACCTCGATAGGTGTAGGGAAGAGCTAAAGAGTTAATTTTTTGCAAATTAGCATGTTTGATCTTGCTTAGGAGGAAAGAAAAGAATATATGCTTATCATGCTCATAAAGAAAAATCATTCTTGTTGTTACTTTTGAAAGAAAAAAAAAAATTATTATGCCATGGCCTGTGCACAGTTTGCAATGAGTAATAAAGATTTAGGCAAAAAGAGCTACCCCTGTTGTGATCAGTTAGGCCAACCAGAGAAAACTCAGGTTAAGGGTCCCTGCAATAGGTGTGTGAAAGCTAGTGCCACATATAAATGCTTGATTAAATTTTCAATTATAAGCACCTAAGTATGGATGAAAACAAACTAATTTGTTCCATTGACTCGTTAGTGAATCCTTAGTGCCAGTGTAGAGGGAAGATGAGTTGAGAGTTTAATAATCCAATCCCGGGCTAGTAGAGTCTGATCTAGTTGAGTTAGATCTCGCTTGTGCAAGTTAATTTTGGAAAACTTTTGATTTGTCTCCCTCATTGGTCTTTATGTGCATGTCTCTTGATTGCTTGACTATTGACTTTTGAGCCTTGAGGATTGAGTCATGTTTGTTGCATCCATTCTTCCACTGTATGCTTGATTTTTAGTTTGCTCGAGGACTAGCAAAAGCTTAAGTTTGGGGGTATTTGATAGCGAGCATAGCTAGCTATTTTTCTCTGATTAATTAAGCTAGTCTTTTACAGTTATTTACCCAAATTTATGCATTTTTATGTTTTATTTGTAGGAAGTATGTGTTTGAAGCTTAATTCAGCAATTGGAGTCAAATGGAGTCTTCAATCTAAAAAAAAAAAAAAAAATCATAGCGTCGCGACACTATGACCAGCGTCGCGACGCTATAGGCAAAATTTCCAAAAATGCGGTATCGCGACAGCGTCGCGACGCTGTCCATAGCGTCTCGACGCTGTCCATAGCGTCTCGACGCTATCGCCAGATTTTCTATAAATTCATCTTTTCATGCTACGGCCAAGGGGACTCCAATTGGTTAGATTTTAGCCCTAATTTCGACTAGAGACCTTTTGTGGGAGCTAAAGGCAAGGCCAAGGAGCGGGAATCAAGCGAGAAGACGTGGAGATCGTGACGGGGACGTGCGGTGTCGGCGGATTCGAGTTTTCCTTTCTCTTTCCCTTAACTCTTGTAGTTTTTATGGCTTTTCTTTCAAGCAGTGTTTGTGGTTTAAAGACTATGAATTGCTAATTGTTTGTCTTAGGGTTTGATGTAGTTGTTTAAATTGTTTGATTGAATTTTGGGTATGAATGTGTTCTTATTCTATGCATGCAATTTTATGTGTAATGTTTTCAATTACTTGATCACTAATTGAATGATTTAAGTGTTGAATCTAACTCGGGAGAGAGGATTTGGCCTAAGACTTGCTTTGTTCAATTGCATGACTAGAGTAGAAATTCTAAGTTTGTGACGGGATTTAGAATATCTCTAGAAGTATAACAAGGACCGAACCGAATAATGCCTTGCATGTTAATGAACTTAGATAGGGATATCAAGTTAGTTTATATGCATGAGAATCAATTATACTCGGGAGAGGTAATCGTGATAAAAGTTTCCTTGGCTTGTAGAATAATTGCACGGTCAATTCATTCCTATTAATCAATCCTCAATCTTAATCAATGAAATCAATTCCCTAAGAGTCTTTCTATTTGAGTCTCCACTTTTATTTTTATGCTTTTAGTCTTTACTTTTATCTTTATCATTGAGTTTTGCTCCCTAAATAAAATTGGACAAAAGTATTCACGATACTTAATTTGCTAGAAAACCAATCCAGAGGACGACACTCGTTTTACACGAAAACACTATATTATTACTTGACCCGTACACTTGCGGTTAGCAATTTGCGCATCATTGTTCTTCCTCTAAAATGAGACTCTTCTCAGTCAATTTCTAATACCAGAATAACTCATATTCCATTAGATATTAACCACCGTTGTTCGGTCAAGGATTTGTTAACAAATTAACTCCTCCCCGTAAGTGTTACCCTCCCACTTTCAGATCTCAGAGGCACGGACCAACAGGCTACCGTTAGGAAAGACAACTGTTGGTAATTAGCCTAAGCGATCCTATCCTATTCAGGAGTTCACGGTGTTCCGAATCCTATGATCAGGCCCTCCGAAGGGATGGTTGCACCAGGGCAACACGCAAGCGGATCATAGGACTCTCACGGTGTGACCTAGGGGTGGAGACCGAAGGATACGTTGACACGCGTCCCGCTCCCACTTACTATAGTTACTTTCCCCATTCACCTTGGTATTGACCCATGCAAACACTTTCCGAAGGGAGGCCGTTCTACGACGACACGAAGCCGAGCATGGATCTCACGATGTGAACTATACAGGGACGTAGGAGCAAAACTCGATTTAAATCAAGTTTTGTAATTTTCCTCCCACTAAAGTAACCTATCGGATATTTTAGGGTTTGATTAGACCTTGATAAATCCGGCTAAGTCATTTATCTAAGTCTAGTCCTATTATAACTATTATAATAAGACCTAATGTCTAGGTGTACTAAACTTATTTAATTAACCTAGCGACATTAATCTGACATTAACCTGTGACTAATCAACTCCGGTGTTCCAGATCAGTTCCCAGGTAGGAGGTGTTCCGTATACCGTCAACTTAAATACCCCCAATCCTTAGACAGAACTTCACTGGTAGAGTTCCCTTATAGTCATAGGAATGTTCTCCTACTTAGTTCATTAAAACTATTTTAAAACTAAGTAAGAATTTCTAATCCTATTAGAAAATGATCTTAGGTCTAATTAATTTTAACTCATTAAAATTAATTCATTTTAACCTAAGATCCTATGTGAGCATGCATATCTTGATTATAGATTGACGGTTTCTAATCATAAATTTTAAACTATTTCAAAATTTTAATGATTAGCCCTATAATCATGCATACTATAGTTTAAATCAATTAACAATTGATAGCGAGCATAGCTAGGTATTTTTCTCTGATTAATTAAGCTAGTCTTTTACAATTATTTGCCCAAATTTATGCATTTTTATGTTTTATTTGTAGGAAGTATGTGTTTGAAGCTTAATTCAGCAATTGGAGTCAAATGGAGTCTTCAATCTAAAAAAAAAAAAAATCATAGCGTCGCGACGCTGTCCATAGAGTCTCGACGCTGTCGCCAGATTTTCTATAAATTCATCTTTTCATGCTACGGCCAAGAGGAGTCCAATTGGTTAGATTTTAGCCCTAATTTCGACTAGAGACCTTTTGTGGGAGCTAAAGGCAAGGCCAAGGAGCGGGAATCAAGCGAGAAGACGTGGAGATCATGACGGGGACGTGCGGTGTCGGCGGATTCGAGTTTTCCTTTCTCTTTCCCTTAACTCTTGTAGTTTTTATGGCTTTTCTTTCAATTAGTGTTTGTGGTTTAAAGACTATGAATTGCTAGTTGTTTGTCTTAGGGTTTGATGTAGTTGCTTAAATTGTTGGATTGAATTTTGGGTATGAATGTGTTCTTATTTTATGCATGCAATTTTATGTGTAATGCTTTCAATTACTTGATCACTAATTGAATGATTTAAGTGTTGAATCTAACTCGGGAGGGAGGATTTGGCCTAAGACTTACTTTGTTTAATTGCATGACTAGAGTAGAAATTCTAAGTTTGTGACGGGATTTGGAATATCTTTAGAAGCGTAACAAGGACCGAACCGAATAATGCCTTGCATGTTAATGAACTTAGATAGGGATATCAAGTTAGTTTATATGCATGAGAATCAATTATACTCGGGAGAGGTAATCGTGATAAAAGTTTCCTTGGCTTGTAGAATAATTGCACGGTCAATTCATTCCTATTAATCAATCCTCAATCTTAATCAATGAAATCAATTTCCTAAGAGTCTTTCCATTTGAGTCTCCACTTTTATTTTTATGCTTTTAGTCTTTACTTTTATCTTTATCATTGAGTTTTGCTCCCTAAATAAAATTGGACAAAAGTATTCACGATACTTAATTTGCTAGAAAACCAATCCAGAGGACGACACTCGTTTTACACGAAAACACTATATTATTACTTGACCCGTACACTTGCGGTTAGCAATTTGCGCATCAACAATCATATTCAAATTAATCAAATTTAAACTATACAATATTGCATTGCATGAAAATTAATATAACGTTTATATTAACCTATGGATGTTTCATGCTAAATGCAACTTGATTTCCATTTTTAATAAATTAACAATTAATTATTGCCAAAAATGGTAAATCATAGTAGCATGCTGCAAACAATTTATTTTTAATATAACTCTTATATTAAAACTATGTAGTTGCATGCATCATACTTTTCCATTTTCATGAATTTAATATAACTCAACTATATATTAAATCAATCATGAAAATCCATGCATTATTCCATACATCATAATCATATTATAACATACATAATGCATGAGCATGCTTTATATCCTAAGGTGGGATGAAAATTTAAATGACATCCACAAAGCATTTAAATAGCGAATAAACCGGTTTAATTGGCCCCTAGGATAATTAAAGCAAAAATTACTCTAATTAAAGCTTTATAACTATCCTATTACATAAAATACAGCTCCAAAATTGGTCTAGAATCCACGAACCGACCCGAACCGCTTCGAACCGGCCTTGAAAATCTCGAACCGCCCAAACACCGGGTTGAACCGAACCAAACCGGTCCCATCTCAACCCAAACCGCACGAACCGGACCGCCCATTAGGGTTTCAGCGCACGTCTCCACGAAGGCTGAACTGCCGCACGAAATCGCGACAGCGTCGAGACGCTAAAGGCATAGCGTCCCGACGCTGGCGCGATTTCAACCGTTCGCTGGGTGAAATCGCGACAGCGTCGAGACGCTGTAGGCCAAGCGTCCCGACGCTATTGCGTCTGGAGCTTGATTCTGGGCAAAAAACAGTGGCTGAACAATTCCAATTGGCCTAGATTGATACCGTGTTCTTCACTGATTTTCAACCTATTCTAGACCCGGACTGTACAGACTCGATTTTATGAATTAATGCCCAAAAACACAGGGGCCTTTACAATTGATCGCATCAAAAACTCATAAAATCTATGGCCAATTTAAACCTAAACAGTTTATCGCAAATTAATACATACATTATGCAAATCCCACCTTAAAACCAACGCAAATTCCAGATCAAGGTTTAAGAATTTAACCTGGCTCTAATACCAATTGAAGGGATAACAGCCCTTGCGCAGCGGAAACATATCAGAGACCTTTTTCCCAAAACAAACCATGATCGGAATACCGATACGTTGGCAAAAATAAATATTTTACAGTAGAAAAAAAACATATACATGCTGTAAAACACATGAAAGCATGTTGGAAAAATAAATAAAAATTCTAGATCTAATCTAGAATTGGATCCTAATGATCCTAGGTCAAGAACCACTTACCCTTGAAGAGATTCTTGATCGTTTTGCCAAATTTTCTCCGAATGGCTCTCAAAAACAGCAGCAAGAGGTCCTTGATCTCGCTGGAAAATAGCCACGAACACCATCACTTGATGACACCTGTATCCTCGAAAGGGATTGCGCGTTGGGTGCTTGTGGGAGCAAAATCTCTAAGGGAATTAGGGAGATTTTTGGTCTCTGTACACTTAGAAAAAAAATAGCAGAGAACTCTAGAGATGAGAGAAGAAGTTTTCTGTGGGATTCACCGAGAGTGAGTAACTGAATGAATGAATTTTGCGCAAAGAAACCAATTGCCCCTTAAACGCCTCTCATCCCACGCATAAAAGGAGGAAGACACGTTCCCATCAGTTAGGTTAACTGATGGGAAAAATTAATTAATATTTAATTAATATTAATTAATCTTTTAAATTAAATTAACCCTTAATTTAATATTAATGTGTTTTTGTATAAACATATTTATACAAACCTTCCTTTTATCCTATGGTTTTAATTAAATTTAATTAAACAAAATTTAATTAAATTAAATTAAAACGGAAATATTAATTAATTCACCAATTAACTAATATTATAATTAAATATCATATATTCAATTATACTTCTCTCATATAAACTATAGAATTAATATACATCATATGTGCATTAATTATAACCTATAGTTTTAAATATGAATCAAATTCATATTTAAGTTTAATATTCGAACACCTTCGAATATTCAATTCACCCTTAGAATTTTACCTCAACGCCCCTAGTGAGCTACCGGTGGGACCTAATGGACCTACAGATCAGAATCTCCAACGATATGAGATTAATTGGCTAAACTCATTAACCAAGTTAATCAATATTCGTTAACTGTGGTTCACTCCACTATAGAACCACAGCTGCACTCTTCTCACTGCAGATATATTTCTGTGTGAAGGATTGGAATTCCCAATTCCGTTACAGCGGAAGCAATTGGACCGTTCGTAAATTAATTTTGTTCTACAAAATACCAATACATTGGCAAAAGGTTAAGCGGTGAAAAACATACCTCCGTTGACGACTCTGAATACTTCAAGAATGATTATTGATTGCTCTGCAACAACGAAGAACACCACCATTTGATCTTCCCCGCTATAACTCTGAGATTAGGAACGTAGTTGTGGGACTACCTAATCTTGAATGGGAAAAACTCTAGAGAGAAAATTCTCCCTAGAGTTCTTGAGTTGAGAGAATATGAGAGGGCCTTATGGTGGCCATATGTTGTGTCACATAAACCCTAGGGTTAGTGTTCTATTTATAGGAGAAAGGCCATGAATAAAATATTCATTTAAAATCAATTATTTCCATAATTGATTTAATCTTTTCCATAATTAATCAATTCCATAATTGATTAATCTTTTCCATAAATGATTGATCACTTCCATAAGTGAGTAAATCATTTCCATAAATGTTTAATTACTTCCATAAGTAATTAATCATTTTCATAATTGATTAATTTCCAATTAATTAATTCTTTAAATTAATTAATCACCAATTAAATATCATATATTTAATTTCAGACCTTCTATTAGTTAATTAATTAATTACCCAATTAAATATCATATATTCGATTCAAAAAAAAAAAATATCATATATTTAATTTCAGGCCTTCAATTAATTAATTCTATAATATGAATCAAATTCATATTAAAATTGGAACTCCTTCCAATTCTCTTATATCCTATAAATTTAATATGAATTAAATTCATATTGATATTTGAACTTCTTCAAATATTTATTTCTCTCATAATAATAAAGTTTAATTTCAAATTAGACTTTATATTTTAATGTATCATTATACATTATATTAATTTGTATCTCATACAATTAACTTAATTCCCAATATGAATTAGAACTATTCAAATTCTCTCAAGATATAATTGTTCCTAATTACTCTTTACGAGCTAGCAGGGGGACCTAATGGACCTACAGATCAGAAGCTCCAATGATATGAGGTTAACCGATTAAACTCATTAATCAGGTTAACCAACATTCATTAACTGTGGGTCATTCCACTAAAGACCCATAGCTGAACTCTTCTCACTGTAGAACATTTCTGTGTCCACGGATATAGACCTATACCGGTAAGTCAATCCTTCACGAGTGTTTGTAATCACGGCTGGGTCAAATTACCGTTTTACCCCTGTGTTACATCTGTCTCCTTAAGTACCAGCGCTTCTCTAATGAACAACCTGTTTATGGTCCAACCATTAAACAGAAAGTCCCTCTCGGGCCAGTGAGAGGGCGGGATCCCTTTGTTCAAGTCCCGGAGTCACCACTTAAGGGAACACTCATCTACTTCTCCTAGAAGTGGGAAGGAGTGAATTCCTTCTTGTGTTGTCATGTCCCCAGCCTCCCACTCGGTCTTGTCCCGAAAAAGGAAGGCATATTAAGTCGGCGTATTGGCCACTCTCACCCATGCTAATCAAAGGACAATCCCTCATGAGAAGGAGTTCATGACACACTCAGGATTAAGACTGAGTTACCTACGTCATCCTATTGAAACAGTAACCTAACTAGTTAACGGTGTTATATCTAGTGGTTTACCATTTCATGGTCCGGTCTTATGCAAACTCATTGCATAGTATACCCCCGCTCGCATGTCTACTACATGGACGCTTTGGATCAATACGTCTGTATCAAATACAAAGCGGGTCGTATCACATAGTGTTACCAGGATAAGGTACCCAACCTTATCCTTGTACTATAGACCTTTTAGGTTGTTACTTGAACACCGATCCCCGTATGTCCCCACATACTAGTTCAAGTCACATGTAAACAACTTTGGATCTTAGTTTATTGGATTTGGGTCAAATTGTGCAATATTTAACAATAACACTTTATTGTACAAACTCCATAACACTTTATTGAAACAAGTATACAATTTGTTTACATTCACTATCTACGAGTTTTAGGGCATAAAACCCAAAACTGTGTCCACGAATATCGACCGTCAACAGCAAGTTAGCCCTTCATGCGTGTTCGTACCCCAGCTAGGTCAAATTACCGTTTTACCCCTAAGCTACCTCTTGGTCCTTAAGTACCAGTGCTCCTCTAATGAACAACCTGTTTGAGGTCCAACCAACAAACAGAAATCCCTCTCGTGCCATAGAGAGGGTAGGGCCCTTGTTCAAGACCCGGAGACACCACTTAAGGGAACACACCTCTACTTACCCTAATATCGGGAAGGAGTGAATTCCATCTTGTAAGACTATGTTCCCAGCTCCCCACTCAGTCTTGTCCCCAAAATGGTAGGCTTATTGAGTCGGCGAACAGGCCACTCTCACCCGTACAAATCAAAGGACAATCCCTCATGGACAGGAGTCCATATTCCACTCAGGATTAAGGCCAAGTTGCCTAGGTCATCCTAGTGAAATAGAAACCGGAGCTAACTAACGGTGTTACAGTTAGTGGTTAACTATTTCGCGGTCCGGTCTTTGTGCAAACTCATTGCACAGGATACCCCCACTCGCATGTCAACTACATGAACGCGTTGGATCATTGCGTTTGTATCAATATACAAAGCGGGTCGTATCCATAGTGCCACCAGGATAAGGTACCCAGCCTTATCCCTATACTACAGACCCTTTAAGCTAAAACTTGAACATTGATCCCCGTATGTCCCTACATACTAGTTCAAGCCTCATTCTATTAGCCTTGGATGTTTAGTTTATTGGATTAGGGTTGATAAGACAAGATATAATACAAACATTGAATAATACATCACTTTTATTAATGTTCGGTCAAGTGTACATTTACTATCTACGAGTTTTAGGGCACAAAACCCAACAATAAATGCATGAGCAAGTAAGGTCAAGCCTGTTTCAACCAAGTGTCGGTGCTTTCTTTCTGCTCTCCCATTTTTCTGAGAGGTGTAAGGGCAAGATAAACGAATCTAAATTCCCATTGTATCACACATCTTATGTATAGGTGCATATTCTCCACCATTATCTGATTGTAGTGCTTTAATAGACCTACAAAACTGATTCTTCACCAAGGCAGTAAAGTGAGTAAAGACTATCACAGCATCACCTTTACGTTTCAAAGGATAAATCCAAGAGTACCGACTATAATCATCGAGAAACAGAACATAAAATTTGAATCCCTGAACAAAGTCAACTGGAGCAGGCCCCCAGAGATTGGAGTGAACTAATTCAAATTTGGAGGAAGCACGAGAAATTGAATTAGTAAACGGTAATGCATGAGACTTTCCGAACTGACAAGCTTCACAAAACTTAAACACTTCATTGGTTTTAGTGGGCAAATTACATCTTTTCACTATTGACTCAAGGACTTGTAAAGAAGGATGTGCAAGATTGCTATGCCAAACATTCTTGGACACAACAAGATTAACAGTATTAGACAAAACATGAGCTAACTCAACACTATTATTGACTTTAGGTTGCACTTTTTGACATGCTTGACTCGACACATCCACTGATGCAGCACGAACTCCATCAAAATGATATAAACCATCACTGAGCGTTCCTTTCATGAAATTCTACAAATACACAATTATCTTGAGCAAGTTTTGAGACACTCACAAGATTCTTAGCAATACTTGGAACACACAGAATATTTTCAAGGTTTAAAGTTCTAACACCATCAGTTAAACATGAATTACCAACAGATTTAATTTTCAGCTTATTCCCATCTCATACCGTTACACACTCATTACCTTCGTATTCCACAGGATTGGTTATGACACTGTAATCTGCAGTCACATGACTAGATGCTCCACTATCAACATACCAGCTGGGGTCGATTACAGTTTTTGGAGAGGCAACAAATGATCCCATATTCTGATTTGCAACGAAGGTTGATGGCTGCACAGAGTTGGAAGCTTGCCCATTTTGACGAGTATCTGCCCTGTTGTGAGCTTGAATTGGTCTAGAAGATTCCTTATTAAACCGCTGATATCACATCAAGGCCGTATGCCCTATTTTACCACAAACCTGACACACTGGTTTATTGTTGTTGAATGAGCCATAACCTCTAGCTCTTCCTCTTCCTCTTCCTCGTCCGCCACCTATCTGACCTCTTCTGTGAAAGTTGTTCTGCCTATTGTTCCCAGATGAATTCGGATTTCTCTGATTTACAGATTCTTTGTTACTCACCATGTTAACAGAGGTTCCATTGCTAATCGTCAAAGATGTTTTTAGACTATTTTGAAGTTCTCACCGCTTTTCAAACACTAGGAGCTCTGCTTGCATTTCGGACCAAGTAATTCCAAATCTCCCCTGAATCATGGCTACAACTGGGTTGTATTCTTCGTCTAATCCCAAGAGAACTTGAGAAATCAAATTACAAGTGGTGACTGGACTTCCTGCCTGCCCTAGATTGTCGGCGTGACTCTTCATAACCCGTAGGTAATCACTCATCTTCAGACTTCCTTTGCGACATTGCTGAAAAACTTGTCGAAGGTAGTCTTCCTCAGCCCGAGACTGAACTCCAAATAATTCCTGCACTGCTGCCCACAAACTTTGAGCATCTTCAAAACCCATTACCTGAGTTGCTACCTCTGGAGTCATTGAATTATATAACCAACCTAATAACAGTTGGTCGATTGCTACCCATGCATCATATGAATGATTGATCTCTTCGACTGAGGCTGTTTTAGAAGCTTCACTCGCCACTGCTCCTGATGTCGGCGAGGGATTTGTTCCAGCTGCTGGAACTTTAACATACTTGGGTGGGCAAGGTTTAGAACCAGACAAATGTCCCTCCAATCGATAGCTGCGAAGTATTGGTAACGCCAAATTTTTCCAAAGAAGAAAATTACCTCTATCAAGCTTTATTGAGGTAATTTGATTCAATAGCCGATTCAACGGAGGATTGTTAAAGCTGTTGCCGGAGATTGGGGCTGAATTACCGGAGGAATTGACGCTAGTCATGATTGGCTCTGATACCAAATTAAGCTCTAAAATTCAGTGTGGATAGGGAGAGATAATACTCAATTTCTTATTCAACCATGGATATTGGAGGATACATTTATACAGTTAGGGAAATTAGAGATTCCCAACAAATAATGAATAATAACCAAGGAAAATAATCAGCAACGTACATCTGTACAAATCCTATACAAGGATGCATAACAGATCAATATGGGAAGGAAGCAATATGCTTGAGCCAGAGTGTTAACATGGAAGCTTCTGGATTAATGTTTTACTCCTTCTGTTTATGGGCTTAACCGAGTGGCCCATTTCCGTTGTATCCTCCTCTTCTTGGCTCATGGGCCTGATATCCTCAATATGTGATCAATAATGATTACCAAAATATACCATTTTCATTTATTTTCTGTAAAGTTGATTATCCATTATTTTTCAAGGTAGAATCAACACTTTCGATTTCAAACGATAGAGAGTGAGAAGATGATTAAAAATGTAAAAGCTATCATTCTTTTTTTCAACTTGTGGAGTGGGAGATTTCAACCTCTAACATTTTGGTCGAGGATATAAGTTTTATGTCAGTTGAGTTATGCTCGGCGATAAGAAGTATCACATTATAATCATACTCGCAAACCTTCTATCTAAAGAATCATCCACAGACCACCTCAAATTGTAATTAACCAAGCTTTGAATTGTATTCTACATCTACTCAGAAAGAAAAAAGAAAATCATATTTTTCTATTATACTCCCATATAGAACTAATTGAAAATAATACCCCATTGAAAAAAATACCCCACATTTACCATTGTCATCATTCCTGCTTCTCAAGACTTGGCACTAAAACAAATCTTACAATAAATAAGAACTATATTCTACATATTTTTACTTTTACTACTAATTACTAATTAGGCTTGAGAACTACATATTTATGGAAAAAGAAAGGATAAAATTAAAATGCAAAGTAATAATTTGTATAGGCCTAGTATTTGGACAAATATTTGGGACCTAGCAGCCTTGACATTCCTCTGCATTCCTCTAGTATTTGGACAAATATTTAGAAGCAATTGCAATTCATCATTTATCGGTACATTTGATAATGGTGATCGGTTATTACATTCACATTAGATATTTCTAGTTCCTTTTCCACTCATTTTCCACACATTTGGTATCTTTTTCTAGCCTCTGTTTCCTCCTATGGCATGCTCGAGTCCAACGTCAATTTCTTTAGACATTTTTTTTTGTTACATAAAAAAATCTCTAATAATAAATTAACTTTTCTCTAATTAGATTCATTATTTTCCATTACTTGCCTACATTGTTACATTAATTCACACATGTGAGTAGTAGTAATACGAGGCCAAAACGAGCATAACTCAGCGGTAATTGACATGTACCCTCTACCATGAGGTCAGAGGTTCGAATCTCCCACCCCCAAATGTTGATGTACTCAAAAAAAAAAAAAAAAGTGAGTAGTAATATGAGGAATGATAAAATCCCAATGATCTAAGCATAAATGCTAGGAAATGAGCAACTCAAAGAAGGATCAAAGATCACCAACTATATCAAATTCAAGTTTCGTTTTGATTTACTTTAGTTTTGAAACTTCATCTAGATTCAAGATGACATTTTAAATTCAAGCAAAAACCATTCAGGACAGCAAAATCCTCCATTTGTTTCTTTTTTAGCATTCAGTTTAATTTGAAAAGAAAAGATGCAAGATAGTCTAAATGTATCATCCAAAACATAACTTGTCAATTCTAAGTGATCGATCAAATTGCTCGAAATGTTTCAATAATGATCATGTCTAGTGACTCATAGTTTAATTTCTACAAACATTATATTCAACCATAATCTACAATTTAGCCACAACCATCATTGGACTCTGTTAAGGGACTACCGGACACACACATCCACAATGGTATGATATTGTCCATTTTGGGCATAAGCCCTAATGGCTTTGCTTTTGGATCACCCCAAAAGGCCTCATACCAATGAAGATACTTGTCCTCCCTTATATACCCATGATCATCCCCTTATCTAGTCAATGTGAGACTTTGGTCGCACTCCCAACAAACTCATATCGATGACATCTTATCATGTTAAGGAGATACAAGCAAACATTATTGAAAAATCGCATCCCTTTGTCCATGGAATATTCTTTGGCTGGAAATCCTAGCGATATATGTGAGGGATTACACATGTTCCGATTCAGTCGACGGGAGTTCTTGTTGAAACTGACTCACTCTAAGCGGTTAAACTTCTAACGTCCTAGGAGCTGGATTTCACAGAAACCATTAATTTTGTTAAGGAGGCACAAGCCCTAATGGAGGGCATTAACAACATCTCAATTCAACATGTTCGAAGAGTCCACAATGGCATGGCCCACTATCTGGCTACTAAAACTTGTTATAGTGGAGTTTCTGATTATTGGGATAGAATTTTTCCGGATTGGTTGTTAGATAAAAATAATGTAGGCATTGGGTTTGGAAATCAAATTAGTGGGGATTCTGTCCTACAGTTGATATCCCAATAGAAAGTTTATCTTCATTTTAATGAATTATCTTCTTCTCAAAAAAAAAAAAAAAAACAAAAACAAAAACCTCTTCTTCTCAAAAAAAAAAAAAAACAAAACAAAACAAAAACCTCAAGTTATCTATCTATGGTATAGCTTACTCCATTTTTGCAGATCTCGATCTTCTCAGATGACCAAATTTCTTCACAGATCGACATTGAGAATCTACCCCAGTTCCAATTATGAATGTGATTTTAACATTGAGTTCAAAACTTAAAGATAGTTTAATCTAATAGCTTTCTCACATATTGATACAAATCTAACATTTTGATTTCTTACAATGTACTATTCTCAAAGTATGCAATTCAATCAGATGATATACTCAGCCAGCTTGTGGGTATGCATCATTACTCATTCTATTGTAAGCAATTGACTCCAGTGGTAGAGATGGCAAAGGGGCGAGGTCAGGGATGCACTCTCCATCTCCGTCCCTGTGGGGAATATTCATCCCTTTTTTAAAAAAAATTTTAAAACTATTTTTTAACAAAAATTAATTAAAAATTAAGAAATATAATAAAATTTTTATACTTTTATACTAAAGTTAGTATTATATTTATTTAAATAATTAGTTTTTAAAATGTTAAACACTTTTTATTATAAATGTCAACACCTAAGTTAAATTAAAAAAAAATATAAATTAAACAATACAATAAACCAAAACTTAATAATTAAAAAAGATTTATAAAATGTTATCAGTAATATAATATAATATAAGAATACAATAAACCAAAACTTAATAATTAAAAAAGATGTAAATAACCATCTTTGTGGACTGCTTGCTCCAACGAATTTCAAAATTGATGTATTCGAAAATTAAATGGGAATCCAACCAATTTCAAAATTCATAAATCTAAGGAGGCTAAAGTCAAATTCAATGGGAGATTACTGAGGATTTTTTAAAAAAATCTACTTGCAGTTGAGGAGGGTTGATTGTGAATATAGGAATACCCAGGGTATAAAAGGAATAGAAAGTTATTCATTTTCATCCCTTAAAAAACATATAGCTATGATTCTAAACAGGGAAAATTACCTTTTTAGACATCGACGTTTTCAGTACTAGGTGTGTTTGACCTTTAGTTTTCAAAATGTATCCTTACAGTCCACAAGTTTGTAAGAATAGGTTTAAAAGGTCCCTCGTTACTAACAAAACTGTTAAATGCAAACGAAAAACTGACTGAGATTTTTAGCTACTCACCTGTGTGCTAACTGGACTTAAAAAATGTCCAAGTGGACTTTTGTTTTTACACTCATGTCATGGAGAGCAGTTAAAAAGTCCACTTGGACATTTTTTTTAAGCACAGTAAGCAGCCATGGAGAGCAGCTAAAAACCACCTAGTCAGCTTTCCATTTGAATTTAACAAATTTTTTAGTGATTATAACCTTTGAAACATATTCTTAAAAACTCGAAGATTAAGGCCTTGTTTGATAACCATTTCGTTTGAAGTTTTTTATTTTTGAAAATTAAGCTTATATAAACACTCCTTCCACATATACATTTCTTTGGTTTGTCATCTACATCCTTCTATTGATTCCAAAAATCAAGTCAAATTTTGAAATATATATAGTTTTCAAAACCTTGTCTTTGTTTTTGAAATTTGGCTAAAAATTCTAGGGCCCGTTTGGTAACGTTCTCGTTTCTTGTTTCCGTTTTTTCATTTTTAATAAAGAAAAATAGAATTTCATGACCCTAACACCTATACATTCAATAATAATAAACCTATATTCTTATTTATGTTTGGAAAAAATTGGAAACAAGAACAAAAATGGAGAAACTAGTTTTAGTTGTTCCCAAAAGTTCTATACAAATTTTGGGAGTGTTTCTAAAAAATGAGAAACAAGAAGCATACATAGTTATTAAATACTTAGATTTCTTAATAAAATTGGAAACATGAAACAAGAAACGAGAACGTTACCAAACGGGCCCCTAATGTCTCGCTTTGACAAAGATGAAAACCATTGTAAGAAAATTGAGAAAAAACAAGTATAGTTTTGAAAAACCGAAAACAAACAACTTATCAAACGGGGTCTAATAAGATGGTAGATTTTGAAAAATCAAGAATCAAATACACCTAATACCGAAAACCCCAACGGGGCTGGAAATTAGGCTTTGGCCCAATTCCCTTCTCTTTTGCTTGCTTTAGGTTCCTTCGACTTTAAATATATATATGGAAATTATGCAAAATTACCTATAACATGAGTTTTTTTTTTTTTTTTTTTTTTTTTTTTTGAAAAAACCTATAACATGAGTTTTAATTAAATTAATCAAATACTCTTCTGTTTCTTTGTGTTGGAAGATGGGAAAATTATAAATAAATATATATATATTTAAAACTTATTATCAGAATTATACTGTTTTGGATATATATTGAGCTTTGATTGGGTGTGGTGTGAAATCTTCTTTTTTCTTTTGAAGAGACAATAAATATCATCAAAATATAGATAGAGATTTTGGAAGGAAGGAATGTGATCCTTATCATGCCCATTATTACTCATAATTATATTGTTTCTCTTTTTATTTTATATATTTTGAGGAACTCATAATTGTATTGTTTAAAATTAACTTGTCAAAGATTTATTACACACCTACCACATTTTGGTTTTGTTCAGCAAAATCAACATTATTCAAAATCATCCCATGTATTATTATAATCTTTTATCCATTGAATCATATACCATACTCAAATGTTCAAAACACACACATCATATCCATTTTGTTTAACAAATTAATTACTTATTAATACAATTCAATCTTATAAATAAATGTGCTTGATTTTGTTCAAGGTACATTTAAGATAGATGCAATGCAATAACCATTTTTACGTCATTATTATTATTACCATCATAAATGAATAACTCAAAAAAAAAAAAAAAAACACTATTTTAATTCATATCATCTATAACCGTCTCTTCCAGAGACAATTTACATTCGTTTAACATGGACGACATTAATCCAATTGATCATTCTTCTCTTCTTTTCTTGTGCATTATTCTCTCCGTATAAAAGCCCTCATCCCAAATACAATGGCCATCAACATCTTTCTATCTCTCTACATTACACAAACAAAATTAGGGTTTTTATTCTCTTGATCAGCTTTTAGAGACATGGCTTCCACACCTTCAGCAGCCATTCTCCTCCTCATAGTCTCTTGCATGTTGGTTGTTTGTTCAGCCCACAAGGCTCACCATCTGCCTTCGCCGTCGCCAGCTCCGTCGCCACAAGGTCCCAAAAGGATCGTCGTTGGTGGTTCCGAGCATTGGCGTTTTGGCTTCAACTATAGTGATTGGGCATCCAAAAATGGCCCCTTTCACGTCAAAGATACTCTTGGTGAGCTTAAGTTTTAGTACATAATATGATAATCGAGTCAAATTTGTTTTATACATGGTTATATAATTTATATTCTCTTTTTTTGTTATTTTTGGGTTCGCCGAATCTGATGAATCCAATGAATATTTGTTTGGTTAGATTTATTTTTTAACACTAGGATTTTAGATTTTGTGATCCCAACGGTGAGAATTTTAAAAACACAACATTTTTATATTTTTTCTGTACTCTATATAATTTCATTAAAGAAAAAGACAAAAGCTTTGATAAGTATACTATTTCGTGTCATAAAATTGTTTTATTTTTGTTACAATTATTAAAATGTGTGTAACATAATATGTTATAAATTATATAATATTCTTAAATAATAACTATACAAAATTTATAAATAAAAAATAATCACATATATTCGAAAATACTGATAAATTCGATTCTATTTTTCATTGAATCTCCTATTTTCAAAATTATGTTTTCGAATTACTAACCAAATGCACACTAATTGCTTTTCGGATTTGTTTTGCAGTTTTCAAGTACGATCCTCCGACCACCCTAATATTTCCCCATAGTGTTTACTTGCTAGCGAACTTGGCGAGCTTCTCTAGCTGTAATTTTAATGGATCCCAAAAGGTTGCAAATTGGACCCAAGGGGGTGGAGATGGGTTCGAGTTCGTGCTCGAACAATCGAAAACTTACTACTTTGCCTGTGGAGAACGCAATGGCCTTCATTGCACTGGTGGAAACATGAAGTTCTCTGTGCTGCCAAAAAGCTTAAACTAGAATTGATCTTCCAACTTTCATTTTCTCTTTTCCATACTTTGTTTTAAAATTTACACACTTCTCTTATCAATGTGTTTTGGAAACACATTAGAAGAATCTCAAACTATATGATGAATGAATTTCAGGGTATTGCCATTTTTAGTCATACTGTTTTCTTTATTATATTGCATGAGAATATGGATGCTTTTTTTTTCAATGATTTCTCAAATGAAAACCTACCATAAGATATAAATACTGCGACACTTTTTAAATTTAAGAAGAAAAAATTGTCACACCTTATTTATTTTTTTTTTTTTTTTGAAACCCATTGTCACACCTTATTATCCCTTAATCAAAATGTAATTTCATGAAATATTAAACTTTATGATAAAAATTGATACACACCTTGTCAAGTTCAGGAGGAATGATTAGATATACAGTGTAGTGAGGCCCCCTCCTCATTATGTGACATGTGGCGGTCTAACCACATGATTAACTTTTTTTTTTTTTCTTTTCTATTCTTTTTCTAATTTTTTCACCACTCTTTTCTATTTTTATTTCTTTTTCTTTTTCCAACTTAAGATTTTCAGTCAAGTTTTTTTCATTCACCAAACCATTTTTTACGATTAAATTTGATTTCACCTCTTTCACCTTTCTTTTGTTTTTCGTTTTTATATGAATTCGTCACTCTCTTTCCTCTAAGTCATATTTTTTTTTATATAGTTTCTTTTTAGGAATTTTTTATTTTTTTTATAGTTGTAGACAATGAAAGGGTTACAAAATTTTATATATTTCAAAGCTTTTCATATTTTATAATTAAATATAATTAAGATAACATATTTAATTCTAGCATTAAACCATATAGATAGTTTATAATTAAGGCTCCGGGTTGATTTTGAAGACGTAAAAAGTGATTGCAAATAAATTTTAAACATTTTTTGTGTTGTGTTAAACTGATTCTTTAATTATCTAGAGAAAATTAATTTTTGAATCACGTTCGTTTGCAAAAGTTGTTAAAAAATTAGCTTTAGGATTTAGATTTTAGGAAAATCTGGTGTAACTAACAAATATTAAACAAAAAAAATTATCCTTCCATATTTTATCTACAATAAAAGGTTTTCAAATATTATTATTCACAATTTATCTTATCTTATCTCATCTCATTCTTTTTATTTTTAAATTTAATTTGTTGCTTCTAATTTATTTTTCTTACTTTTTTGTATTTAAACTAAAATTAGATTTTGTTTGACACAACTTTTTCTATAATTGATATATTTTTTTTTCAATTTACTTAGAGTAAACAAAATATAATTTATAATATAAATGATATAAATTTACCTTTTTTTTTTAAGTAATTTACCTAATTATCTTAGGAAAATTTTGAATGTAAATATTAATGCAATCTCATGCTAAATTGAAATATGTCTATTTTGGTCATTATACCTATTTCATAACAATTTAATATTAATTTACCAAACACCGTAACATGACTTTCCGTGTTTAAATTTAAAATTTACCAAACACTAATTTACTTCTGATTTTCTTAAAAGCACAGCAACCCCAAACTAAGTCTAAATATTGTTATTGTGGTATGCTTGTAATTATGAAGCTTTCAATTCTTGAATTCCAATGAATGGATTTAATCTTGAATTCCATTAATATCAATTTTATGCACAAAAAGATACTTATAAATAGGGAAAAATACACTTTTAGTCCCTGAGGTTTGGGTTAGGTTTCATTTTGGTCCCTGAGTTTTCAATTTAGTCCTTGAGGTTTGGATTTCGTAATATTCTTAGTCCCTCCGTCAATTTTCCTATTAAATATAACATATTGCTTTTTTTTTTTTTTTTTGAGAAAAAATATAACATATTGCTGACGTGGCATTAGTTTTTTTTAAATATATATTTTTTAATAATTTTTTAAAATAAAATAATATATTAAATATAATTTTATTATTTTATTATTTTTCTTTTCTCTTTTTTCTTCCCCCATCTCCTTCTAATCTTCTTCTCCATCATTCAAACCCTAATCCCAATGTGTAGCGATCACTCCCGCCAGCCGCGGCCGACTGTCGCCGACGAGTTTTTTTTTTTCTTCTCCTTTTTTTTCCCTCTTTTCTTCTTCTTCCCCCTACTCCATTCTATTTTTCTTCTCCTTCTCTTCCCTTTCGTCTTTCACTGTTTAAAGAAAAAAAAAACGCAGAAGGTCGTCGCTCGCCCAGCCGCAGATTGGCGCCCGCCCAGATCCGTGCTCCCCTCAGCCGCAGATCGCTGCTCGCCCAGGCCGTCATCAAGAAGGTTGCAGCTTGCTCGCCCACCCAGATCCGTGTTTTTTTTTAAAAAAAAAAACCAGTCCAGATCCGCCTAGATCTGCAGCTCGTCGTCGATCAGCGCTTGGAAAAATCGCCTAGCGCCGCATCTCCGTCGATCAGCGCTTAGAGCCATTGCTGCAGAGTCCCCTGGTTGAAGACGGCGAGGGACTTGGGAAGGTCCCGCGGCGGAGTGGAGGTGGAGGCGGAAGACTGCGGCGGCGGTGGGTGGTGGAGAGAGTGAGACGAGGCCGCCGATGGAGCCCTGTAAGAGGAGAGATTGGATTGGGATTTATCTTAATTTTTAAAAGTAGAAGAAGAAGAAAAGTGGGAGAAGAAGAAGAGGAGGAAAGAAGGAGAAGGAGGAAAAAAAATCGCCGGCGAGAGGAGGTCGCCGGCCGCCGGCACCGGCAACTTGCTGAAGAAGAAAACCCAAAGAAGAAGAATAATAAGAGAGAAGGAGAAAGAATTAAAAAAAAAAATAATAATAATATTTTTATTTTTTAAATATATTTATATTTTAAAAAATTCAAAAATAATTTTTTAATAAAAAAAAATAGTGTGCACGTCGAAAATGGATGGAGGGACTAGAATGAAACTAAAACCAAACCTCAGGGACTAAATTGTTAAATTTGAAAACTCAGGGACCAAAATGAAACTTAACTCAAACTTCAGGGACTAAAAATGTATTTTTCCCTTATAAATATAATAAATCAGATTTCTCTTGTGGTCCACTTTCCACCGTAGCCTGAATACAGATGATAGGCTCCAAAGAATTTTTAAAGATTCCTGTTTGCTTCCAAGTCGTTGCTCCATCTATCAAAGTAGCTTAGAATGTCTGGACCATCTCTTCGTTCACTGCCCCATGGTGCTCGGTATTTGGTCTTTATTTTTCCAATCAGCAGACATTAATTCCTCCATCCCTCAACAAGCTGACAGGCTTTGTGCAACTGCTTTCTCATTCAAGATCACTTCTTAAAGGCGTTTTTTATTTCAAGCTTTTACGGTGGCCACCTTTTGGGTTATTTGGAATGAGCGGAATAGTCGTATTTTCCGAAATCAATCTCGCTCTTTCGATCAAATTTGGGAGGATATTATTTCCTTAATAGCATCTTGGGCTGCTTCTTCTAAATTTTTTATCAACTATGATGCCCCTTCCATTGCTCTTAATTGGAAGACTTTTCCTTTTGTATGTTGCTCACATACATTAATAAAGTATCATTTTCCAAAAAAAATAAAAATAAAAAAAATAAAAAGGAACAAATAATCATTTTTGTTTGCTTTTTATTCCCATTTCTAAATGATTTCATGCATTAAATTTTCTTCTCTATTTAATTAGATTATCTAAACAAAATCTAGAGTAATTATAATAATAATAATAAAAGAGAGAAGGAAATCAACATCTACTTACATGGGGTGTTTTTCTTCCCGTTCCGTCTAGATCACTTTTCTGTGTGAATAACAAACAAAAAAAAAAACGTATTAACATTCATATGGAGTTTATATAGTAGAGGTTGAAATTTGAAGCTAGAGGAGAAAGGTTGTGAAAATGTAAGTTTGATTGACTAAATAATAGTAACATTCAAATTAGTTTAACCATTACCTTATTTTTCTCCCTATAAAACAACCATAAATCAAATTTGAACGGCTTGGTCAATGAAAAAATCTTAACAAAAAATCTGAAGTGGAAAGGGAAAAAGAATTAAAAATAGAAAAGAGCGGTGATAAAATTAGAAATAAAAAAATAAAAGGCTAACCACGTTGGTTAACCATGGGGTTAGACTGTCACATGTCACAAAATGAGGAGGTGGCCTCATCACAACGGATATATCTAATAATTTCTCGAAGTTATTTTTTTTTTTTCAAAATTTTAACAATATTGATAAGAATGATTCCTTGTAAGCCTTACTAAGGATACCATTCAAATAAAAGAGAATTACTCAATTTATTTCAATCGGTTTGCATGATGGTGTATCTGGGCAATCTCTCTCCAAATCTAATGGATTAATTCAAATTGAAATCTATCTTTTAACCTATTACTTATTTAAAATAAATTTTCAATCAAATATAGAATATTGTAGATATTGTTTGGCCTTCAATTTTTTTTTCTCTTAAATTTCTTCTTCCTCACAAACACAGCTCTATGCGTCATTCTGTGTTTCACTTAATGCAAAAGAGGAGAAAAACTTAGTCTGGCGACGACGGCCACTTGCACATTCATCGCAACACCTTCGTTTTCTTTGCTTGATCCAAAATACGACCGTGATTCTTCAATTCATGTTGAAAATCTTGAACTCTGCAAATCGAATTAATTTTTCAATAGGTGCATTCACTTCACTGTAACTAAGTTGAGCGATACAAATTGAGCTGAAAACTCGAGTCTGCGGATATTAGAGTGGATTATGTGTGGGAGGATCTTTGAGCAGACTATGTTAGACAGCGATCTCCAAAGTCTTCTTCAAATGGGATTCGACTCGGGTTCGGCCATAGACAATTTGTGACCAAATGACAATCTTCATAATCCAACAGCTTTGTATTCAAAAATTCCAAGTTAAAGATGTTTGATCTATAAATTTACTTGGCAATGGCAGGGAGGTTGAAACCAGAGCGCTAACTTCCTGCAAATGGAGGAGACAGGAAAAAAAGAGATTAAAGTCTGTATAAAATTCAGTTTCTAACCATTGTTTTTCGTTTTTTAGCAGAAGAAGATGGATTAATAGCAGAAAAAGGAATGTAAATTTAGATTTTGTGGGTGAGGCTGAGGGGAATTGGTTTCAATAATTGTGTTTATTTGTTAGAAATTTTTATCGTCGAATTAGATATGAATTTTTTTTATAACAAATTAAATATGTTTTTAACTTTTTATCTAAGTTAGAAAGTCATCCCTTTATTTTAGGAATTTGTAGATTTTGTCAAATTACCATGTAATTCTAGTATGTCAGTCTTATTTTTAATTTTTAATTGAGGATATATTTTAAATTTTTAATCGAAGGTATTTTCGGTTATATTTTCTAGTAGGCATCTCGGCTAGAAAATGATCTGATTTTGAAGCAAAGGAAACTCAAAGATAATTCTTCAAGAACTTGAATTGACAAGAGCATTTGTTGAGGATTTAAAATTGAAGCAGCGGAAGGAGGTGAGTAATGTTAAGCACAAATGTTAATTTTTCTATTTGCATGCAAAGATGTCGATTACTAGAAGTCTTACATCCAAATTTATATGCATAATTCTTGAGTTGGTATACAATCTAGAATTCTCCATACCAAGTATTTTCCCTATGTTCAGATTTTCAGGTTTAAATTGTTTCAATATTTACATTTTTCAGAGTTTAAAAATGAATTAGATAATACTTTTATTATTCCAATAATTCAATTTTTTTTAAATTCTTCTATATTTTCTAGAAGATCAACAAACCCTTACTTTAAGGAAATTTCAAACCGATTTTGTTTACTTATTTGAATCCAAGATTTCGTTTACTACCCTATAATCCTAATCCGTATTAATCCTAATTCGTATGTATTCTTTCATTAAAGGGTATTTTGGTAAGTTGTTAATTTTGATTTTTTAATTCAGAAAATTAATTTGGCCATTTATCTAAATAATAGGGACAGTTGCTATAATTCAAGGCTATTAGTTCAGTTTAATTCAAGGCTATCAATTTCTATCCATCAGTTTAATTGATAATCACTAATAGAAAACCGTTTAATTCGAGGTTATTAGTTTCTATCACTGATAGAAACCAATTTAATTGAAGTTTATTGACTTGTATCACTGATAAAAATTAGTTTAATTCAAATCTATCATTTTCTATCGAAGATAGAAATCAGTTAATTGAAGTAATTGAAGTCTATCAGTTTCTATTTCTATCAGTTAATTATCAATTAATTGAAGTCTACCAATGATTGTTACTGATAGAAATCAATTTAATTGAAATCTATCAGTAAAGTACTTTCCATTGCAATCATCTTAGTAATTAGAAACTCATCCAAAATTATTATACTACAATCATAAATTGATCAAAAAATTAAGTCTCTTGTGGTAATTAGAACATAAAATCCAAAAATAACTATTACGAACAAGCGACTCTTGATCAACAATATAATTTTTAAAGCCTAGCACACAAGCTCCGTGACCACCACCATAAAATTGCTATTCTTGTATTCTTTGTATTTCATTGTCTATCAATTATAGTCTGTGATAGACTTCGATCAGTGATAGTCAGTGATAGACTACGATTAACCGGAGTATATCAGTGATATACTTTGATATACCTATACAAACACTCACCAAAATTGCTATTTTTGTATTCTTGGCATTCTTGAATTAAAGAGAAGGCCAACAAGAGCTTAGCTCAATTGACATAAAGTTGTACTGATAACCACAAGGTTTGTGGTTCGAATCCCCCTCCACACATATCATATTATAAAAAAAAAAAAAAAAAAAAAAAAGAAACAATCATAACAATACCTCAACAACAAAACAGAAAAAAAAAAAAAAGCATATTAATCACACAATAACTCCAACCTCATAAATGCACAGAAAAAAAATAAAAAAAAAATAAATAAATTGTGCGGTAGAAGAAATGGTGCGAAGGAAGAAAGAAAGAAAAAAGAAAAAAAAAAAAAGAGAAATGGTGGTGCGAGGGAGGAAAGAAAGAAAAAAGAAAAAAGAAATGGTGATGCGAGGGAAGAAAGAAAGAAAGAAAGCAAAAAAAAAAAAAAAATGGTGCGGCAGAAGAAAACGAAAAGCGAGAGAAAACAATTACTCTAGAATATTTCAAAAAACAATAAGGGTAAAACAGGAATTATAAAAATGTATTCTAAATTTTTGCCATATTTGCAATTCTTTTTACCTTGTGCTAAATTTGCTATTATATATAATTAATTTGCCACCCACTGCAATTACTCTTTAATTTAAATAGTCTCTAGATTTAGATTTCGGTTAGGGGCATTTTGGTCCATTTCGTTGCTAAACAAACTTACTAAAAATAGCATTTGGCCATTTTTCAAATGAAAAATTTGGAGGGTCATTTTTCAAAATGACCAATTAAAAATAGTCATTTATCTAGTTGCCCCAAATTATAATTCCAAAACCAATTCCTCTCGGGCTAAACTTAGGGTGGATATGCATGCTATTGTCAAGAAGAAGAATTGCTTGTGGATGTAAAGGAATTCATGGTCTAAGGGCAAAGCTAATTAACGGTCTGTTTAGAATATCTTTTAGTTTAAATGATTTTCAAAATTGCATTTTTTAAAAAACATTTTGTATAAAAATTGTTTAGAATTTAAACACTTGTATGTTTGGTTACATTTAATTTTCTGTATATTTATACACAAGTTATTATAAAAACTTTTTTAAAAAAAAATTCCTTCCAATGTTTCTCTCAAAATAGTTTATTTTTTAATCTCATTTTGTAATAAGTCATTTTTAGTGGATGTCAAATACTATAATTTTGTTCAAAATGATTTTGTTTTTCAAAATTAAACACGTGAAAAGTTTAAACCAAACAAACCCTTAGTTGTGTGTGTGTTTTTCTTTGGCCCTTCTAAGAAATGACACCTGTGTGAAAGGTTCTAGCTTTTTTTAAAAGTAGGCTACTATAGTGTACTAGGTTTGTTATCTATACTATTATTAAAATATATATATTTTTTTAATTTTTTTCAATTTCTATTATTATAATATGTTTAAAAATTGAGAACACTCATCCAACTTGAGTATTTTAAATGATGTTTCTAGCTAGCTAAAGTTGGCTTAAGTCCAAATAATTTGAAACTACTTTGGTGGGGTTGTAGTTTTTTAATATAAAATTGGGTACGATTCGAGCCAACCCAAATTCATCCATTAAAAACTATGTATATTTTAATTACTATTGCACCCCAAACCTATTCATTTTAAAGAATCGATTTGGTCTATGTACAAGCTGAATCACTTTATTTTGACCCAGTCCACAATACAATTTTTACAACATGAGTGCACTTCATATGTCAAATCCAGGTGTTCAGACAAGAACCAAACATCTCAAATTGGATTATCTCATTTTGTTCGATAAAATGTGGCTTTCGATTCCTTAGTCACATCACATGTTATATGTTCTTTCAACTCAACAGTTAGCGAACATCCTTCCAGTGCCAACAATCCAAAACCATACATCATGAGCTAACTTGCAAACTTAGTTTGAGCTACCCATATCGCAAGCTTGAGGAAGGATGATAAATTGGTCCATGATAGCTGCCAAATCTTAAGACAACATAAGTCACGTTTTTTATGAAAATAATAGATTAAGTTAGCTATAGGGCCAGTTGGAACGACTTCTTAAGTGTTTAAGAAATATTTTTTAAGTGTCAAGAAAATAATTTTAAACCGTACATAAAATGTTGATAAATAAACTACTCAAAATCCTTTTCAATATTCAGCACTATTATTCTCCATATTGAACAAACATTTATTCAACACGAAAAGACTTGTTATTTGATACTTTGGAATATTTTCCCATATCATTTGATGAGGTTTGTGTTGCAACTAAATACAGGCACACCAACTAGAAAAAGAACAAGTATAATGTTTTTTAATGAAAAAATTGCCAAATATAATTTTTTTTTGAAGTTTCATTTTTCTTTTTCCAATTTTTTAGTAAAATTATTGATTGTTGGATCATGGATGATTGATTTGGATAATTAATAGAGATCATAATCAAAGTATCACTAATTAACATGTGACTTACTATTACGGAAAATCAACTATTACATTTCTCTACAACGATATGATATTGTCCATTTTAGACATAAACACTCATCGTTTTGTTTTTGGTTCCACCCAAAAGACTTCATACCAAATGAGATTATTGTCCTTTGCTTATATACCCATGATCTTCTCCTTTTATATCAAGCCCAATGTGAGACTTTTTGGTTGCATTCCCAACAAATACATTTTTCATATATATACCTTTTTTTTTTCAACGACATATATGGTTGATATGATTCACATTCATATTAATTAAGATTCCTGAATAGCGGTAAAAATGAACATAGTTCCACGGTAATTGACATGTATTCCTTTCCTTGAGGTTGGAGGTTCAAATCTCCCTACCCCACCTTATTGTACTAACTAAAATAAATAACTAAATAGCGAACTGCTGAATAATTATTAAACGCAAAATCGATTTATAAAAGTAACAAAAACGGAATCACATAGAAGAAAAACAAAAGTACAACTAGCTGAATTGCCATCTCTGGGCAGCAATACCATCTCCTATGGAGATATCTTATTTGACAGTATTTGACTAACTCTAGCTCATAAAACTGTATCTTTTTCAAGGTTTGAAAAGAAATATATATTCAAAGAAGTGCATTGTAATATCAACCCTGAACTATTGGTGTCACAGAGAACTTCATGGATCCACTTTTGCAATGGAAGCCATTGCCTTCTCCACAGGCAAAGTAGTAAGGATTTTGCTGTTTGAGCTCAAACTCAAACCCATCTCCACTCCCTCGTGTTAAATTTGCCACCATTTTGGCCCTTCTAAAATCACAGTTCACGAAGCTCCGCATGTTTGGTAGCAGATAAACATTGTGAGGAGGAGTCGAACTGTTTGGAGGATCGTATTTGAATACTGCAAAAAAAAGAAATATATATATAACTTCCAATAAGTTTGGGAACGAAATTCTTTCGCTATGAGGATCAAAGTGAACTTAATAGGCTTACCTAGAATATCGTTTAGATAAAAGGGACCGTTCTTAAGCGCCCAATCATTATAGTTGAAGCCAAGGTGCCAATGCTCAGAACCGCCCACTATGATCTTTCTTGGATTTTGTGGGGTTATTGGTGAAGAAGGTGGTGACGGTGATGGTGATGGTGACACTGATGGTGGTGGAGGCGGCAGTGATGGTGACGACGGTGGTGGCGGCACCCGTCGTGATGGGGGTGTCCGTGGTCGTCGTGATCGTGATGGCGGTGGTGGCGGGGATGGCAATTGTCGTGATGGTGGTGTTCGAGGTCGTCGTGATGGTGATGGTGGTTTTGATGGTGATGTTGGCGGTGGTAGCCGTTGTGATGGCGATGTTGGTGGTGGTAGCTGTTGTGATGGTGGTGATGGCGGAGGTGATAGTGATGTTGATGGTGGCAGCCGCCGTAATGGTGGTGGTGGTGGCAACCGCCGTGATGACGGTGGCGGGGACTGTGGAGGTCTGAAAGGCCAAGTGCAATTATGTCCCCAAAACCAACCTTGGTTGGCCGAGGTTAGTGTTGACATGCAGGCTAAGGCTAATGTGAAGAGGAGGATTGGTTTTGAAGAGATGGAAGCCATTGTTAGATTATGAAGCTCTCAACTGCTATGGGAACAACACAAAGCTAAATTTAGTATTGTGAGAGTGAATTCTTGATGTTGGCAATGTTTGAGTTTGTGGGGTTTTTATACTCTCACAAATATGCATAAAATCAAATTCACAGTTGATTTTTTGCTTTCCCAATTTTCTCCCCAAATTAAGTTGGGTCTTCCATTGTGAGCTCCATGATTCCCACCTAACTTCATTAAAGAGCTTTTTTTTTTTCTTAATTTTAAAATTTTTTATTTTTTAGAATAATTTCATTACAGTATTCATTAACAGGTTCCCAACAGTAATTTACAACATGAAAAAACTCTTCTAATTTTATATATAAAAAAAAGCAACATATTATATGGGTTTCTGTAGCAATGATATGTGTTGATGGCAAAATGGAAAACTCACCTAACCTTCACGTGCCACCAACGGTAAATTTGTTTAAGGAGAGGGGAAGACGTAGCCTGCAAGACAATAAAACCTGCACACCGGTGTGGTGCCACACCGCCTCCGATGCTTAAGTCAGAAAGTGGAAGGAGGAGAGCAAGAGGAGAGAGTAGAGAATAGATCAGTTCAGGATCCCTTCTTCAGTGACGAAGAGGGATTTAAATACATGTTCCTGCTCTAGGGTTTTTAGGCATTTGAAGGCAATTCGGGCTGAACCGAGTGGAACCGAGGCGGCCGGGGGCAGTAGGGACCGAACGGAGGCTGAAGGACTTAGCCCACGCAAGTGGGCCGAGTGGTCGGCCTCGGGTCGGGCCAAGGCCCGGTCCCTCCGACCTTGGCCCGACCTTTTGGCCCGTTTCGCCTCCGGAGTCTATTTTCTGGTCCTATTTCAGTTCCTTGTACATCAGAGTAGTCCAAAATTACCTATAACAATATGGATGAAATGTTTGAACTTGTTTTGAAAATAGCCTATAATAATGTACTAGGCATATTATGTGCTGCCAAAAGTGAACATTTAACGATAATTGACATGTACCATCGATCAATTGTTGTTCAACTAAAAAAAAAAAGATGCTTATTATGTTCTCAACTTATCCAATTTGTGAGTATTTTAATAATGTTTCTAGGTTGGCTTAAGTCCAAAAATATTGTGTGGGTTTGTAATTTGTTACATTAATTTGGGTTAAAATGCACAATTCCAAATTCGTCAGTTCAAAAACTATATATATGGCTTACTTGTTACAGATTTCTTTCTTTTTTTTTTCCTCTTGTGCCTTCCTTTCATATATTTTTTTGAAATGTCGTCTGGGAACATTTTCTTTTACCATTATGCTGAGTTATAAGGTTAACTTCAATCTCAGACTTTCAAATTTATAAAATCCGACCCTAAACTTAAATAAATGTTGAAATTTAAATTTTAAAGTTCAAATTAACCCAATGATATAAAAATAGAAAGAAAAAGATATTTGAAAGAAGGAAACATCCATTCAAAAAGATTGAAGTGCTGATATAATTAAATTTACCGTAACCTACCTTCTGAATTAATTGTGTTCAATTCGCTTGTAATGTCATGTTCTCCTTGAGGAGAACAACAGAACCCTCGACAAGGAACACTACAACATGAACATCTTCCAATGCTAAGTGTATAAAAAACCCGTATATATATGGTTACGAATGAAGTTTTTTTTTTTTTTTTTTTTTTTGAGTTCAACAACATTTAGGGGGGAGTTGAACCTCTGACCTTCTGGTCGAGGGTACGACATGCCAATTACCGTTGAGTTATGTTCGCTTTGGCTATCAAATGAAGTTTTTTTTTTTTGAAACTGAATATGTGATAGCGAGCATAGCTAGCTAGTTTTCCCTATTCAATTTAGCTAGTCTTTTATGATTTTTTGGCCATTTTATTGTGCTTTAATGTTTATTTTGTAGGAAATGGTTGACTGGAGCTAAAACGCAATAGTGGAGTTAATCGGGTGCTCGGGACGCGAAAAGATGCAAAGGAATGAAAAAGAGTCAAAGAGAAAAAAGTCAAAATAGGGTCAAACGCATACTAGCGTCGAGACGCTAGCCCTTGAGCGTCTCGACGCTAGCATTCCTTATCTGAATAGGCGCGAAACGGTCACAGCGTCGAGACGCTGCGACCTTAGCGTCTCGACGCTACGGAAAAAAATCTGCAATATAAGTTATTTTCGGCTAGGGCTGAATGGGGGATTCTTTTGGACACTTTTGGAGCCGTAAAACAGAGGAGAAAACAGAGGATTGAGGCTAAACAAAGTAGACCAAGATGGAAATCAACCGATTGTTCGTGGGGATCGTGACGGGGACGTTCGGTTTCGGCCTACATTGAGTTTTTCCTTTCCTTTTCCTTTTCTCTAGCTAGATTTTATGGATTTGTCATGTTTAGTTGAGCTTGTAATACCATTCATGAGTAGCTAAAGTTGTGACTTAGGGATTGATGTAGTTGATTTAGTTTATGGATTGATTTATGGTTTAAGTTGTGCAATGGTTATTATGTATGCAATCTTGATTTAATGCTTTCAATTAATTGGCCATTAGTTGAATGATTTGAGTTTTGATTCTTGCTCGGGAGAAGGGATTAAATGTAGACTTACTCAAGATTGCATGACTAAAGTTTATTTTCTAATTCGTGACGGTTTTTAGATTAACTTTGGAATTGGTCAAAAGAACTCATTGCCTTGCATGTTAATAAACTTAGATAGGGATATCAAGTTGGTTAATTTGCATGAGAATCAATTATACTCGGGAGAGGTAATTGTGATTAAAGGTTCTTAGGCTCATAATTCCATTGTGCATAATAACTTATTCCTTAAAATCAATCCTAGACTAAATCGGCGAAATCAATTCCCTAAGTATTCTTCCAATTGAATTTCCACTTTTTACTTGTTTTGATTTAGATTTCGATCTATTACTCATTACTTTGTGTTCCCTAAATAAAATTGAGCAAGATAATTCACAATACTTGATTTAGCTTAAACATCCAATCCAGAGGACGACACTCGTTTATACGAACACTTTATTATTACTTGACCCGTGCGCTTGCGGTAGGAAAATTCCACATCAATATGCATTAATCACGAAGCAATAAAAACCGGTACACCAGAATCCTCCCTAATTAAATGGGATAACAAAACAGGCAAACAGGCTATCAAATGAAGTTCTTACTTCACAAAGTTTGATGTTGAATATACTCAACTACACACAGGGATTATTTTGTTTGAATATCTTAATGAATTGAGTTAGATTCATATTATATATTTAATATTTTTAATAAATACTTAATGATAAATAATATCTTCCATTTCATTCAATAATTTCTCGTGAGAAGCTGATTTTTGTTTTTTTTTTTTTTTTTCTTCAAAGGATTATTTTGAAACTTGGACTGAAAAGAGCAAATATTAGAGCTGAAATGGGTTGGTATGGTAATAATATTTCTCCACCACTAAGAAATACGAGTCAATAAAAATTTAATAAGTTTGAATATTTCTGCCAAACGAAAATATATACACAATTAAGTCAAAGCCCTAAGAAACTAATAAGAAATTGCCGTTGCTCGGGTTTCAATGTAGTTTTACCAACATTCTTTTTCTTTTTTTTTTTTTTCTTTTTTTTTTCTGGAACAATGTAGTTTTACCAACATGCACCTTTGAAACATATCCACTTAATTATGTGATGACATTTTAGTGATGCAAATATGATGCCCTCCTATGTACAATATACTTGTTTCTTGAAAATGGTGGTCAATTGATTTTGAGATGGATCCCCATGTAATCTAATATGGTATCAGAGTCCATAAAATACAAACGGGTATTTGGTCAAAGCAAAAAAAATTGGGAATCCATCTAAGAATTGGTGAACCCAAAGAGGCACCATCTTGAGGGGGCATGTTGAGAATCTCACATTAAAAAGATAAGTGAAGACTTCACAATTTATAAGATACATGGGTAACTCCTCCCATTGTCAAATGGTTTTGAGATGGAACTCTATGTTATCTTATATGGTATCAAAGTCCATGAAACTCGAATGGGTATTCGATCCGAGGTCCCATCTTGAGTAACAATAATGAGTTACTCCACTCATTGTTAATTGGTTTTGAGATGAAACCTCATATAAACTAATAATATACACAAAAACCCTCAATTCTATTGCAAGTATCAACACACTCACAGAAAAGGCAAGCGAATATCCGAAAAATTTTCTCCACAATGAGCAGACGGAAGAACACCACTAACCATGGGAGTAGTTATGGATTTGGCAGGAACCATTTTGGTCCTTTGAAGTAAGTCCATAATGTATTTCTTCTAAGACAAAAAAAATTCCTCCCGTAGAAGGATATGAAACCTCAATTCCTAGAAAATAGTGCAATGGACCCAAATCCTTAAGAGCAAATTTATCATTTAACGTAGTAATAAGCTGAGAAATAACCACCGGAGAATTGCCCATAATAAGGATATCATCTACATACACCAATACATAACAACAATGAGTAGATGATTGTTGTATCAATAAAGATGTGTCAGCCTTCGAATTTACAAAACCAATGGATTATTGAAGGAACATACTCAAAAGCTCAAACCAAGTTCGAGGAGCCTGTTTAAGACCATAAATAGCCTTGTGAAGCCGACACACAACTGAAGAAGAATCAGATTGAATAAAACCAATAGGTTGTTCCATATAAACTGATTCCGACAGAAAACCATGTAGAAATGCATTGTTTATGTCTATTGACGTATAGTCCAACCATATGCAAGGGCAAGTGTAAGTAACACATGTATAGTAATAGGTTTGATAATTGGAGTATATGTTTCAAAATAATCGATATCTTGAGATTGATGAAAACCTTTAGCGACAAGTCTCGCCTTATATCTAGAGATAGAGCCATCAAAATTCCTCTTTATCTTAAAAATTCATTTGCAGCCAACTATTTTTTTATCACATGATTTCACTACAGGAAAAATCAGATACGATAGCATTGAAAAAACGCTATCGTAGCCTTACGATAGCGTTTTATGAAACACTGTCGTAGCCCATGTTATTGAAAGTCTGAGACTTTTAATAGCGTTTTTTTCCCGCTATCAAAATCGTTGTAGAAAGTCTGTATTTATTGCATTATTGTAATGCTGTGGAAGTATTTCATAGCGTTTAAAAAACGCTATAATTTCTCTTTCATAGTGTTTTTTATAGCCACAAAACAATGCTATAAAAGACATTTCATAGCATTTTTTACCATGCTGTTGTAGCCGATGTTATTGAAAGTCTCTAACTTTTCATAGCATTTTTTCAATGCTATAGAAAAGGTTATACAAAATTTATTTTTGATTGCATAATTTTAATGCTATGGAAAGCATTATCAAAAAAACGTTATGATTGATCTTTAATAGCATTTTTTATATTATTATGAGATATTATAGCTTTTTTAACTTTATTACAAATTTTTATTACTTTTTCTTTCCATTTAGGATATATTGCGAATTTTCCTAACGACCATCTTTTATTATATAGTGGTCTTATAATTATACGTTTCACCATATTGATCAAGTATCATGTCTCAAATGATATAATTCTTAACAAAACTTTTTTGTAGCTAAATAAACATACCAAGACTATTATATGACAATTAAAATATCATAACTTCCATCTCAGAATTGAAATTTTGTAATTCATTACATCACAAAAGAACATATTTAATTAGTGTCCAACACAATGAAAGAAATTCACAAAGTTATTTCTAACAAGTGAGTACAAAATAGAAAATGCGCCAAATGTTCCCATTCAAAGTAATATGGAGAACCAACTTCAAGAACCAAGTGATGTTGTCATCTTCATGCATATGTAAAGCCACATTTTATCCACCTACAAAAACAAATTACAAAAAAATTATATATACAAATTCTTTTGAAACTCCTATATGCCATAATTGACTATTATGGATATAAAAGTTCAAAATGAAATTTAAAACTTGCACCATCATCTATCAATGATCAACCCTTAATGAGGTTGTAGAAAAGTTTTGTGACATTGCTCAAGTATTAGAGTTAAATTATTTGGGACATGTCTGAAAACAAGGGACAATGTATAACAAGTGAAGATAATTTTTTCCTAATAAGCAAACAAAAATTAGACTTGAAAACAATACATAATGAGAATCATGTAAACCCCTATCAAGAGCAAAAGAATACAAAATGTGAAATACCCACAAAGAACTAAAAAGAGCATTCAATCACTAGCCTCACAAAAATTGAAATATCACAATTTTTTGGTAACAAATGTAATGCCCCAAGATTCTATACCTAACCTACATTACTAAAGCATCTATCCTAATTCTAACCGGATGCTCTGAAAAGTTCAACAGCATAACAGCATACGTATGGCTAACCCAAAATTTTATTAACACCTGCTAAACAAGAGAACAAACTTCTATATTCAAAATTGCTCAACTATAAATTTCCACAACACTTCAGGTCAACAAACAAACTACAAACTTCCACAAAATAAAGCGAGTCAGGTCTCACATCAAATATAATTTAAATACATCAACCAAAAGAGATCCTTTAACTATCCATGTTCTATCAATCTTAATATATTAAACTATGTATAACGAGAAGCAAGAAAACGATTAACTAATTCAGGGCTTAAACATAATACAATGTGCATAAACCACAGTAATCCCACCATTCATTAAATGGTGAGCAGAAAACATTGTTAGTAAGTCTTTTTCTACAATCTTTTAATAAAGTTAAATTTAGTCATGAGTATTCAAGTCTATCCCAACCCAAAGGTAGCAGAAGATTCAACCTTCTTTTGAATTTAAGACTTTTAAATGGTGAGCTTTTGGCAGATGCACCCAATCAGTATCTTTTTGGTGAGCTTCAGCCAACTTAAATGAGCTTTTCTATTACATACTTGTACCTAAACCACATAATCAATCCTTAGTCAAGAAATTGATTAGGTAAATAAACAAGGTTTAAAATGTTACATCCAATTAAAACTTTACATAAATGTTATTTGTTATGCATCATCATGAAACAACACCATATTCATTTTATATTAAGCGGAGAACTTAAAGAATTATGCCAAAATAGATATTTATGAAAGAACACCTTGTGCTTCTAAAACCAAACATAGAGGAGGCATTCAAATTCTCCAAGAATCTATTTCATATCATGGAGTCAATTCAGAATACCTCTCTAACCATAATTGGAGAATAATAATCACAATTTCTACCAGAAGAACAAACCAGTAGAGCATAGCTAATGATCACACATTTCCTTTCCTTCCATTTAAGCACATTGTTTAAGCAACGTGCAACACAAACATGAAAAACAAGTCAATGTGTAATGAAAAACGTTTTGTTCTTTGCATGTTTATCACATTAATAAACAAATATTTCAAATGTATCAAAAGTAATAATATGTAATAAATATTATCATTACCTCAATAGAGTTCGCATGCAACTGTCTAGTTCAAAAAACATGAATATGATATTATATACATACTTGTCTCCCAACTCGTTGTAATGAATGTGTAATGTCAACAACCTGAGGTGAAAATATTTATCAGATTACTTGACCCATATTAAAATAAAGCATATCATCACCTCAACTAATACTAAAACACAATTGGGTTATGTGTGGACAAAAATGATGATATTCAAATGAAGGAAAAAGGGTGAATGATCAAGAGACAAAAGGGACAAGAAAATGTCCATTATTCTTCCAAATCTTGCAAGTTTCTTGTTTCTTTGTAAGTTTACTTTCTCCCATGGTCATGCTTTCATGTGCTTGATGAATGTCCTCATTAAGAATAAAAAGTTAAAGTGAATATATATATAGCACAAATTGCTTCAAAATTGGAACAAGAATTACTAGGATATGATTTAGAAGACCATCAACAATGACATTGCATATGCCCGAACTGTAAAAACAAAGAAACACCCTTAAACAAAATCCTTAAAAAAGCTTAGTTCATTTATAATATGAAGAAAAAGATATTTATATCCTTTCAATTAAAAGAAATGCTAGAAGTAGTATTGCATACGATTCAACAATCATTTTTTTATGCTTCCTATTCACCTTTCAGAACATCTACTTCTTCATTCTACCCAATGTTACAAATGTACTGTAACCACTCTTTCTATTTCGTCATTCAAGTGTCTCTCAGTCTTGTTTACATAATCTCCATAGTTAGGAGACTGGAACTTACCAAATTAAACAAAGAATCAAGAACTAGATGTAACTAACTTTTCAAAACTTATAAACATAACACAAGAACATTTCCCAGTAAACTAATTAGTCCCCCATCACATTTGCCATACATTCAAAAGAACCTGTGACATAAACTTCCAACCTAATATCACATAAATGTGAAAACTATAACATAAACCACAAAAATTAACAGAAATTGGTGATACCTTAAGAGAAGAATAAATCTTGCCTTTAAGAATCACACAATCCTGCCTTTAAGAATAAAGATAAAAACAAGAGAAAAATAAATCTTGCCTCTAAGAATCGCACAATCTTGCCTTTAAGAATAAAGATAAAAACATTTATTTTTATAAAAAAATTAGTCCAATAGGTGCTTTACATCTAATTAGAATGGTAGCCGAAAGTTCTTTCCAAGTATTTGTTCATTTTAAGGTTAGTAGGAGATGTGAGATTGAAAGGAAAATAATTCAACAAGTTTAAGAAGTTAAAGATCAAACTGAAAGACTCCAAATTTATTCCCCTTAATTACAGGTTTTAGAAATGTTATAGCTTGTTAAAGATTAAAGATTTGAGATTTGTGAAGTTAAGGAAAAAACTTGTATGAAAACACAATAATTTTGTTGTCATACACGTGATGTCTAATTTTCAGAGTGAACTTCATTCAAAGAACATAATACATATTAATTAAAGGATTGGTTTACTTACCCAATAAAACAAGGATGTCTTTTTGTAGCCAAAGAAGTCATCCCTGTCATATTCGAGATCGCCAAAACCTTGAATATGGTCATCAATTGAATTCTCGGTGGTATTTACTGCAACAAGAGATGCAACAACAATAATAAGACTAGTGAGTGCAGCCCCATCCTAAAAATTTCAGAAAATTGGATCAACATAATCTCTAAAATAGGTAAATTAGGAATCAAACATACTACTCTGTAATGAGAAAACATACCAAAGAAAACATGTAATATTAATTACTAAATTGATAGAGTCAATAGATTATGAAATGCCAAAGAAAAAAGTTCTGTGAACGTAGAGGTTACAATTTGCACCCTTCAGAAAAATTTTTTGAACAATTTTAAGGTTTCCATCCCAAGAAATGGGTACCTTTGCTGCATCTTCATCAGAAATTTCATATGCCATTTGAATAGAGCCACCTCCAAAATCAATTGCTCCCACTATGTTCGAATATCTCTTCCCCAAATTCTCCAGCAAGTAGTTTGTTGTCGACCATTGATATGAATCTTCTTGATTTCCATCAAGAATCGGAATAGAATCCACTTGATACTTGATTCTGCTCTTCGTTTTCAGAAGAACCCTAACCGCTTTGAGAATCCTCTCAAATCTATCACCTTCCAAAAACCTAAGCCTTGTCTCGTCGGCCCAAGGCGAATCAACGTTACAGATTGAAGTTTTTGAGGAACTATGGCTTTTTTGAGTAATGGAATTAGAGAATCCGTGGTTTTTTGATGATCATCGGCATATGAACTCAGCCCTGGCTTTATCTGTGAGAAAACCTCAATGTCTGAACTGATGAAAAGGAGATCGAGGTATTGATTGAAGTGGAAGACGTGGACGCAGCTGCTGGGGCTTTCGGCGTCAAAGGTGACGATGTAGGTGGAGTTGGAAGTGGAAGAAGAAGCTCCGACAGTGGAGATCTTGTGGTGGGTGAAGAAGGAGGAGGTTTCTCCGGCGAGGACGACAATGGTGAAGAGTGAGAGAAACAGCAGTGTGGAAAATTGATTCCGTCGCATGTATCCAGTGTTGGCCATGTTCATCGGTTTAGAGCTTAGTCGCAAGCGGCAATGGAAGTGGAGACTGAGAAGAAGATTAGCCCATGAGAATTTGCAATCGAAGAATTGTGTTTATCCCTAAATTTTACAAGCGAGAGTTTTACCGCCTATCTTTTTTTTTTTTCAAATCTCCCTTTTTTTAATAGCGGATTTTACCTAATGTTATAATTAAATGCTATAAAAAGTAGTTTTTGTTGTAGTGTTTAGAAACTAAATCCCAATCGTGGTTTTTCATCAATGCAAAATACTCATCGTCCATAACAGCACGCCAATGACTACATTTGAGGGCTTCTTTAACATTTGGAGGTTCAATATCAATATAATCAGTGGTAGCAAGAAATGTTTTTGGCTTAAAAATACCCCTTTTAGCTCGAGTAATCATAGGATGATGATTTAGAGTAACTGGAGCAGTGGTCGTAGAGTTATGATTTTCATCTGAGACTGGACCAACAATCTATTCACTGGGCAAAGAAGAGCTAGTTGACAAGGGAGCATGTGGAGATGTTGGTGAATTGTTTAAAGGAGAGGTGGTTATTGAAGGTGAAATAGATTCTGAGGGAACAAAAGAATTTGGTGAAGGTTGACTAGATATGGAAGAATTTGAGATTTATATACTTGAAGATACTGACTAAATTGTGAGGAAGATAGGGGCTGAGAAGAATTTTGAGGAGAAGAAAAAGGAAAAGACACTTCATCAAATAAAACATGCCTTGAGACAAATAAACGACCATCAGATGCAAGACATTTATAGCCTTTATGTAAAGTACTATAACCAATCAATGTACAAGGACTGGAACGAAAATCTAATTTATGGGAATTATAAGGTCGAAGATATGGAAAACACTTACATCCAAACACCTTTAAAAGTGAGTAATCAGGCTCCTGTTGAAAGATCTTCTCCAAGGGACTAAGGCCATAAAGAACTGTTGTGGGCATTCTGTTAATTAGATAAGTGGCAGTAGCAAAGGCACCATCCCAAAAATATATAGGCATAGAAGACTGAGATAATCAAGTAAGACTGGTTTCCATAATATGTCGATGTTTACGTTCGACTATTCCATTTTGTTGAGATGTGTAAGGACATGTGACGCTATGTTCAATGCCATTAGCCTTTAAGAAAAGGATAAAAGGTTTAAATTCAGCCCCTCCATCAGTTTGTAAACAAAGTATAGAGGTTCCTAATAATTTCTCAACATGAATTTTAAATGTCATAAAGGCTTGAAACACATCAGATTTAGTTTGAAGAAAGTAGATCCAAGTGTATCGTGAGAAAACATCAACAAAGCTAATGTAATATCTAAACCCATTTCTCGACATTTTGTAGGAAGGCCCCCATAAATCAATGACAACCAGTTGTAAAAGAGAAGTATAATTTGAAAGAGAAGGTGTAAGAGGAAGAACATGATGTTTGTCAATTGCACAAGCATTGCAAAAATTAGGAACTTCATTAGACAAAATGTTTGGCTTACATTGCTTTACAATTTGCCTAACAGTAGGGAAAGTAGGATGCCCAAGCCTTTGATATGCCACAAGTCAATAGTAGTAAATTTCACACTAGGTGAATTAAGAGAAGCTGAAAAAAACAGAGGAAGTGTAATTTTGGGGTTGCTTGCAAGGAGATGATTCAGTTGTAGGAGACATATTGAATCGATAAAGGCCTTCATGGAGAGTCCCTTGGAGCAACACCTGTCCAATTGCTAGATCCTTCACATAACAACAATTTGGATGAAATTCAAAAAAGACAGAATTATCATGAGCAAATTGACTAACGCTAATGAGATTTTTAGTGATAGTTGGAACATGGAGAAGTTTATTCAAATGAAAAGTGCTATTAGAAGGAGAAGAAAGAAAACCATAGCCTACATGGGTAATAGGCAAACCTGCTCCATTGCCAACATGAACTTGATTATTGGCTTGATATTCTGAACTTACAGAAAGATCTCCAAAATTGTTGGTGAGATGATTAGTTGAACCAAAGTCAGGGTACCAATTGCAATCTTGGTTAAAATTTGGTGCAGTAACCATAGCAGCCATATGAGATTGTTGGGCTCCATAGAGTGAGTAGAAGTTTTGAGGATAGTTACCATTCTGTGGAGAATTTCCAGAACTCATAAGATTTGATCGCGGTCGGCGGATCATAAAAAAAATAGCATTTTATAGCTGTATGACCAAATTTTCCATAGAGTTGGCATTGATGTTTATTTCAATTATTCCATGAAGAACGATTGCCTTGGTTTTGATTATATGATCACCTCTGCCTCGATTGCCACTGAAGTTTTGGTCATTTTGAAAACGATTACCACTCCTTTGATTTTCAATCTCCTTCATATTTGAGTTTTGAACATAAAGATGAGCAGAAGGGAGAGACCCATCAGTATTAATCGACTTACTCTCAACTCGATTTTCATGTGTAAGTAGGAGTGTCATGACTTCTTGTACCGTTTCAGAACAAACCTTTGCTGTGATTACTGAAATCATAGAATCATATTCCGAACCGAGACCAGATAGAATATACAGTATGTGATCCTCAGTTGATACAGGTTTTCCTATTGCTGCTAAAGCATCAATTTGCTTCTTGATTTTTGAAAAATATTCACTTAACGACATTCCACCTTTTTTCAAATTATTGAGATTTGACTTAATTTTCATTACCTAAGCAAGATTTCTGGAATTGAAAATTTGGAGTAGACAAGACCAAATTTCTCTAGTTGAAGTACAGTGAAGCAGCTGTTATAGAATCTCCTTAGTCATTGACCCAAGCAGCCAGGATGAAATCAACTTGTCCTGCCTTTTCCATTTGTTGTAGGCTGGATTGGGTTTGCTAATTATGGTGGAATCTTCATTTACTTTGATTGATTTTGGCAGCACTTGAGATTCTTCATGGATGAAATCTTCTAATTCATGACCAGCAAGGGCTGTTTCAACCTAGACTCTCCATATCAGAAAATTTTCATTGTTTAACTTTACCATTGAGATTTTGTTTCTAGGATTGATCACCAATCCTGTATGGTTGTCGATTGAAGAGTCTGAATTAACTTCAGATGAATCCATTGATTGAACAACCTTTGTCGTGAGATCATGGCTCTGATACCATATCAACACACTCACAGAAAATTAGTCAAACTCCAGGAGAAAAACCTCTCTCAATGGATTTTATTTCTTCTGTATTGAATATATATGGAGGCATTCAATATATAACAAAAAGCTAGGGTGAGAGGTGAAAAAACTCTTAACTAAAACAGAAAAGATACTCTAAATCTAAAAATGGAGAAAATACAACTCAATCAAAACAGAACTAACTAATACAAAAACTGACAAATAATCAAATTTATACACTCTGAGTTGGCAGAACTAGTGTGCCACCTTAACAGCAAGAATAAACAAAAAACATAACAGAGAAATTAAAATAAAGAACAAAATAAGAAACCCAAGAATTTACGTGAAAACTCCAAAATCGAAGAAAAACCACAATCCACGGAAAGAAATCCACTATGTGAATTTTTTTTACAAATTCTCTCCCCGACCCCAATTACAAGAAACATTCTCTCAAATTAACTTTATACACTCGCAAAACTAGAGTTAATATCAGGCTTAAAGTGATTCTAATTGGGATAATTTGAAACTAAAGTCATAGGTTCCTTTTATATTACTTGGAGTCAATCACTTTCTTGTACCTTATCGATGTGATGAGACTGCTCACTTCTAATATTTTGACAAAAATTCCAACATATTCCACTTTGGCAAGAAATTTGAAGAATCCACAACTCTTGCTACAATCATTGTCTTTACCGACAATCATAATTCTCAACTCAAAGAACTATAACAATCCACTCCACCATAAGGTTTAGACCACTTGGAATGTCACTTTCCAAGAATTTTCTTCTTTGTCACATGTCGATAAATTCTACTGAGATTTATGGTGCAACTTCCACCTACTTGGCTCACCCAGAAGTTATTTAGCCATCAACATATAACTTCCACCACACACCTTGCATAACTGCCAAGCCAATGCCCGTGTACAAACTTGTGAGATATAACTTATCTGGATTAGATCTTGGATTATAAATGTTAGCCACATGACTTCATCCAAATGTTGGTTTAGTACCTGTTGTGAATGGGATGGAAGGATTGTAATGTTGTTGACATTGGCTCTATATCTCTCGAAACTCAAAGATATGGTTCTAGAAAGCTTCTCAGAAATGTGAGGCATGTTCCTAGATTAAATAGGAACTTGATATCTTTGGAAATATTGGACTCCATTGGATGCGAATAAAGAGAGGATTTGGAGGAACTTTTGAAGCAAAAAAGATTCCAAAACAATGTTAGTTTGTGTCAAAATGAATAGTCTTTATGTAATTAAAGGCGTGGAGATTATTCGAACAACCTTGTAGTCACAAATGATAGTTTGACTAAAGGAGAGATTTATGACACAAATGTCTCTCACATAAGCAACAAAGGACTACAAGTTCTTTCCAAACAAGAGATTTTACCTCAAGGGTAAGGACACTACAAGTTCTTGTGAATGTAGGTCTATTATTAATCAAACCACTTAAACTTTGTGTCCTATTTACTTCTCCTTCTTCCTTAATTCTTCATATGAAATGATTTCATCACTACTTTTTTCTCTACTTTTATTTTTCTTTCATTGATTGATTACTTTAAGCTTCGATTTTTTTCATTGTGTATGTAGATAAAGGTTGCTTTGTGATTAGCAATGTGTCTAAAACTACAACAATTTTCAATCATAATCTTCACCGAACTGCAATCGTGCAGTTGTGAAAGCAATTAACATAATTAAAGAGTTTAAGGTTCAATTTATTTCACATAAAACAATCTCTTATTGCATTTGCATCAGCAATTGTCATATCGACATCATCAAGCTTTTTGACGATGTTCACACTTAACTGTCCACTTTCATATGTTTTTACTAACTATTTCTGTTAAAGAAGCAATCACTCTAAATCAGTTAATATTTCCTAGTGAGACGTTGACTTATTCGAGGTTTGGTGTTCAATTTTGTTGAAAAAAAAAAATAGTCTTTCACATTCCTTTAATAATTATTTGATTTTTTGTTTTTGGTTTTTGAAAATTAAGTTTACAAACATACTTCCACGCCTTAAATTTCTTTATTATTTTATAGAAAAAATACATTTTTGGTCCTTGAGGTTTTGGTTAGGTTTCATTTTGGTCCCTGAGTTTTCAAACTCGACAATTTAGCCTCTGAGGTTTGGATTTTGTTTCATTTTGGTCCTTCCATCCACTTTTCCGTTAAATACTAACGGATTGCTAACGTGACACTATTTTTTTATTAAAAAAAATAATTTTAAAATTTTAAAATAAAATAATAATAAATTAATTTTAAAAAAATATTTTTTTTTTTTAATTTCATTTTTTCCTCCCTCTTTTCCCTCCCATTTTTCCCTCCCTCTTTTCCATCACTCTTTTCCCTCTCATTTATCCCTCTCATTTTTCCCTCCTCCTTCTTCTTAAGTAGGTAGTTAAAAGTTGGAAATAATATAAATTCTTAGGGATTTACTTTTTTTTAAGGGAAAAATACAGGTTCGGGTTAGGTTTTATTTTGGTCCATGAATTTTCAAACTCAACAATTTAGCCCTTAAGGTTTGGTTTTAGTTTCATTTTGGCGGTCTTTCCATCCAATTTTCCATTAATAATTAACAAATTGTTGACGTGGCACTAATTTTTTATTAAAAAAATTATTTTTAAATTTTTAAAATATAAATATATTAAAATAATACAAATATTATTATTTTATAATATTTTTGGCCCCGTTTGATAACCATTTGGTTTTTTGTTTTTGGTTTTTGGTTTTTAAGCTTATAAACACCACTTCCAACTCTAAGTTTCTTTGGCTTCTCCTACCTTCTTTCCATGTTTTCAAAAATCAAGCCAATTTTTGAAAACTAAAAAAAGTAGTTTTCAAAAACTTGTTTTTGTTTTTAGAATTTGGTTAGGAATTCAAGTATGTCTTTAACAAAAATGAAAACTATGGTGAGGAAATTTAAAGAAAACAAGTCTAATTTTCAAAAATCAAATGGTTATCAAACGGGCCATTATTTTTTCCCCATCTCTCTCGTTCTTTTCCTTCTTTTTTCTTGTCAACACCCAACATCGACAGTTGCTTCTTCAACACCGAACCGACAATTTTTTTTTTTTTGTCATTCTTTCTTTCTTATGTTTTCTTTCTTCTTTTCTTCTCATTTATCTTCATTTTCTTTTTTTTTAAAAAATAGAAAATAGGAGGAGGGAGTAAAAAAATGAAGATAAAGGAGAAGAAAATAAGAAAGAAAAGAGAAAAAAAGAAAGACACAAAAAAAAAAAATCGCCGTTCGATGTTGAAGAAGAAGCAGCTGCCGGTGTTGGGTGTTGAAGAAGAAGAAGAAGGAGAGAGAGGGGGAAGAAATAAAAATATTATAAAATATAATATTTTTATTATTTTAATATATTTATATTTAAAAAATTAAAAAATAATTTTTTTAAACAAAAAAATTAGTGTCACGTCAGCAATCCGTTAATTATTAATGAAAAATTGGATGAATGAATCAAAATGAAACTAAAACCAAACTTCAGAGGCTAAATTGTTGAGTTTGATAACTCAGAGACCAAAATGAAACCTAACCTAAACTTCAAGGACTAAAAGTGAATTTTTCCCACTTTTGTAATCACGATTGCTACTTTAGAATATTATTATGTTTCACAAGACTTATGAGAAGATAGATTACATTGTGATAGCAATAAGAAATAACATAAGTCTATTCTTTATCCAAAAAAAAAAGTCTATCAAGTTTCCATGGGTTACGTTGATCAATGTGTTTTGAAATACTTTTTCTTGTATTTACTTAGTGAGGTTTGGGTATACATTGTATAACCTTACATCCATTTTCCCCCTTTTTTTTCCTTTCTGGTTTTTGTAATGATATTGAGGTGCATACACCTTAGATTCACACTTAGTTCGTTGTCTTATTTTAAGATCACCTTTTTTTTACGTGTACGGTGAGGATTTGAACTTCTGACCTCTTGGTTGATGGTACAAGTTTTATACATATCTAATAATTGTATACATGCATGAAAAAAATAACGAAATAACCATTTTTAATTTAAAAAAAGTGCAAATACAAAAATAAATAAATAAAATCAATTTTATTATCCATTGATGGCTTGGTAAACAATAATTAGATTGTTTTCTTTTTCCCTATTTCAGTGATTATTGATTAATCATATCATTGATGATTGATTTGGATTATTAAGGGAGATAATCAAAGTTATCCCTAATTAACACGTGACTTACTTTTTTTTCATATATTTAATTTCTTTTTGGGTCAACCACGTATGTTTGATTTTGATATGAATTAAGGGAAAATACTTGACTACATACCGATGCGTACATGATCTACCTTCCTACACACCACTATTAAATGTTGACAATTAGGAGAGATAAAATTTTTTCTCATTTTCTACATTTCTCTCTCTTAATTGTCAAGATTTTAATATGGTACGTAGGAAATCCTACTTATACAACCAAACATTGTTCTTAATTAAGATACTTGGATATAGTGAAAAAAAAAAAAAAGAAGAAGAAAAAGATAGTCAAATATTGAAACACAATTAAAGTCAATTTACTAAAAGAGTACAACTATAGGCTCTATTGCCATCTTAGGGAGAGCAAGATGTCTTATTTGACAGCATCCTTTTTAAGATTGAAAAGAAACATATATTCTAAGAAACCTTGTAAATATCAACTCTGAACTATTGGTGTAACAGAGAACTTCATGGATCCACTTTTGCAATGGAAGCCATTGCCTTCACCACAGGCAAAGTAGTAAGGATTTTGCTGTTTGAGCTCAAACTCAAACCCATCTCCACTCCCTTGTGTTAAACTTGCCACCATTTTGGCCCTTCTAAAATCACAGTTGACGAAGCTCCGCATGTTTGGTAGCAAATAAACATTGTGAGGAACAGTCGAACTGTTTGGAGGATCGTATTTGAACACTGTAAAAAAATATAACTTCCAATAAGTTTGGGAACGAAATTCTTTCGCTATGAGAATCAAAGTGAACTTCATAAGCTTACCTAGAATATCGTTTACATAAAAGGGACCGTTCTTAAGCGCCCAATCGTTATAGTCGAAGGCAAGGCGCCAATGTTCAGAACCACCCACTATGATCTTTCTTGGACTTTGTGGAGCCGGTGACGGAGATGGCGATGGTAACGACGGTGGTGATGGTGGTGGTGACGGTGACGGCAGACGTCGTGATGTTGGTGTTATGAAGAACTTCATGGATCCACCGTTGCAATGGAAGCCATTGCCTTCTCCACAGGCAAAGTAGTAAGGATTTTGCTGTTTGAGCACAAACTCAAACCCATCTCCACTTCCTTGAGTTGAATTTGCTAGCATTTTGGCCCTTCCAAGATCACACTTGGCGAAGCTTTGCATGTTTGGTAGCAAATAAACACTATGAGGAGTTGAAGTGCTTGGAGGATCGTACTTGAAGACTGTAGATTGTCAAGACCATTCCCAAAAAGAAAAGAAGAAACTTTCAATAAGCTTGGGAATGAAATTTTCTAGTAATAAATGATGAAAATGAACTTATTTAAGGAGATTACCTAGAATATCATTTATATAAAAAGGACCATTCTTCAGCGCCCAATCGTTATAGTCAAAGCCAAGGCGCCAATTCTCGGAACCACCCACTATGATCTTTCTTGGACTTTGTGGCGTTGGTGACGGCGGTGGTGACAATGATGGTGGCGGTGGTGGTGGCACCTTCCGTGAAGGCGGTGGTGTTCGAGGCCATCGTGATGGTGGTGGTGGCGGCGGCAGCAAGGGTGGTAGTGGTGGAGGCAACCGTCCTGGTGGTGGTGTTCGAGGCCGTCGTGATGGTGGTGGTGGCAACGGCAGCAACGGTGGTAGTGGTGGAGGCAACCGCCCTGGTGGTGGTGTTCGTGGCCGTCGTGATGGTGGTGTTGGTGACCAACATCTTGGTGGTGGTGGTGACAGTCGTTGTGAGGGTGGTGTTGGGAACCGTCGTGATGGTGGTGGTGGGGATGGCAGCCGCCGTAATGGTGGTGGTGGATGTCGTCGTAATGGGGGTGGTGATGGTGGCAGCAGCCGGAACCGAGGACTCTTATGCCTGTTGGCAGAGGTTAGAGTTGAGATGTAGGCTAATATGAAGAGAATGATTACTTTTGAGCATATAGAAGCCATGGTTGGATTATGAAGCTTTTCAACTAAACTTTAGTATTGTGAGAGTGAATTCTTGATGTTGGCAAATGTTTGAGTTTATGGGGTTTTTATACTCTCACAAATATGCATAAAATCAAATTCAAAGTTGATTTTTTTGCTTTCCCAATTTTCTCCTCAATTTGGGTCTTCCACTTGTGAGCTCCATGATTTCCACCTAACTTTTATATATAAAGTTTTCATATTTCAATTGAAACATGATATGCATATTTTGTAATCACTAATGGGTGCCCAAACAATAATTAATAAAATGGAAAAACTGAAAAGGGAATTTTCTTTTTAGATATGAGGACAATTTTTTGTACTTTTTTAATGTGAATATATAATATATTATATGGGGGTTTCTAGATATGATAGGTGTGAAATGTTTGAACTTGTTTTGAAAATAGACTATGATAATTTAGTAGGCTTAATTATTATGTGCTCAACTCATCCAACTTGAGCATTTTAATAATGTTTCTAGGTTGGCTTAAGTCCAAATAAATTGTGAAGTTGATTGTGTTGAGTTGTAATCTTTTTTTTAGATTAAAATATCATTTTGGTTCCTATACTATATGATCTGTTGTATTTTAGTATGTGGACTTTCAAATGTCTAAATATGGTCTATATATTTTCAATAAAGCTTAAAATTAGTCTTCGCCGTTCATTTATGGTTAATTTTGCTACAAAAAATTAGTCCTCATAAGCCTTTTATTTAACATTTTGGTAAACTTAATTCCCATGGTATGTTTTCTTTGTTGATGGCAAATTATTATTATTCTTTTGTTGAGTCAAATGAAAATTAACTTTTGAACTAATGTAAAGAACTAATTTTAAGATATAGTGAAAGTATAAGGATCAACTTTAGACATTTGAAAGTACAATAACTAAAATTGAATCAAGTTAAATTAAAATTTTAATTTTACCCCCCCCCCCCCAAAGAAAAAGAAAAAAAAAACAGAGGGCCATGGAATTATGAGGAAAACTATTCCAAAAAGATAGTATTTGAACATACTCAACACCCCATATAAAGGTTTTTAAGATTTACGGAAAAATACACTTTTCGTCTTTGAGGTTTGGGTTAGGTCGGCGTCGATCGACAGTGACAGGCCGGTGCGGGCTGGTGCAAGGGAAGAAGAAGAGCAAGAAGAAGAAGGAGATGAAGAAGAAGAAGAAGAGGAGAGAAATAAAATAATAATTTAATTAATTTATTATATTTTTATTTCAAAAAGTTAAAAAATAATTTTTTTAATAAAATAATTCATGTCACGTCATCAATCCGTTAATTATTAACGAAAAATTGGATGGAGGGACCAAAATGAAACAAAATCCAAACCTCAGGGACTAAATTGTCGAGTTTGAAAACTCAGAGACCAAAATGAAACCTAACTCAAACCTCAGGGACCAAAAGTGTATTTTTCCCTAAGATTTAATTACTTCAATTTTCAAGAGAATAGAAACTCTCTTCTAAGATCAAGTTAAGAAGTATTATTCTAACCTCTTGTCACACTAAAGGTCACAACAATGTCTGAACATTGTTATTTTATACTCTAGTAATATTAAAAATTAAATCATCACTAAATCCAAGAATTTATGTTGATAGATTGAATATATCTTTATCTTTTAATACAGTTTTGACATTTTCACTTGTAGGTTTAGAAAATTAACATGTATGAACATGGAATTCAACAAGTATAAACTATCAATATAAATCAAGAAGAAAATAAAATTAAACAATAAAAGTTTGACCTCATAATCTATGGTTTTACCCTAATGTTAAATTGCTACTAAACTTCAGGCTTTAAATCAACATATATCTAATTTTTTAAATAGATTAGAAGTATTTTACAATCTCCTCCAACCAAAACCATTTCTTCTCTATCAAAGAAGAAAGTGTTACTTTTTTCTCTTCAAATGATTATTTTTTAAACTTTAAGAGACTGGAAAAAGAAAAACAATATTGGAGCTGAAATGGGTTGGTAATATAAGTTCTTCTCCACTTAAAAATGAGCCAATCAAAATTAGAAAGATGTGTCAATATTTCTAACCCAAAAAATTCCACTAAGAAACTAATAAGAAATTGGGGTAGCCTAGGGTTTCAATTGTGCCTATAAATGAAAAATAATTGTGACAATTGGAAGCATAAAGGTATGGTTTTACCAATATGCACCTGTAAAACATATCCACTTATGCGATGATGACATTTTAATGATGCCACTATGACCTTGTTCTATGCATAATACACACATTTGTTGATTTATTCAAAGAACTAAGTTTCTTTTAGTTTAATTTCATGGGCAGTTGCATAGATGGCAAATTAGTTGCATAGATGGCAAATTGGACCAAATTAATAGCAAATATAGCACAGTTGCAAACTAATTGCAAATATAGCAAAATTAATTGTACAAGACCAAAAAGTTGTTGTCAGATTCTATCCGTGTCTATCACTGATAAACTCTGATTATTCAAAGTATAGCAGTGTCTATCGCTGATAGACTTCGATTAATCAAAATCTATCAGTGACTATCACTGATAGACTTTGATTAATCAAAGTCTATCAATGATAATCAATGATAGACTTTGATTAACAAGAGTTTATCAGCGATAGACACTGATAGGCTCTGAATAATCGGAGTCTATCAGTAGATTGATAGATTCTGATTAATCAGAGTCTATCGCTGATAAACTCTGATAATCGAAGTCTATCAGATAGATTCTAATTAACAAAGTTTATCAGTGTCTATCAGTAATATACTCTGATAGATTTTGCTATATTTTCAATTTTTTTTTTACATTGTGCTATATTTGCTATTAATTTGGTCCAATTTGCCACCCACTGCAATTATCCTAATTTCATTATGTTTCAATTTGGCCAAACAATTTGATTTCTTAATTTTCATAAAATTATTTAACTTCTTGAATTTTACAAAATAGATTTTATTTAGTCTTTACCATTGTTTTTTTTTTTATTATTAAATACTATGATTGAAAGTTGACTGATGATAAGGCATGAACTATTTCTAAGGCTTATTTATCGCTAGTTTTGATGTTTAATAGGTCATTTTTACGTACAAATCAATTGGAGTAAAGCGAAGTATATAATATTTTTATAATGAAAAAGAGATCATTTGGACAAGATTATATTTGAAGAAATCAAGTAAAGAAAAGAAGAAAATCAAACTCAAAACCCAAGGGAACAGTGTCACACGATGCTAAAAACACACAAGCCAATGCATGCCACATTTTCACGCCAAGAAACGTGTATGAGATGGAAATTATAAAGCTCCAACACCTTTGTATTCCTTTGTTGTCCATGTAACTTATTTTCTTATAGGTATTAGTATAAGGGTAATAGCGTAAATTCATGTAGAAAAGTGGGTTATAACTGTCATTTACAGTGTAATGGCTGAAATATGTCTGTACATGTAATTGGAGGACAGTTAGAGAAAATCATAGGAGTGAGAGAGAGTGTGAATCTCTGGAACTGAAACTCAGAGAGAACTCTTGGGAAATCAGAGGGAATACGAGGGAAAGTGAGGAAGGAGATTTTGGAAAGCTTGAGTGTGCAGGGAGGAATGGAGTTTACCATTGAAGACATGTGAGGAAAGCTTTTGTACAGTGAGATATAGAGTTTACCATTGAAACCCGTGAAGGAATGATATCTTGAATGCTTTTCATAGTGGATGTAGGCTATATTGTCGAACCACTTTAAATCTCGTGTTGTTTCTCTTCTTTTGTTTATGCTGCTGTTTTCTGGGTAATTTTTCATTTGTTATTATTTTAATCTGGGTTACAATTACACTATATTTGTTGTTAGCTAGGTGTTTGTTTCATAACAAATTGCATCTTTCACCCCTCATTTATGTCCGAGATGCGTTCCGCGCCTTAGTTACCATGTTTAAATGATGCGGTTTTGAGACAACGTCTTGATGTTGTCTTGACTCTTTCTATATATACATGTCGTTTGTTAGTCGTTTTTGGAGAACCACTTTGGGATCATTTTAACTTAAACACAGAATTACGACTTGTGAGGTTGGAGAGACGATTTTGGAGCTTAGGAAAGGATTTTTCAAGACTTGAGATCGTGGTGATTGTATTGGAGATGGTGATTGCCTCACCATTCACCACACAAAAAAAACAGGTTTATTGCAACGATTTTGTTGCCATGGTTTGGAAAATGATGCAAGGGTTTATAAAATTTCAGCGGTTTCTAACAACACATAACAAAACCGTTGCTATTGATACACATTACAACAATTTATTCATAACATTTTTTAAATTGTTGCAATATATACTCAATTGTAACAGTTTTCTTACAACGTATTTACAAACTGTTGCAAATATGTCAATTGCAACAATTTTAGAAACTATTGCAATAAGGTCAATTGCAACAATTATATATGTTGCAACATTTAAAGCATTGTCACAATAGGCTAATGCAACTGTAGCATTTTAGTAGCAACGCAAAGAAAATTGTTGCAGATATTAATCAGATTGCAACACTTTATGGTAACAATTTTTTAACTATTGCAAATCAATATATATGTAGTTGTTGTTGTTAGCAGTTGATTCAAAATTGTTGTCAAGGGAACTCCACTTATAATTTTGTAAAAATAATTTACAAGTAAGCAATTTTAAAAAACTTGAAAATAAATATATGGTAAAGGAAATGGAACTTAAAATTTTCATTATTTACCAAAATTTCTAACAAAATGAAATTTAAAAGAAAAACTAAAGAAAAATAAAAGAAATATTTACTCAAATTTAAAAAAAAAATGAGCTTTTATATATTTTTAAATATAAAAATAATGATTAGTTCAAAATAGTTTTTTTTTTTTTCTCTCTGTCTAGAGGTCCTTAAATTTTCACTTTTATGTCTAATAATTTCTTCAACTTTCAATTTTGAGTCTAATATATTCCACATTTGTTATTCTGCTCTTACTTGAGTAGTTTTGTTATGGATAGCCTAGAACATTTGTTGTTATTTTATAAACATGTGATTGGCGAGATCCTTTGTCTTAGGGATTGATGTAGTCATTGGATTTTCATGGTTTAATTTACCGAATAATCTATTAATGATTGTTTTCTATTTCATGAAATTACTTCCTTAATGCTTTTAATTTATTTGGTCATGAATTGAATATTTTTATCTCAAAATCTTACACTCTACAAAGCTGATTTAGAGTAGACCTTAATTGTGAGTTTTAACTTGCCAATAATTAGGACTTCTTTTGAATTTATTAAAAGATCACTAATTAGACTGAACGTCTTCTTGCATGTTAGTAAAACTAAATAGAAAATATTAGTTTCTAATTGTGCTTGAGAATTAATTCTTCTTGTAAGAGTCAGCTATGACTTGAGTGTTCTTTTAACTTATGGATTGTTGCATGTTTGTTGTTGCATCCAGTTTAATTAAATCATGATTCCAATTGGTGAAATCAATTCCTTAAGATTTGTTTCTCATGTTGATTTTCCTCGTTACTTTACGCCTCGTTTGATAACCATTTCGTTTTTTGTTTTTTGTTTTTGAAAATTATGCTTGTTTCCTCTTAAATTCCCTACTAGAGCTTTCATCCTTGTTAAAGATCCATTTGAATTCCTAGCCAAATTCTAAAAACAAAAACAAGTTTTTGAAAACTACGGTCCCGTTTGATAACCATTTCGTTTTTAGTTTTTGGTTTTTGAAAATTAAGCTTATAAATCCTCCTTCCACCTGTACATTTCTTTGGTTTGCTACCTACATCCTTCCCATGTTTTCAAAAACCAACCCAAATTTTGGAAACAAAAAAAAAATAGTTTTCAAAAACTTGTTTTTGTTTTTGGAATTTGCCTAAGAACTCTAATGTCTCCTTAACAAAGATAAAAATCATTGTAAAGAAATTAAGTGAAAACAAGCATAATTTTGAAAAACCAAATGGTTATCAAATAGGACCTACTTTTTTTTGTTTTCAAAATTGGACTTGGTTTTTTAAAACAAGGAAGAAGGTTGATACTAAAATAAAGAAACCTATAAGTGAAAGTATGTGTGTATAAGCTTAATTTTCAAAAACAAAAAAACCCAAAAACGAAATGGTTATCAAACAGGGCCTTAGTTTTTGTTATTTTTAATTCCAATCTCATCACGTTTCTTTTTCTACATAAAATCAAATGATAATATTTGTGGTACTTAAGTGAACTAGAAATTCAATCCTGATGATCATATCTGTGATTTAATTACACTACTATATTAAAACTTGACTTGTACACTTGCCGTAAGCAATAAAATTACACAATGACTAGACATTTTCTTTAGTTTTGTAATAAATTATGCTTATTTGACCATGTTTAACTTTATAACTTTTATTTATTCTCAAAAAAAAAAAAAAAAAAACTTTATAACTTTTATGACTTGCGTGGGATAAAAAAGTAAACGAACTAACCTAAAGTCTCTTAATTCTAAGAAAATCTTAACTCGAATTATTCTTCCTCTTCTTCCTATCTCTCTTCTCTTCTTCTTCCTATCTCTTCTCCTGTTTTTCCCCCTTTGAGGAGGAGGAAACCCTAATTTTCCTTCTTTTTTTTTTCCTCTTTACTAAAATAACCTCCTCTCTTCTTCATTTTCCTTCTCAAAGGGGTGTATATGTATTAACACAATCAATAAATTAATATATAACATTTTCTTAAATATAATATTACGAGTAAAGGAGGGGATTCTTTTAAAAAAAATAATATTACAATCTAAACAAATGAGGTAGATTGACGAACCATAAGTTATCAATACCTTTACCACTTTTTTTAGTTCAACAATATATGGTGGAGGTTAAAACCTTGACCTCTTGGTCGATGTTATTGGATAATACCTTAATCAATTAGAACAGTCTTAATGGAGAGATGATTCATACCTACAACAAAACATTGATGCTTATATGAATGTTTTTTTTTTTTTTTTTTTTTGAGTCCAACAATTGTAGGGAGTGAAGATTGAACAATCGACATTTTGGATGGTAATCAGTGTCTTATCCAATGAGACACAGATTGATTGAACATTTAAACATTTAACCTATATATTTGACTGACAAAATTAATATCTCACTTTGAAGTTGTCACATTGACATCATCAATGAGAAAAAAATGCATATCAATGTTTCCCAAACCTTGTTTGTATTGTTACACCATCTGACCATAGACCTATGCTATATGTGAGTCTACTAGTTTCTGTTAAAGTTTCAATGAAACTTTTAAATTTTGACTAACATCTAAAATGAGTGGAGTGGGATTGACTTAGTCTTTTTCAACCCTTTGGTCTCTTTTTCTTTGCTTTTTCATTTATGGTGGAGATGGAAACTTTTCCAGTGTGGCTGACTTTCTTTGGGTCACCAACCCATTTCCTTAGCTCTAAGATCATTTTATTTTTGTTATTTTTCCCCCTTTTAGAAATAATGACCAAAACCCACATTTTTTGTTCATAAAGTCTCATAGCTAGTACACTACACACATCAACTTGATGATGACATATTATCAATTATGACAAAACTAAATTTGTTTCAAAAGAAAATTATGATAAAACTAAGTATAAATTGTTAAAAAGAAAGAAATTGTAAATAATACCCTCCAAATTGAGGAAGGAAGGAGCATCTTCTATATTAATTTCTTGCAATTATAAATTATTACACGTTTTTAAAAGGAATTGCAAATTTTAACAGCGAAATATATGTTACAATAATCTTTAATGTTTTAGTATCTTTTTTTTTTTTTTTTAATTTGCTATATATTAGTTGTTTAATAAGTTTTAATTTAGTCTCCTATTAAGATTTATCAATTTAGTCTCTAACTATTGATAAACGTTAAAATTAGTTGATGATGAACTTGCATGATATATTACTTAAAATTAGAAAAACAAAAGTCGTCTAAAGAAAAAAAGGAAAAAAAAAATCAAAATTTCTACTCATTTCTTAAAAACTTGGAGTGTTTGGATTGAGGAGTTGGGTGGAGTGGAGTTGTATAGAACAACTCCTTAACTCCTTGTTTCGTCCAAATACATATAAGGGGTAACTACAAGAATGGGTCAATAGTATCTCATTTATTACAAAAATGTCCAAATTGTTATAAAATTACATTGTTGGCCGCCCATAAACGGATATTAAAGGAAATGAATAGGTCCAATTACTTTGTTGCCCTTTCCGGTTGAAATGTAAAAAAATTCAAAAATGAAATAACCAAAAAGGGAAATGGTCGTTCATATTCAATCAATTTGTTAGATTATATAAATTATTTATAATAATAATTTTGTTATTAACTCCCAAAATCACGTTCCAATTGATTTTTTCCCTACAAATTAGGGAATTGTTATGCTTATTCGTGGAAAGCAGTATCCCAAATCAACTTTCCATTTTAGTATTCATAGACTTCCTTTTTAATTTTCTCAAACAGCAAACAACATGATAGGGTTTTGTCCTGGTCAATTTCTGTTTGCTCGATCGTGGAATCTCTTTTGTCCTGGTCAAACTTTCTTTGTTGTGGTCTCCTCCATTTTCGTCCATCACAAACCAAACATAAATGGGTATGTATATTTTCATTGTCGTGGAAACCATTCCTTTTTAATTGCTGCTCCTTCATTTTCGTGTCATTTTTCCGTGTTCAATTTCACTAATGGGTACGTTTTATTTTCTTGACTTTTCGGTTTGTTATCTTTATATTGCAATATTTTTCAGTTTTAACACACCACATTTGTGATTAAGTAATGGAGTTTTATATTATAACATATTTCATTACATTTTCAATCTACGATGATATATGATATATATTTTTGCATAGGTCATTAATTTTTCAGTTATACATATCATATCTTTCATTTATGATGTTTTAAGCAATTAACATATGCATTTAAAATATATCATTAAAAACTGTTTAAAGAGTATATTTTTTAAATACCCTGTATTTTCCAATTTATTGTTTTCTAAATATACCTTATACCCGGTATTTACCATTTTGATTCTAATAACATGGAAAATAAATTCATGCATGTATATACATTTAATCGGCCATCACAAAACAATTCGATGTATATATCCAAACAAGGTAGTATTTATTTTGACTCAAAATTTATATATATTCAAACAATGGGTATTTAAACAATCATCCCAAACATGATATATATATTGAGGGGTATTTAATCTAGAACCAATTACATGTTTAAATTCTTTAACACAAGAACATAGTACTACAAGTAACTCAAATTCAAACGCTACAAACCATTAAACGCCATGAAGATATATTCAAACATTGGGTATTTATTCTGTCTCAGAATTTTTATACATTCAAACAAGGGGTATTTATAAACAACCATCCCAAACATGATATATATAGGGGTATTTAATCTAGCACCAATTACGTTAAAATTCTTGAACATAAGAACATAGTACTATAAGTAACGATTTCATAGGTCAAAAAACGCTACAAACCATTAAATGTTGTGAAGATAAAACCCGCTGAAGATAAAACGATTTCATATGTTAAAAAAAGAAAAAGAAAAAGAAAAAGAAATATCCATATATTCAAACGTCGTAAAACGATTTCACATGTCACAACCCACTGAAGATAAAACGATTTCAAATGTATACAACAGAAATCATGAAAAGAAAAACACGTTGTTTGATTTTTGTAAACCCACATAATATATTGTTAACATTGGACCCACATAATATTTTGTTAACATTGGAAAATAAACCCACATAATATATATAAACTCCCTTATATATTACATAAACCCACATAATATATTGTTAACATTGGAAAATAAACGTTGTTTGATTTTTGTAAACCCTAAAACCCTGTATAATTTTTATAAACCACATAACATATTCTATGTGAATGCTCAAGTAAACTACATGCCAGACGCCGACAACTGAAGTTGAAATGGCAAGGAAGCAGTGACTGTGAACAAATCTTCAGATCACGCGAATAAAAGAAGCCGACCAACGAATCGAATGGTAGAGGCGAAGCTACAAGTCGACGACTGACGTTACAATTGCAGGCTTGAATCGAATCTTCAGACGACGCTGGCGAACATTGGACAACGTGAAGCGGCGGGCAACATGTAGCGACGAAGTATATTTTTGTCGGCTACATTTTCATGGCATCGAGGACGAACGTGCAGGCGATTCCTATTTTTAGGCAAAATGGTTGCAACAACTAACAGAAGGAAGAAAATATTATTTGGCCAAAAGGAAAAAAATAAAGAAAATAATAATAATAATGATAACTAAAACTTAAAATGGAAAATCCATACAAAATTAAGGAGAAGAATAAACATTAATTGCAAATTTGTTTTTGGATCCGATTTTAGGATAAAAAAAAGTAAATTCAAAATATTTTTTTACTTTATTGTTTATATTTAGTTTAAAATAAAATATAAATTAAATTTGATTCCATTCATTAATGTGAGGGTATTTTTTTTTTTTTTTTTTTTTTTGAGTACAAATGTGAGGGTATTTTGGTAAGAGAAATAAACTAATTAATGGATAAAAACCTACCAGTAATAATTATATTAATTATGGACATTTTTTAAATTTGGTCATCAAAAGAACCTATCTGCTATAATTTCTGTACATATAACACACAATCATGGGACCCAGAAACTTAGGGTCCGTTTGGAATACATTCCAATTTAAATGTTTTTCAAGAATGCATTCTTTAAAAAAACATTTTGTATAAAAATTGTTTAGAATTTAAACACTCATATGTTTGGTTACACTTCCTCACAAGTGTTTTGTATACACAAGTTATTGTATACTTAAAAAGTCTTTTAAAAAAATTGGTTTCAAGTGTTTATCTCAAAATGGTTGTTTATTTATCAATCTCATTTTCTAATAAGTCATTTTTAATGGTTGCCAAACATTATAAATTTTTTCAAAATGATTTTTTTTCAAAATTAAACACTTGAAAACTTAAACCAAACACACTCTTATTTACTTCTATTTCAACACTTTATTATGAGCCCACAAATTTATTTTTTCTTATTACAATACTTTACTGTGAGCCCTACAAACTTATTAACTCCTCCTCTGGCTCCCAAGACAAAACAAAGATTTTATAACTCTAACTCCTCAATCCAAATATCTTGAGTTAAAAACTTCGGACATTTTTTATAAATATTGGTATTTTTAAAACTTATTAGAGAAATATGGTTGTTTTGAAAATTTTTATTAGAATGTTGTTGTTTAAAATCTACGGCCTGTTGACGTGGCAAAAAATTGAAATTCAAAAAACGCACTAAACGACAAACGTTTAAAAAAATAATAATTTATTAACGCAGGTCATCTATGCGTGTTTTCTAATATACCCCCAGGTTGTTTATTATCCTAAAGGTTCTGAGTTCAAGGTGTATACATCGTAACCTTTTTTTTCCTATTTTCGTTTCCCTTTCCTTGCCTGCTTTTCCTTTCTATTTTTTTTTTTTTTTATAATATTGTTTTAAGAAATCAAATAAGTAATATTTTTTAAAAATATTTTTGAAAAATCGAATTTTTAGATTAAATTTTATTTCTTTTTCTTGTACTTGAAGTATTAAAATAGTATTTGTACTGTTTTTTTAATGTTTTAAATAAATTGAATATCATATTATATTTTATTCTTTTTTTAATTAATTAAAATTTAAATAGTTGTAAAAAAAATTGAAGTTTAAATAACTGTTAAAATCAAATGAGTAATTGCATTTTTTTAATATTCTAAACAAATTGAATATTATATTATAATTTCTTTTCTTTTCTTAAAACAATTGAAATTTAATTAAGTATTAATTATTTAAATATTTTATTTTAAATTCACATATATATTGATCCAATACAGATATACGTACTTGTCAATTAAAATTAATTCTACTTCAAAAAACTATAATAGTTAAATTTAATTTGAGTAATGTTAATTTAATTTACTATATTTATGAAGTGTTTAAATAATTAGTACTTAATTAAATTTTAATTGCTTCGTAGAAAAGAAAATAAATTGTAATATAAAAATTCAATTTGTTTAATCAATTTTAAAATATGAAATTACTTATTTGATTTCTTGAAAAATGAATATTAGGGGAAAAAAGGGAAGGAAAAAAAGGAAGGAAACGATAGAAAAAGAAAAAAGAAAAAATATTAAAAAAATGTGTTTTTGTCCAAATTGAACTTGGGACCATTGTTATTAGAGCTGCCTGATTCCACTATGACAATGCACTATGTTGTGCTAAATCTGATGACCTGCGATAATAAACTTTTTTTAAAACGTTTGTTGTTTAGCGCGTTTTTTTAATTTCAATTTTTTGCCACGTCAGTAAGCCGTCCTGTAAACGTGTATTTTAAACAACAATATTCTAATAAAAAGTTTCAAAACAACCATATTTCTCTAATAAGTTTTAAAAATACCAACATTTTTTTTACAAGTTTTAAAGTATATTACAAACTTTAAAAAAAAATAATTAAAAATATACTATTATGTTTGATTAAATATTCACATAAATAATAAAATTAAAATTTCATAGTTTAAAAAAATTAATTAAAAATATTCATTCAACATTTAAATTTAACAATAAAAATTTATGTTCTAAAAATTTTTAATCACGTGCATCGCACGTGTCTTTTAACTAGTTAATAAAAAATGTCCTAAGAACTTCTCCCCTTCAGATACCCATTTTGTCCACTAAATATTATGTCATATAAGTTTACCATATTTAACATTCATAAATAGTGAACTAAATAGAAAAATGTTAAAACATAAGAGACTAAATTTTTATTTAAAAAAAATTGTAAGAAACAACTAAACACAGAGACTAAAACATAAATTTAGCAAAGTTTTCATTAATATTGTTAAAAGAAAAATCATTAAAGGACGTTTGGAATATCTTTTAGTTTTAAATGTTTTCCAATAATGCATTTTATTTTAAACATTTTGTATAAAAATTGCTTATGACTTAGAATTTAAACACTCATATGTTTGGTTACATTTTTCCATCAATGTTTTTATGCACAGGTTATTATATACATAATAACTCTATTTAAAATTTTGCTTTCAAGTGTTTGTTTCAAAATGGTTTATTTCTCAATCTCATTTTCAAACAAGTTTTTTAGTAGTTGTCAAACACTAGAATTTTTTTTCAAAATTAAACCGATAAAAAGTTAAACCAAACATACCCTAAAATGATAGAGGTCCATTGCAATCACAGAAGCTCCAAGTAGTTTATTCATAATAAATCATTGACCTATCTGAAAGCTTATAAAAAAAAAAAGTGTAATTGCACTCTTACCCAAGAGTCACTTCCAATTAAACTACGAATGTTTTGACATCATAATCTTCGAATCCCTTGAATGAAGGATTGAATCTTCAATCTCAAGGAAAGACCAAACGATGATTCAAAACACATAGAAACAAAATTCAAATAATATAAGATCAACGTAATGATGAGAAAACAAATATAAGAGGTAGAATATAATTTATACCATGATATATCAACTCTCAATATAACCAGCCTCGACCACAAGGTCAAAAGTTTGACCCTCCACCTTATCATGTGATTGAACTAAAACAATTATACCAATATATGGAACCTAGATACACAGGTAAAAGTGAAGGGAAAAAAAATACACATAGTGGTCTGTGTATATGAAAGAGAATTTAATTTAACTGGAACCCAAGTTCCAAAATTACACCAACAAAATATAATAACCATCATAGAAACAAAATTGATCAGTATCCAAATCAAAATCACTAAAGCTACCTGCTTGTTTATATATTTTTCTTTGAATAGCATCGGTACAAACTTCAGTTTTGTACAGTTGAACTAAGCCGTTAGAAATTGGATCTCCTATTTCTCTTCATTAGGTCAGGCTCCAAAACAAAACCTGAAATTTCAAGACATCAATCTTTCTTCTTCATACTTGGAAATCTCAACCAAACAAAAATGAAAGATACTTGAGAACTACCACTGACATGGCAAGGGATTTTAACTTTCTATAATAAACAAATTGTCAGTAAGCTAGCTTAGTTTGGCCATGACAGTGCTTTTATTGCATTCCTTCAAGCCAGTTAAGTATGACCGAAAAATGCATAACGATTTTAAACAGACCATTGACCAATTATTTGTATTTTTTGTTCAATTCAAACAGGTGGCGTTTATCAAAGAGTGTCGTAACTGTACCATTGGATAGCGAAGCCTTATTGGAACATCTTGCTATATGCTTTCCTTTCCTGATCACGTCTATCAGCAACCTGTTGAAAAAATTAGTCCTGAGGTCGGTCCTGATTCTTGCAAACATAACATAGAAGATTACTGTCTACCAACCTTTTTCTTAGCAGCAGCCAGCTCTTTCTTTATCCCAGCTGAGAAGAATTTGCAAAATAAGAAAGAAATCAAATCCCCATGCATTCATAAGAAGAAAGAAATCATATCCTCATTGCATTCATAAACAGAATCTGGTGTCGTGGTTCGTGTTCATGTCCATACACATTCATAAAAATTTCTAAAAAAATAAGCCAGAAAGAGGGGGGGGGGGGGGGGGGGGGGGGAAGAGGGGAGGGGGGAGATAAATTTGGCTTCAAAACAGTTTTTTTTCTTTTTATTTTGAGACGGTACATTTAGTGATCTTGTCATGTACATGATTGTTATTCATTACTAATAGATATGAACTTCCGAACCAAGATATATACCAATAACCAATCAATTATACCAACTTCCAACTCAAAAGAAAACAAGGAAAATGGGGGAGTAATGTCTCAGGCAATGAAATGAGACAATTGGAGCAATCATGACTCACCATCATTTGGCTCCAAATCCAATGCCTTTTTAAAGCTTTCAACTGCAGCATCAATGTCATTAAGAGCCATATGCGCCTGATATATAAGAGGGTTAGCCCAAAGAACATGGAAGCAATTAAAATAACAAAAATATCGCCAGTGAAAATTTCATCCAACAAGCAACCTTTCCACGGATAAACATTTAGATATTCCAAAACTCTTATTCACTGCAATCCTCATCAATGAAAGATACCAACCTGACCTTGGCGGAACATGGCTTTTACATTGTTATCCCCCTCACGCATTGCAAATTCAGTGTCCAATAATGCTCCTTTTAGATCCCCTAGCTTCAGTTTACAAGCCTACAAATGACAAAAGGATAACATGACTACAACAAAAAATGAAGCATCTGAAAAGGGCATGCCACAGTCAGCCACCACAATGAGCATCCAAAGCATTCTATTTAGTCACCTTTCTGTTGCACATCTCGAACCTTAGTGAATTAAGAAATTTTCACTTTTCTTTCACGCATTTGATTAAGGTTCTTCTCTCATTAACTCTTGAAAATAAAACAGAGTATCGACATAACACAATGTTTGGGACCAAAATAAATATCAACTTCTTTGCTATTACTCTCACTGAAAGAGATTTTATGCCCCATCATCCATTTCATGTCTTGTTTTCATCTATCTTCAACTTCCAAGATAATATATATTTTTTGAAACATGCATTCTTCACTGCACGATAGATGGTGTACAACATCTTTGCCTTTGAGCAAGTTGAAAGTCCTTCACCTTAATGCATAAACAATTGTGGGCCGTATGAAGTCTCCTTGAAGGATTATTTTGACTAACAAATAGTTTCATAGTTGTTAATTTATGTAAAATAAAACTTGCAACATAGACAAGAAAGAACTACTTGATTTGGAAAGGCATTATGAAAACTGTAGATAATTAAAGAAAGAAGAGGCAGAAAAACCATTATTCAAGTTCTAAAGCAAAACATAAAAATCAAAATAGTACCAGTGCATGGATAAAACAAAACAACAATCCTTTTGCATCCTAACTTTATGCCAAGCTAAGAGTAGAAATATGTTTTGAAGTTGTACAGAGACTAATAACAAAGAAAGTGATTTCCCCAGCAGCACAAAAATATGCCTAAGAATCAATTCTAAAAATTATTCCTATATTAAATGGTATGCTTATATGAAACCTTCATCCTTGAATTTTAAAAAATGGCATTGTTCTGGTATGAGGAAACAGCATTATAAATATTTACAAAACAGAATATTGCCAAAAAGTACTTAATGAAGACTTACAGAGCTGTTTGTGAATATCTGTGACTTGGTCTTCCTCAGACACGAACTCTTCTCTGTTAAGAACATGAATGATCAAAGATTGAGAGAACTGAGCAATGTCTAATCAATATACGGTCCCCATAAATGCAAGTAATGCAGGTAAATAAAAAAGTTTACCTTCATCTATCCCTTCTCTCTCCCAACAAATGTCAAGATATCGCAAAGCCTTCCTATACTTTCTGAGAGCCATCTTGTAATCTTGCTTCTACGAATTTTATTCAATATTTTGGGATTAACAAAAAATGGAAGTAAAATAAAGTGAAATTTTGAAGACAGCAACTGAAAAGTGAATAATTGATGACAATAAATGAACAAAGTACAAAAAATTATTTCTCCCGTGATTAGAAGGGAAAAAAAAAAGAGATAAATAACTAGGTGATGATGCCACGAATCACAATAAGACTTACAATATGAATTTACCTTAAAATGTTCATTACCAAAAGCCTTAATAGAATCCACAGAGCTCATCCACCAAGATAGTTCAAAAGGACTCTGGTCAAGGTCGGCTGGCCAATCAGGATAGGTATCACCATCTTTGAAGAAATTTGATATTCCATCATCCGAACCTTCAGGGATTTCTCCACAGTCCGCAATTACAACATCAAGAGTTGGACAATCATTCTCACCAGTTATGACATGTTCAATTGAACGAACTACTCCCATTCCTTTCACCACCTTCCCAAAGACCACATGCTTTCCATCCAAATGAGGTGTGCGTGTTGTTGTAATGAAAAATTGAGACCCGTTTGAGTCAGGACCAGAGTTAGCCATAGACAACATTCCTTTCCTTTCATGTTTCAGTTCAAAATTTTCATCTTCAAATTTCAAACCGTAGATTGATTCTCCCCCAGTACCATCGCCAGCAGAAATATCCCCACCTTGAATCATAAATCCTTTGATTACACGATGAAAGCAGACACCCTAAAAGTTTAAACAAATGTAACTTCAAATATAGGATAAAAGAACTCTGCTTGAAGGAAAATGAATGTGACCTCAAAAATATGTAATAGAACTATGTGCCAAGCCTCATTAACCAACCAAAATATGTGAAGGTAAAGCCACAAAAAGAGTGCACGAAGTTGATAATATTTACGAAAAATACATTGTCATTCATATAATTTTCATGGTAACAGACTCTACAAGAGAATTTCCATGGTAACAATAATCTCTTGAAATACAGAAACTTGCTTTCTTCCAGGTATAACTAAGATAGAAGAAATCTAATTGTTTACCATAGGTGTGTCATGTGCCAAGAGAATAGAGTACATAAACATATTTATCGCAGATTCACATAGTAACAGACAGACACAAGATTTGAATATCAACCAAAACCTTGTGAGACAAACTATAATTCAGAAATTGGTAAAAATTTTGGAAGCAATGCAGGGGCCTAATTTAGGTACGATCAAAATGATGGTATCCTAAATTCATTTTATCAAAATGTGCATGCATCATGAGTAAATATGATAGCAATTTATAATATATGTTTTATTTCATTAATTCTCACTGAACTTGAAATATTTAATCACGAATGACCTAACATTCAAGTTAAACATGTACACAAATAAAAATAAAATAGCATTCCAAGTATGTAAATGTAGCATTAGCATGCTCTAATATTTGTTTGATGATTATAAAATAGATGATAAAAGGTGGATTATCAATCAAAGGAAGAAGTATTTAGAAGCAATAATCATAAAAAGCTAGAAATATTTTCCAACTCAAAACTTATTTCTTGGGAACAATATTTTGGAAATAGAAAGGGATGTTTACGACTTTTCTGTAATGTTTACAATCAGCACAAATTTTCTTCAATGTTTATGAAAAATAACAGTGGCACAAGGTTTTTAAAAGATTTTTTTCATTAATGAATAACCAAACTTTCCTTGAGAAAAAATGAAAGAATACATGGACATACAAAAACAAAGCTCACAAAAAAGAAGTCAAACTAAAAAAGAAGCTCAAGTCCAGTAAAATAAGATTTAAAGGATAATTACAAAAGAACTTCACCACTGAAGCCTAGAGATGAACATGGAACCCACAAAGGACCAAACATCACCCAAAGACCTTTCCAGCCCTCTAAGGATTCTATTATTCCTCTCACCCCAAAGCCTCCCAAAATATGTGGGGTATCATTAAATTGAGAAAACACACCCAAAAGACTATGAAATTGAGACTTAATATAGCATTGTTAAAATAAAATTAGGTAGGGGGAAATGATAGAATTGTTGCAACTTGTTTGATGAAAAGGATGAAAAAAGGTTAACTAAGAAGAAGAAAGACAGAGGAGAACCATCTCTATGAGATTAGAAAAAATGTAGCATAGTCAGCTGTATCAACCAAAAGAATCAAGGAAATAAAAAAAATGCACATGAATGACACACGCCTAGCCACAAAAGCCCTACTTAGTTAACCATGCACATTAATGATACTATGTCTAGATTTGCCCTCAGCCGTACACAGCACCAATTGAGATGATAAAAGCTTTTCTCAGACACTTGCATCTTGGAAGGCCACTTTAAATGTTAGGTTGAAGGTGCTTTTCACCATAAAAATCAAACGAAAAGAAGATATTCCATTACCCCAAAGAAACTTTAATTTAGAGTAACTCATCCAGGTGTCAAGTTATCATTAGCGATCAAACTTGTCCCTTAAGATATCAAATCACTGTAGTAATGTCAAACTTTTTCATAGCAGTCTTACAAAAAAAGTTTCACAACAGCCACTTGCAATTTCCATTTTCTACAATCATTCTCCAATTGATAAACAAAAGCGTTCGTCTCCTACTAATTCACAATTAGAAGAAAACATAATCCCATCCCAGCCAGAAAACACAGTATGCATTCCCTTTTAAGTTAAGAGATGAAGATAGTATCTACAAAAACATATCCCTCAGCTAAATCTTTGGCCTCAAACACAAATTTCAGGCCAGAAAAATGTTAATGACATATGACTTGGTAAAATTATCTTTCTCTCTCCAGCTACGTATTGTTCAACGAAATCAACATCCAAATCCATAAAACAACAAAGTAAAGCGAAAGTAAAAACAGTTCAGTCCTTAACTTAACCTATGAGAGAGTAAACAAACGCAGGTTAAGAACGCACTACAACGACAAAGTCTCAAAAGCAGAAAAGGAAAAAAAAAAAAAAAAACAATAATAATCCAACATTTACCGAGGATATCACTAGCTACTAAAGCCAAAAGCAAAAGTCCCCTCAAGTCTAGGAAACATACGCTTGACCAAGCAACACAAACCAAAACAAATCACCAGAACTACAAGACCTTGCTTCATCTCTGAGAAACCTCTTCAACTAATGAATCACACAATACGCTTCAACTTCAACGAAATCGAACAAAAAACGAAAAGAAAAAAGACATGCGTAAGGACCTTGAAATGGAGCGGAACGCCGGTGTTGGGAGCAATGCCTTTCTCGCCGGTGCAAAGCGCCCTGAAATTCTCGGCGGTTTTAGGAACGACGTCGTAGTAAAGCTCGACGACGATTCTTCCTTCGAGCTCTCCGCCGATGCTGATGTCCAAGAAGCACCTCGGCTTGGCCATGGCGGTGGCTCCGGTGGTTGAGATTCTAGAGTCTTCTCTGCGTCTCGGAGAAGGAGAAGGAGAAGGAGACTTTTTTTTTTTTTTTTTTTTGCTTGAAATCGAAACAGAGTATTTTTTCTCAGTCTCCCGCTATTTATTTCCAAATTGTAACAACTCTCTCTCGAATTTTAAATGCATTTGGTGGTGTCGTGCGATGGCAAGTATAGTAAGCAACTCGCCACCTTCATAAATTTATGGCGGAATTTAATCCTTTTATTTATATGGATTTTGGGGGGACATGCTCACGTTTGTGAGAGATTATTCGTAAAAAAGTGACTCACAGTTTTATATCGTTAGACCAATTTAGAATAAAATAGACTTGATGATTCATCTATTAGAATCTAGGGTTGAAAATAGAACGATACTTATCTACTGACTCGTCATTTAGAATCTTTCTATTGATCACTGATAAAAATCTAGAAAATATTTACCCTTAATAAAAAATAAAAAAAAAAAAGTAAAAATATCTCTTTTCTCTCTCCCTTTCTGCATTTCTCTCTCTACTTGTGGAAAATTTAAAGGTGGACCGTATTATATTATTGTTGATTATGCAAGTATTATCCTTTTTTTTGGAAAAAATTATGCAAGTATTATCCTTTAAAGTATGTTGTTATGGTTATAAAGTGAATCGGCCGAATATTAAGAGGATGACTATTTATAATTTTTTTTAGATTAATGGTAAAAATAAGAAAAATATCTCTTTTCTCTTTCCCTTTTTGCATTTCTCGTAAATGTCAATTACTCTACGTTTTGCTCACTTTGACAACTACAAAAGTAGTCATGGATTCAGAGTAATAAGTTTTGTTTCGGTTAATGACATAAGTCTTGGATATTGTAATGATGGTATTTGAACAACTTTTGCACCAAGAAAATCCCATCTAACTAATTCCTATTATGATTTTGAAAAGGAAAAGAAACTAATTTGTTATGGGGTATCATTCAATAGGTGTATCCAACCTACTTAACATATAAAATCTAGTAACCGAAAATGGCATTTGAAATTTTGAAATGAATGGTTTTTAATTTTAAAATTGAAAAATATGCATGCATACATATACCATGAAAATAAAATGAATATTTGGGGCAAAGCAAACATAGGTAATTGACATGTATCCGTGACTAGGATGTGTTTAAATCTCCCACCTCATGTTGAATAAAAAAAAGGTAAATATTTGGAGTTTTAAATATAGAGATATTTTATTTGAAAAACGTTTTTTTATTTTTAAAAAGGGAGAAATTAAATATAATTAGTTTTTAATAACATTTCTTAAATTTTTTTAATTAAAATATGTATAAAGTTATATATATAATAATTGTTTTTTTTCCCTAATGAACCATCTACCGAGTATATTATCATATATATATGATATACATAATAACATATACCCAGTAATCAAGCATAATGAAATGTCTTAATTAGTTACTTTTTTTTTTTTCCTTCAACATTATTTAGGGTGGGAGATCCAAATTAAACATCTGGCCTCTTGATCAATATTACATGTCTATTATGTTAATGTACTAAAAAAATATCAGGGAGAAAATATCTCTATATTTAAAACCCCAAGGGTGGTTTGAAAATATCAGGGAAAAAATATCTCTATATTTAAAACCCCAAGGGTGGTTTGAAAATATCAGGAAAAAAATATCTCTATATTTAAAACCCCAAAGGGTCGTTTGTTTGGTGGTAATCCAAGATTCTTATGGAATGAACATCTGGATTTCCCCGTTTGTTTTGTTGTAATGTAAGATGTCTAGACATCTTGAGATGTCTGGACACCACACGAGAGGCCTCTAAGAAGATTTGGATGCTCTCCTGATACATGGGTTTCTAAGATTCCCTTGTTAAGGGAGTCAACCATTGACGTTTTTGTCCTTCATTTTTATATTTTATTTCATTGATTTTCTTTATTCTCAATTTTTTAATTTTAGAATTTTTAAAAATTAGTGTATTCATTCACTAATAAACAATTATATGAATTAACTATCACAAATCAATATTATTTTTCTAAAAAAAATCTCTATTTTGATAATTTATAAATATAATCCACTAAAAAATGCTATCAACTATATAATTGTCATCTTTTAAAATAAGTTCAAGTATTTCAAGTTAAATTTGAAATTAATATTTAATTCTAATTTTTTTCATACAAATCTTAAGACAATATAAATTAATTTTTTTTTTTACAAAATAACAAATAAAATTAATACGAATTGAATTGATTAACAGCATTAAATTCTTAAAGTAAACAATGTTATATAAATTTAAATTATATTGAATTGATATATAAATGATTTGAAGATAAGAAAGGGTATTGTTGGGATTAATACATCATTTTAAGACATTCTCGTTCAGAAATCCTACAAAAGAAACATGGTTATCTAAATATTCCTAAACATCCCTATAAATTTTTCCGCAAAACAAACATGGTTATCTAAAGATGCCAGACATATATATTTTTGGGAATATATATATAATTCCAGATATCTGAAAATTCTGACTATCTTAATTACCAAAAAAACAAACGGTCCCCAAACATTAAAAAAAAAAAAGGTAAATATTTGAGGTTTTAAATATAGAGATATTTTATATGAAAACTTTTTTTATTATTTTTAAAAAAGGAGAAAATAAATATATTATTTTTTAATAACATTTCTTAAATTTTTTTAATTAAAATATGTATAAAGTTATATATATAATAATTGTTTTTTTCCTAATCAACCATCTACCGAGTATATTATTATATATATATGATACATGATAACATATACCCAGTAATCAAGTATAATAAAAAGTTTTCATTAGTTACATTTTTTTTTTTTTTGAGTTCAACATTATTTGGGATGAGAGATTCAAACCTCTAACCTTAGTACATAGAGGCGGATTCAGTTAAGGCAGGGGGCTCAAGCCCGCTCTCAAATTTTTTTCATTAGTAATATATTTATAATAAACGATTATGATCACAAAATTTTCAGCCTTGGTGGCCTGAGCCCTAGAAAGCCCCCTCAACCTCTCACGTCCGTAGTTCGAACCATGCCTACAAACCTCCTTCCTTAAGAAGTGATGAAACCATTCCAAATATTCATTAAATTGCCTTCCTAGTCTAAAGAACTAGAATTCTTGATTTCTATTGTAATATTCAAGACCAAGTTTTAAAAATCATATAATGGGGTTATTATGCACCAATTTCATAATATGAAATCTCATAGAGGGCTATTGTAACATAAGAAATTGATAGTTCAATTTATTTATGAATAACTTATCTGTAAATTATTATCCATGAATTTTAAATAAAGTCCCCTCAATAAAAATTCTAGATCTGTCATTGTTTTTTTCTTTTTTTAACAATATGTGGGGTGGGGGATTCGAACCACAGACCTCGTGGTCATTTGTACAACTTTATGTCGTTTGAGTTATGCTCTTGTTGGTTAATTAGATCAGCCACTGTTAGTACATGTCCATTACCGCTGAATTATGCTCGCTTTAGTATGTTAATTAGTAAGATATAGACATGCTTGACTGGTAAAAGAACATATAATCCATAGAAAATATGGAATAAATATTTAAAAAGGTTTAGAATATAGAAGAATGACAGCTTTAAAAACATAACACGCCTTTAAAAAAAATCTTCCACACAAAATGTCTATAGTTGTTTCTAAATCAAATTTCGTAAACGTTTTTTTTTTTTAATTTTTGTGTCTATATTTGAAAGTTTTTTTTTCTCTACGGCATGTGTTGATGCCAAAATTCGGATAGAAGACTCACTCATCCTTCACGTGCCACCAACGGTAAATTTGTATGAGAGGGGGAAGATGTGACCTGCGAGACCAACAAACACTGCACACTAGTGTGGTGCTTGCCACACCGACTCCGATGCTTAAGTCAGAAAACTGATGGAAGAGCAAGAGGTAAAGCAGAGAGTTCAGAGAATGAATTTTCGGATCCCTTCTTCAATGATGAAGAGGGGTTTAAATACCTGCTCATGCTCCTAGGGTTTTTAGGAATTCGGAGGCGTTTCGGGCTGAACCAGGTGGAACCGGGGCATCCAGGGGCAGTAGGGACTGAATGGAGGTGGAGGAGCTCGGCCAGCGCAAGCGGGCCAAATGGTCGGCCTCGGCCTTGGCAAGAGGCCGACCATATGGTCCGACCCTTTGGTCCAGTCTTCCTTTGGGTCGGTTTCCTAGCCCTATCTCTACTCGGTTGTCTTGGTGAGCTCCTTGTGCCTCAGTGTGGTCCAAAATTACCTATAACATTAAACCCCCACTCTTGATTGGGATTCAGGTGCGACTTAATGTTATAGGCTGAGCTCTTTAAGCCCGATTTAAGAGTACGACTCTTGTCTCCAGCCGACTTATGTATGACTTCTTTGTTATCCTCATACTTGGCATTTTGAGGACAAAGCTCGACCTAGGAGTTGTGGTGGTCAGCCTCGGCCTTGGCATGAGCCAGAACCATACTTTTGCATTGCCTGCTCGTCCGCTTAATGGTTGGACTTGTGTGTAGATTCGCTACATGATTGATCATCTCTTTGCTGTTTTGAATGTTTTGGTTGTGTCAAAAAGCGAAGTGACGAAGAACTTGAACCAGTCAAACCCCACAGCATGCTTCGAGGGTAAGGGTCGGCCTTGGAGCTGGGATGCTCGGCCTCAGCCTTGGCATGAGGCGGAGCATTTCTTCTGCGTTGCTTGCTAATCTGCTCTGCTGCATTCATCCCGAGGGTGCGTACACTCGGTCGAGGAAACTTGGGGAGGCTGAGGAAATTCCCGAGCCTCTCTTCAAGTGTCATATTCATCCCAGGGGTGTGTACACTCTTCTGGGGAAAACTTGGGGAGGCTGAGGAAATTCTCGAGCCTCTCTTCAAGTGTCGTACTCATCCCAGGGGTGCGTACACTCTTCTGGGGAAAACTTGGGGAGGCTGAGGAAATTCCCGAGCCTCTCTTCAAGTGTCGTATTCATCCCAGGGGTGCGTACACTCTTCTGGGGAAAACTTGGGGAGACTGAGGAAATTCCCGAGCCTCTCTTCAAGTGTGGTGTTCATCCCAAGGGTGCGTACACTCTTCTGGGGAAAACTTGGGGAGGCTGAGGAAATTCCCGAGCCTCTCTTCAAGTGTGGTGTTCATCCCAGGGGTGCGTACACTCTTCTAGGGAAAACTTGGGGAGGCTGAGGAAATTCTCGAGCCTCTCTTCAAGTGTCGTATTCATCCCATGGGTGCGTACACTCTTCTGAGGAAAAACTTGGGGAGGCTGAGGAAATTCCCGAGCCTCTCTTCAAGTGTCGTATTCATCTTAGGGGTGCGTACACTCTTCTGGGGAAAACTTGGGGAGGCTGAGGAAATTCCCGAGCCTCTCTAAAAGTGTCGTACTCATCCCAGGGGTGCGTACACTCTTTTGGGGAAAACTTGGGGAGGCTGAGGAAATTCCCGAGCCTCTCTTCAAGTGTCGTATTCATTCCAGGGGTGCATACAATCTTCTGGGGAAAACTTGGGGAGGCTGAGGAAATTCCCGAGCCTCTATTCAAGTGTGGTGTTCATCCCAGGGGTGCGTACACTCTTCTGGGGAAAACTTGGGGAGGCTGAGGAAATTCTCGAGCCTCTCTTCAAGTGTCGTATTCATCCCAGGGGTGCGTACACTCTTCTGGGGAAAAACTTGGGGAGGCTGAGGAAATTCCCGAGCCTCTCTTCAAGTGTCGTATTCATCTTAGGGGTGCGTACACTCTTCTGGGGAAAACTTGGGGAGGCTGAGAAAATTCTCAAGCCTCTTTTCAAGTGTCGTGTTCATCCCAGGGGTGCGTACACTCTTCTGGGGAAAAACTTGGGGAGGCTGAGGAAATTCTCGAGCCTCTCTTCAAGTGTCGTATTCATCCCAGGGGTGCGTACACTCTTCTGGGGAAAAATTTGGGGAGGCTGAGGAAATTCTCGAGCCTCTCTTCAAGTGTTGTATTCATCCCAGGGGTGCGTACACTCTATGAGGAAAACTTGGGGAGGCTGAGGAAATTCCCGAGCCTCTTTTCAAGTGTCGTGTTCATCCCAGGGGTGCGTACACTCTATGGGGAAAACTTGGGGAGGCTGAGGAAATTCCCGAACCTCTCTTCAAGTGTCGTATCATCCCAGGGGTGCGTACACTCTTCTGGAGAAAACTTGGGGAGGCTGAGGAAATGCGTCAACCTCTCTGCAGGAATTAGTCTCTGTGCTGACTTATGTGCGGATCCATTGCTATTCTGTAAGATAGGGTTACGTGAAATATAAATGACAAAGGTGAGGGATTACAGAAATGGCTGGATGGCCTCATCCCTGGCCCCGCCTCGACCTCGGCCTCGGGAAGAGGCTGAGCATATCATTTTTCAAATATGGCTTGGTCATAAATGAAAATAGAATTTCGAGTTCCTGTATTGAAAAGTTAATTCCTGCAAAAGAAAAATGAGGGAAGAGGCTAGGGTCGGCCTCGGCCTGAAGCCTCTGTTAGCTCAAAACTTAGTTCCCTACATTCATTTGTCAGCTTTTGCAAAAGAAAAACGAGGAAATAGGCTTGAAACATGTATATGCTAAGCTAGCGTGCCTTTTGTTTAATAGGGAGTGCATATCCCTTGTTGCTTGCTTTTTGTTTATTAGGGAGTGCATATCCCTTTTGTAGCCCTCTTACCTAAGTAAAACTTCATTTAAAACATAAATACAATTGAGTGAAGAGGAGAATACCTTTAAAGTTTGTGCTTGGCCTCGACCTCAGCCAGATGAGCTTGACTCTGATGAAGTGTATGGGCCTAAATCAAATGGGACGAGGTAGACCCGGGGGCCCAGGCTCGCGTGATGGGTGTGGGCCACGACCATGGCTGGGGTTGGCTTTGGCCTCGGGTATGGCTATGGTTGGCCTCGACCTCGAACATGGCAGTGGTCGGCCTCGACCTCGGCTTCAGCCTTGGACAGTCTGTCGTCTTCCGTATCTGGCTCCTTATGCGTCAATCTTGATTTCATTTTGCGTTCAGCTGCGCTGACAATAAAATTTGTATTGACTATGTGATCATGGGGACACTTTCGAGGTCTTGGATGGTCGGTCTTGGCCTAGGGTTGGCCTCGGCCTCGGCCTAAGGATGACCTCAGCTTAAGGTTGGCCTCTCAGCCTGATAGCTTCTACTTCTTAGCCCCCAATCTTGTTCTAGTATTCGTTGCTTTAGTCCTGGATGTTGACGGGATAACTTCCAACTCCTCGATGATCTAATTTTCCTGGTGTCTTCCATCTTATCAAAGCTTGTGTTTGTTTTTTATTTGTCCTCCAAAGATGGTCATGATCTCCTGTTGGGTTTTCTCCTAATCGGTCTGGATGAACATTTCTGGTCGGCCTCGGCCTGCTCGACCTCTTTCTGGTCGGTCTCGACCTGCTCAGCCTCTGCTTGGTCGGCCTCGGCTCCCTAGCCTGTTCGTCTCGGTGACCTCTGCTCATCGTTTTCTTCTCGTGATTTCTGCGGCTGACGATTCTATATGTCTGGTCGTTCTCGGCTGCTCGACCTCTCGTTTTTTGCGGTTGTGGTCTCTGTCTCTGTCTTGATCATAGAATGAATGTTTTTTGGATTCTTGTGTCATTGTTTCCTTTTTTGACTTGAGCAGCTCTTCGACATTTATGATTTTTTGTGCCCTAGTCATGAATTCTATGTACGTACGTGATTGACTTTCTCCAATTGAGGTCAGCAGCCTCTCATCCTGCAATCCTTGGTTTGGCCTCGACGGCGAGCTTCTGCGAACTTCTTTGTGACTAGGCCCGGGTTCTTTATGAGTCCAGTCATCTTTTAAGCTCGACATCATGCTCGTGACACTTGCTAAATCTCCCACCTCCTTGTCGGCCATTCCTTTTCCTTTTTTAGGGTCCCTGCACAACTGGTCATCCTTGCTCCCCGAGTGCTCGGGTTTCTTCAATAAACCCAGAATCTCCGTAAGATTCTGTCCCATATCATCCATCATTCCTTTGAGTGCTGCTATTTCGGTTTCTTGGGCTTGGAGTCGAGCCTGGTGGTATACCTCTCCTGCGGCTGCTTCACTGTTGCGCTCCATCTAGTCTCTAACGTCTCTTTCGGTAACATATAGCGTTTGCTAGTCGACACTCTTCCCCACAGACGGCGCCAACTGTTGATGCCAAAATCCAGACAAAAGACTCACCCATCCTTCACGTGCCACCAACGGTAAATTTGTATGAGAGGGGGAAGATGTGACCTGCGAGACCAGCAAACACTGCACACCGGTGTGGTGCTTGCCACACCGACTCCGATGCTTAAGTCAGAAAACTGATGGAAGAGCAAGAGATAAAGCAGAGAGTTCAGAGAATGAACTTTCCCTTCTTCAATGATGAAGAGGGGTTTAAATACCTGCTCATGCTCCTAGGGTTTTTAGGAATTCGGAGGAGTTTCGAGCTGAACCAGGTGGAACTGGGACGCCCAGGGGCAGCAGGGACCGAATGGAGGTGGAGGAGATCGACCCGCTTGAATGGTCGACCTCGGCCTCGGCAAGAGGCCGACCATTATGCTTGGCCTCGGCTTTGGCAAGAGGTCGACCATTTGGCCCGACCCTTTGGTCCGGTCTTCCTCTGGGTCGGTTTCCTGGCCCTATCTCTGCCCGGTTGTCTTCGTCAGCTCCTTGTGCGTCAGTGTGGTCCAAAATTACCTATAACAACATGTATTATGCTGATCCAATATATATTTAATTCTGGTTAGATTTAATTCATTCAAAGCAATGAATATTGCTAATTTTTTTAGTAAATGAAAATTTTGGGGTTGAAGATTCGAACATTTTTGAGTAAATAAAAATGTCACGAATATTGATAACAAAGTTGCATATATTATTAATTTTGAAACCAATTACAAATTAATAAGTATCTCCAAAAAAAAAAATTCAAACATTTGACCTCTTAGTCGAAGATTTATGTCAATTACCATCGAGCTATGCTCGTTTTGGTTAAATATCTCAACATTTAAATTAAAGATCAAAATTGGTAAATCCAAATAACGTCACATGTCTTTATTATAATCATTTGATCAAATAAAATTAATTTGGTCAAATTGTATCATATAACAATTTAGCTCAAAATCAAATATCATTCCACAAGCTAATTTAGAAATTGGAAAAAATGACCAAAAAAAAAAAAAAAATCAGTGTATGGTTTTGAAATAATGCAATTTTTTTTTTTTAAAAAAAAGATTGTAAAAGATGGCCACACGTGACATTAGGGGTGATCATCGGTCGGTCGGCGTCGGTTTTGGACTCAAACCGACGCCGACCACCGATATGTCGGTTTCCGGCGGTCGGTTTTCATCGGTTTGTGAGGTGTTGGTTACACCGACCGACTGACTATACAGGCGGTCGGTCGGTCATGGTCGGTTTTAAAACTCCGGTGAAGGGAAAGAAGAAATATCAAGAAAAAATAAGTTTGGATCTACCTGGAAGGACATAGAAAAGGGAAGAAGAAGAAAGAGAAAACGGAGAAAGAAGAGAAGAAATGAAAACAGAGAAAAGGAAAACAAAAAGAAAAAAGAAAGAAGAAGAAAGAAAAACCGGAAAAAAAGAAGAAGAAGAAAGGTTTGAAAAAGATAAAAAGAAAAGGAAAGAAGAATAAAGAAAAAACAGAGAAGGAATGGAAGAAATGAAAATAGAGAAGAATAACTAAAATCGGAAAAAAAAAAAAAAAGGAAGAAGAAAGGTTTTGAAAAACGGAGAAGAAGAAGATAAAAAGAAAAGGGGAGAAGAAGAAAGAAAAAAGGGAAAAAAAAGAAGAATAAAGAAAAAAGGGAAAAAAAAGAAGAAGAAGAAATGTGAAAAAAAAATTGCAGACTGAGAGTAAAAGACTAAAGAATGAAGGGAAGAGGAAGATGAAAAGGGAAGAAAAGAGGGAGATGAAAGATGAAAGTGAAACGGATGGAATTTGAAAAAAATAAAGAAATATATATTTTTTTAATAAACTCTTGGGAAGACCATCAAGGCACCATGGCTGCCAGCATTTAATGCTGGCAGCAGGGTGAAATTGATTGATGGCGTGTGAGAGTGTGATAACTGGTGAAGCCGAAGCGTGAAGTTACTTTTTTTTTTTTTTAATAATCATTCGGTCGGTTTTCACCCTTTTGGGTGAGCCGATCGACCGACATGTCGGTTTTACCAATATCTCGACCGAATCCATAAAAAAACCGACCGACCGACGTCGGTTCGGTCGGTCGGCTCGGTTTTCGGACTTTTTTTGCTCACCCCTACGTGACATGGGCATGCCACAAACTTTTATTAAATGTCGACTCTGTCCCTGGTGCTTCTTTCAAAAGAGCCCTCCCTAAACATCCATCCGAATAAATCTCTCCATATTTTGAATTTAAACCCAAATGGTAGATCCTCCAAATCTTTTATATTTCAAATTTAAATGTAAATAATAAAGTTTGACGTTATCTTATGTTAATTTTAAATTTATTTTATATTTAATTCCTAATATAAGGTCCCGTTTGTTAACTTTTTTTTTTTTTGTTGGTTTTTGAAAATTAAGCTTATACACATACTTAAGTTTCTTGGTTTTAATATCAATCTTCTACCTTGTTCTAAAAAATCAAGTCCAATTTTGAAAAAAAAAAAAAAAAAAGTAATTTTCAAAAACTTGTTTCTGTTTTTAAAATTTGGTTAGGAATTCAAATGCAACCTTAACTAGGATGAAAATAGAAAAAACAAATATAATTTTCAAAAACCAAATGGTTATCAAAACGGAGGCTAAATAACTCATTTTTCTAATGAAACCACCTTGATCCTTTTTTTTCTAGATGTCTTTTCAACGTGTAGCCATACTATATGATGGGAGGTGGATAAAAGAAATCCCCCCAAAAAAAAATCAAGAGAAACAAAAAAGAGAATGAAGATTATCGAGAATAAAATCAAATAGAAGCATGGAAATCAAGACTTTTCCAAATGTATAGTTGAATATAGAGAGATAATAGGGGTTAAAAGTGAAAAATCATGACAAGATCTTTCGGTCTAGCATTCAAAGGAGAACAATGCATAAAGCCATAACTAATTTACGTCTTTGTCTAAAATTGAACCAGACCAAGTTTGTTACAAGGAGAAAGGTACAAAAGAAGATTTATTATTTGAGTACAAGGTATTTGCATTTACTAATCGAATATAAGGTATTTTGCACGGGATGTCAATGTTACTATTTGGTGGGACTGAATAGCATGATGATTTTTACTTTTAGAGTTGTTTTGAATATGAGGTATTTACGTGGCTCAATGCTTAAAATCTAATTTCTAAGGTACCGTTTGATAATCATTTGGTTTTTGGTATTTGAAAATTAATTAGGCTCGAAAACACTAATTCCACCTCAAGTTTATTGGTTTTGTGATCTACCTTCTTCCCATGTTTTCAAAAACCAAGTCAAATTTTGAAAACTAAGAGAAAGTTAACAAAGATGGAAACCATCCTAAAGAAATTAGGAAAAAACAAGCTTAATTTTCAAAAACCAAAAGTCCAAAACCAAATGGTTATCAATCCGGGCCTAATCTTCTTCATTTTTATCGTCGACTTAATATGTGCTGTGGAAGGAATGGTGTTTGCATTATTACAATAGAGACTCCCAATTTGGATTTTTTTTTTACAACACTCCCAAATTGGATTTTTTTTTTTTTTTTTTTTTGAGAAATCCCAAATTGGATTTTGTTCCTTGGTATTCCTGACCTCAAATCAGAATCATACGTTCATTTTTTCAACATACATTTTATATGTTTTTGGCATTATTTAATCTCAATATGTGGTTTTCTAGATTTCTTGATTTTTTTTTAATTGATATTATTTTTTGTTTCAAAGATATAATCTGTTTAGAGCCAAAGCTCTGATATATCTTTGCTTGCTTTCCAAATTATATCTTTGCTTGCTTTCCATTTTATCTAATTTTTATTTCTTCCAAATTTCAATCTATCCATTTCGTGTGACTCTTCATCTTCAATAAAAAAAAAAAAAGGAGAGAGATTTTTTTTTTGTCTATTGCTCTGATACTAAATGATAAAAGGAACTACCTCAATTACGTTTGAGAACTCTCCCTTAATTCAGGTAAACCCCCACAACAATAATAAGAATAACCCCATTAACGAAATGATAGACAACCCCAAGAAAGTTAAACAGATTTGGCTTGGAAGGATGATCAAAGATCAAGAAGAAATGAGAACTCGTTCCTAACTTCAAGATTTCGAACTCTTCACAATCTAATTGATGAGACTAGATTGAAAGTCCTAGGCATGCATTCTAAACGCACAAGAACACAAAGAAAGCATAAAAGCTTGAGAGAGACTAAACTCAATCTGAAATTTCATTTAAATTCAACTTCAACTTCTGTTCAAATGACAAATTACATCCCTATTTATATTAATTGAAAAGACACCACGAAAGGGCACAACTCTTCATCTATGTGGTCTAAATTCAACCCCTAACTTTTCAAATCCATGCATGAACCTTCACACATTGTGTCTTTTGGTTGAAATAGGTGCCTTTCCAAACTTGAATGGATGCAACTCTTCACCATAATAATTGATTGAGTTGGTTGGTCACTTATTTCCTTATCAGATTGTGAGGTCTTCCTTGCGTTTTTCTAATATATTATGTTTGTCAAAGAAAAAAAAAATCCAACATGGATATAAAGTAAAGGCAATTTAGTGAATAGGTCATGCATGCTAGTGTACCCATGTGAGTAGAGCATAAAGACCAAAAAAAATCTTAAAATTAAAACTCTAATTTTTAAACACTTATAAGAACTTTAATTTAGTCTCTGAACTTGTGTATTAATTCTTTGAATTTTTAAAAGTTTTAATTTCTTCCACAACTTTAAATTGTAATTCATTGTATCTCTATCGCAATATTGTTAACTCAATGACAACAAGACATGTTTTGGACAAACGCTGAGTAATCTCGTAAGGGGTTAGTTTCACTTTTATCACATTATTAATTATAATAACTATTTAAGAAACTTGACCTGATCACTTGTAAATATTAAAAGCATGATATAGTACACTTGAAATTTGAAGATTCATTTATTCAAAAAAAATCTGAAGATTCACAAACTAATTAATCATTTCAAAATGGAAGAACTATTTAACCCACAATCATTCTACAAAGTAGTTTAATTTCCAAAGGAAAAAATAAAATCTCCATAATCAGACATCGGATTTTACTTTATTATTATTATTTTTTTCCAAGTTCAATAATACTTTAGAATTTGAACTTCTAACCTTTTTTTGTAATGTCTTAATCAATTTACTTATACTTAAGTCAATGACATCTGACTTGATTTTTTTTTAGGTTCAAAACATGTGGGGCGTGAGAGAATTTGAACCTCATACCTATTAGATCAATGATTGCGATCAAAGTTCTACATTGACTAGATAAGAGAAAAACCATGGGTATATAAACGAAGGATAACAACTCCACTAATATGAAGCCTTTTTGGGTAGAACCAAAAGCAAAGTCATGACGATTTGATACCTAAAGTGGATTAATATGATCATACCATTGTGGAGATATGTGGAGTGTCATTGGTCCTCAACAAGTGGTATCAGAGTCATGCCCTTGACTTAACCATGTCGATACACTCCTTTGCAATGAGATTGCGATCGAAGTCTCCCACCAGATCATAAATATATAAGTGAGGGACAATAACGACTTTATTTGTATGAGACTTTTTAGGTAGAACCAAGGCAAAGTCATGAGTGTCCTTTGTCCTCAACAAATTTCTTTTTATTAACTTATGAAGTATCATGCCAAATACAAAATCATAGGTGGATATGAATTTGGATAGACCCACTAACTCAAATATATCTTGAAATAAGAAGCAATTATAATTGCATTTGGTTCCATCATCCAAAGCAACATATATAGTGGCTGTGACTAGAGATAGGATTTATGATTCCTAATGACATTTTTTCCACTTAAATTATGAACCATTGGCATAAAATTATTCATATCCCACTAAGTACACACTACGTGTAGAACTTTTTATTCTCTTGGTTTGATTGGTTTTGTTAGGATAATTGCTTTCTTCCCCGTTCAACTCAGCAATTTTAGACCTAGATACTTTTCACTTTCTTTATTGATTATTTAGTTTAAATTCCATTTTAGCAAAGTCTATTTTATTTTAATATCTTAGGTCCCGTTTCATAACTTTTCGTTTTTGGTTTTTGAAAATTAAACTTGTTTTCTCCTAATTTCATTTTCATCTTTGTTAAGGACACATTTGAATTCTTAGCCAAATTTTTAAAAACAAAAACAAGCTTTTGAAAACTACTTTTTTTTTAGTTTTCAAAACTTGAGTTAGTTTTTGAAAATATGGGAAAAAGATAGATAACAAAACAAAGAAGTTGATAGGTAGAAGTAGTGTGTTTATAGGCTTAATTTTCAAAAACCAAAAACCAAAAATAAAATGGTTATCAAACTAGATATTAACTCTCAAATTTTGAATTTAGTCTATGAAAATGAAAATTAAAATATATATATATATATTTATTCTAATAATATATATATCTCTTTTTTTTTTTAAAGGCTTAACAGATATATCTTGGACAAGGTATTTTTTTTTTTTTTTTATTTCAAAAAAAAAAAAGGTATTATTTTTTTTTTTCATTTTTAGTATATTAAATTAATTAAATTGCAAATAAGGGTGGATTCGAACCCTATAACCCATAAGAAAAGGTACAAATTTCTAACCAGTTCAGTTATATTATATAAATCTTATTTCCTTTTTTCTTTACTAAACATCAACCAGATTGTTAACCTAACTTAATTCGTTAAGATATATATCGTGAGGTTAGAGATTTAACTAAAAAAGATTGCTATTGTATCTTTTTTATCTTTTTCTTGAAACAATAATTTTGAAAATTTGATCTTAAAAAGCTATATTTAAAGTAAAATGTTTATCTTTAAATTAAAATGTTTTAGAGAGTAAAAAGTAAGAAATGGTTGCAAACATACTCTTACATTCCTTTTTACCAAAAAGAAAAAAAAACAAAGAATAAAGAAAAAGAAGATCTATCAAATATATATTTATGTTTTTCTAAAAAAAAAAAAACAAAAATCATATAAAATGAAAAACGAAAAAAAAAAAAAAAACTGAAAAACTGAAAAAAAAAAAAAAAAAAAAAAGAGAAAGAAAGAAGAAGAACAATTGTCAATATGCTCAAGTTAAAACATTAATGACCTATCAAAAAATGTTCAAACTCTCACTCTTTCATTTCTATTAATGTATTTTTAAGGTTAAATTACAAGTTTAGTCCTTAAGCTTTCAAGATTTTGTCAATTTGGTCTTTGAACTTTAAAAAGTGTCTAATATAGGTTCTTGAACTTTTAATTTTGTATCTAATATGTTCTGAATATAAAAAATGTCTATAGGTCCTTGAACTTTCAATTTTGTAACTAATAGATCTCTAACATATTTGAAAATTTTAAAACTTAACCAATCTACTATATATAAAATAGAATTTTACGTCTATTATTGGACTCTAAACTTCCAATTTTGTATCTAGTAGGCTTGTGAAATTTAAAAAATGTGTCTGACTTGTTAGATACAAAATTGAAAGTTAAAGGACCTATTGAACACAAAAAGTAGAAGTTTGAAGATCTACTTGATACTTTTTAAAGTTCAGGGACTTATTGGACAAAAAATTGAAAGTTTAGAGATCTATTTGAAACTTTTAAAAGTTCAGAAACCAAATTGACACAATCGACGGTTCAAAAACTAAACTTGTAATTATTCTTAAATAAAAACTTCAAATATAATTGAACTAATCGTACTTTCTTTATTAAACAGAAAAAGAAAAGAAAAAGCCAAGCATGATCTGATTACTGGCCATTAATTAAATTAATTACTACTAAACATTGATGATAAAACTCTTGGAATATAATTTTCATGTTGGATGGCCAAAAGGGAAAAGCTTTTCAAAAGATAATTTGCGTTTGAAAAACTTTATTAATTAGGTGTAGATCACTACATCATGCACTTAGTGCTTAATAAGACATAATTGAACGATCAATTAATCATTCAAAAAGATCATATTACTTTTGTTTTCTTTTCCATAAATTAGAACATCTTTGTCGAAGCCAATTTCCCCCACCCGAATCTAAGGTTATTTAACCAACCTTAGCATAGTTTGACCGACATGTACTAATAACGAAAAGGTATGTGGTTCAAATCTCCCACTTCCCACGTATTGTCAAAAAAAAAAAAAAAAAAAAGAATGTAAGGTTATTTAAAATTATAATTTGAGTTGGCCAAAGTGAACATTGTTGGTAATGGGCACGTACCGTAGATTAAGAGGTCAGAAATTCGAATCTTCCACCTCAAATATGGTTGAAGGAATAATAATAATAATAAATTAATATATATTTATAAGTCATGAATTAGAAACTATTTTTGTAAGATTTGTTAGTACAAAAATCTAATTTACCTATGTGTGTTTCGTCAAAGTTTTCCACATCTATGTAGTTTATAATGTAATTTTTTTTGCACATGTAGAAATATCAAAAATTAAATAATTAGGGTTAAATTATAAGCTTAGTCCGTGAAATTTCATGTTTGTGTCTAATAGATCTCTCGACTTGAAGAAAATAGTTGGTGAGTCTCTAAACTCTCAATTTTGTGTTTAGTACGCCATCTATTAGGTTTTTGATGTATTTAATATTTTTAATGAATCTATTAAACATAAAATTGAAATTTGTATCTAGTAAAACATTAAACTTTTAACAACTTTGTGTCTTATAGATTCGTGAATTATAAAAAATTTGGAATAGGTCAGGGACCTATTAGACACAAAATTGAAAGCTCAATAATTTATTACAGACATGAAAATGAAAGTTTAGGTTGTGTTTGATAACCATTTGGTTTTTGGTTTTTGAAAATTAAGCTCATATAAACAACCAGTTCCTTCTCTAAATTTCTTGGTTATATATGCATTGCTTACTTTCCTCACATGTTTTTAAAAACCAAGTAAAGTTTTAAAAACTAAAAAAAAAAAAAAAAAAGTAGTTTTCAAAAACTTGGTTTTGTTTTCGGAACTTGACTAAGAATTCAAATGTTTTCTTAACAAAGATGAAAACTATTATCGTAAGGAAATTGAGAGAAAACAAACATATAATTCTCAAAAACCCAAAACCCAAATAGTTATCAAACGGAGTCTAAAAAACTTATATTTTTAAGTTCAGAGACTTGTTAGATACTATTGAGGATCCCACATTGAAAAGATAAGGTGGAGACCTCACAATTTATAACCTACAAGGGTCATCTTACTCATAGCCAATTGGTTTTGAGATGAAACCCCATGTAATTTAATAGATACAAGGGTTTGAAAGTTTTATGATCTATTTACACTTTTCAAAATTTACACTTTTCAAAAAGTTCATCGACCTATTAGTTTGAAATTGGAATTGTAATTTAATCCGTATTTAGTAAGAAATATATATAGAAACCAGTTATCTTAAGCCATTTTCTTTTAAATGTTTGCACATTGAGCTTGTATTGGTCACACAAAACCTTCCAACTAGGCATTGGCAAAGAAAGTGTCTTCAATTGTGTTGTTTTTTTTTTTTTTTGTTTTTTTTTACAACATGTGGGAATGAGGGGATTTAAACCACAGATCTCTTGGTCATTAGTACGAGTTTTATGCCAGTTAAGCTATATGCTCATATTGGCTTCAATGGTGTGTTTTAAAATGCAAAATAACTAATAAAAATATGGAAAAAATGTTTATTTTTACCCGTCAAAATGAACAAAAAGCTATGACATGTACATTCAACTAAGAGGTCACATGTTTGAATTCCGTCACCCTCCAATTATTGTTGAACTAAAAAAAAGTTTATTTTTGCCTCTAAATTTGACAGATTGAATCAATTTTCACTCTAAACTTTTATTTCATCAAATTAAACCTTTGAATTAAAGAAGAGTTGCAATTCTTATCCTCTATTCAATTTTGATTCATTCACTCAGTAGTTTTAACAAAATAATTAAATAAAAAATACATATAAAAACATCAAAAGCTCACTAATTTCAATGAAATCAAGCTTTACTAAAAAAATTAAACATGATCATTGCACAAAATTGAACAATGAATGTTATTTTTCTTTCAAATTCTAACAGTTAAGGCCCCGTTTGATAACCATTTGGTTTTTGGTTTTTGGTTTTTGAAAATTAAGCTTATACACACATACTTCCACCTACAAGTTTATTGGTTTTAGTATCAATCTTCTACCTTGTTTTCAAAAACCAAGTCCAATTTTGGAAACAAAAAAAAGTAGTTTTCAAAAACTTGTTTTTGTTTTTAAAATTTGGCTAGGAATTCAAATGCAACCTTAACTAGGATGAAAGCCACGATAAGGAATTTATGAGAAAACAAGCATAATTTTCAAAAACCAAAAACCAAAAACCAAATGGTTATCAAACGGGGCCTAAGTGTTAGGATTTGTGTCCTACATCCTCCTGGTTTTGTAATAACATCTTCTCATTTTAATAAAATAATTTATTATTTATTATTTTATTGTGTGACATTATCCAATTGTTGTAAAAATTGAAGGTTATTAATATAATTTTGATATTAAGTAATAATTTAAAAGATTTATAATAGATGGAAAAGGTTGGTATACGCCCTTATGCTAGTAACATTATTGAAACAAACTCACTTTGTAATAGTTACAAAATGATTTGATCCAAATCATTCATGTGGAGACATGTGAGTGAGGATGTATCATCATATATACAATGAGTTTGTATAAGATTAGACCGCAAAATATTTAATCTCTCTTTATAAATCCATTAATTTAGAATATTAATATTTCACAGGATGATCAGATGTGACTCGATCTTAATCTTGAGTGAGTATGAACTCTTGCTTATGAGCTTCCTTTGATTTGCATGGTGAAAGTGGCTTTTGTAGTCAATTCAATAATTTGAGGGCTTGACCAAATAGGGAGCTGGAAAACATAAGTTTCACATGATGAAACTTACTCCTTCTCGTATAGAAAAACTAGATGATATAGTTTCCTTTAAGTACTGATTTCGATATCTAAAGTCATACAAGATGTAATTATAGGGGTAAAACAGTTTTTTGATCTAGTTGTAATTACAAACAACTCAAGAAAGGTCAACTTGCATGTAGTGATTATATCCATGAACATAACTTGTCTTACAATACACATACGAGTACAAAACTTTAGGTCTATAGTAGGAGTGATCTAGAGTTAATGAATGAAAGTTGATTAAGGAGTTGAATTAATTAATTTTGTATATAATTGAAGTTTATAATCTACACCCTTATAAACCTAGCTCATCATCAATTTTGTTGAAAGAAAATTTGAAATGTTCAAATTAACACTTAACATTATTGACTATATTAAATGAAGAAAAATATATTTATTGTATTTGATACATTAAATATTAAAAAGAACAATATATTAACGTGTTACATACATTAAAGGAAAAAAAGATATATATGAATTTTGAATGAGAGGTATTATGTTATAGGAGATTTCAAAAGATTTGAATGTGAGAATTAAATATGTTATATATATAGACACACTAAATATTATTATATATTATTTTTTATATTGGAAAAAATTATACACTTTTAGTTCCCTATAAAAAATAAAAAAGAACCGATGGATTGAGCCAAAACAGACATCTCTAATTCTATAGAGAAAGAAACTCGAAAATTTCCTCCAAATTCCCTCCCCATAATCTGTGGGCCTGTGTTCGAATCATAGTAAGATTCTATTTTCTAGAATTACAAGAAGTCTTAGGGCCCGTTTGGTAACGTTCTTGTTTCTTGTTTCCGTTTTTTCATTTTTAATAAAGAAAAATAGAATTTCATGACCCTAACACCTATACATTCAATAATAATAAACCTATATTCTTATTTATGTTTGGAAAAAATTGGAAACAAGAACAAAAAAGTAGAAACTAGTTTTAGTTGTTCCCAAAAGTTCTATACAAATTTTGGGAGTGCTTCTAAAAAATGAGAAACAAGAAGCATACATAGTTATTAAATGCTTAGATTTCTTAATAAAATTGGAAACATGAAACAAGAAACGAGAACGTTACCAAACGGGCCAGAACTTGAAATCTTGTTTAACTTCAAGAAGGTATATATATTCCTTCAAGAAGGTATATATATTCCTTCAATTATTTTGTTTAATTCTAAATAAATCAAGGTCGATCCCGAACTTGAAATCTAGAAATCATAGTCTTCCCCTATGGAAGGAATTGTTCATTCCTATCATTTTGTACTAGGCATATTTTTTATAATTCATTAAACACACATTATAATACTTTTTTTAACGTTTTTTTAAAAAATTATTAGAAGGTAAAGATGCCAACTATATTTCTAGTTTAAGGTAAACACATTGCAACACTTATATCTAAGTTTGGGTACAATTTAAAGAAATTGAGAGTTTATGATAAAAATTGAAACACCTCATCTAGTTCAAAGGTTACAAATGATTTATTTTCCCCTAAAAATAATTTAGTTTCATATAGTGAAGTTAAATATAAAATTATAAAAATAATGACTAAACTATGGAGGTAATTGTTATCCCTCATATTTCATCAATTTTATCCATAAACTTACATAACTATTGCAATTGAATTCTCCTACAAATGGAGTTATAATGGTTAAGTTCAGTTGTAATAATTTTAATAGTCTTAGGGAATGTAATTACTAAGATCAAAAACTTTATTGAGGGAGGACAACCTGAACATATATAATTCAACTAGTTAAGATATATTCTCCAATCAAGAGAAATTGATCAGAGGTTCGTCGTATCTCCTTATCCCATACTTGTTGAACTAAAAATAAAATAAAATTATTGAGTAAACATATACATAATAGAATTTAAATTTAAAATATCATTCTTATTAAGACTTTCAACATTATTGGATCTATTTAATCTCTAAATTTACAAAAAAAAAAAAAAAATTAGAAAAAAAATATATTTTTGGTCTATGAGGTTTGAGTTAGATTGCGTTTAGGTTTTTAAAGTTTTCAAACTCAACAATTTTCCTCTTGAATTTTGGATTTGGTTTCATTTTGGTCCCTCCATTCAATTACTATCACTACAAGAATTAAAAGCTTTGCCAACGGTTTTTCTCTCGACGGTAGAAAGGTCGTAGGCATATATAGACATTATTGATGGTTTTATTTACCGTAGGAATATATCCAAGATGTCCCTACGGTTGAAATAACCGTTGGCATATATCCAGGTAATGCCAACGGTCAGCTAAAACCGTGGGCATATAGTTAGGAAATGCCAACGGTACACTAAAACCGTAGGCATATATGTAGGATATACCATCGATTTTAAAAACCGTTGGCATATATGTAGAAAATCCTAAAGCTTCTGTGATTTTGGTCCATTTGGTTCGTTGGAATAGCCAACGGTTTGATACAACCGTCGGCGGTTCGTTCTTTTTGGCAACGGTTTTTAAAAAACCGTTGGCATATATGTGGGAAATCCTAAAGTTTCTGTGATTTTGATGCATTTGGTTCTTTTGTATAGCCAACGGTTTGATTAAACCGTCGGCGTTTGGTTCTTTTTGGCAACGGTTTGTTTCAACCGTTGGTTCATCTAGTTGTCAACGGTATAATTGAATCGTCGGGGGTTCTATGAATGGCAACGGTTGATTGAAACCGCCGGTGGTTCATTAAATTACCAACGGTTTGGTTAGACCGTCGTGGGTTGGTTTTAATTGCCCCACGGTTTTGTTAAACCGTTGGTAAAATATTATTAGAAGCCAACGGTTCACATAAACCGTCGATAGATTCTGATTTTACCTCTAAATTGCTATTTCTTCCCTCCATTTTTTCCATTTTCCCTCCCTTCTCCAAACACGATTACTGTGTATAGAGATTGGGTCATTATGCATGTCCATTAGTTACGTTGTTTGCTCATTATAAGTAGTTAGAGTTTGAGTTTCATTAGTTTGGCATGTTGAACTAATTCATATGTTTGGACTTTGGTAGCTAGGAAGAGGGATTAGAGATCATTTTGCAGTGTTCGTTTTGATGGAACATGCTTATAAAGATTTGACTCTTTTGATTTCGTTGATGGTTCATTCATTGTTTGGTTTTGTTTGAAGGTTTATGAGCATGGGGGGTGGGTTGCTTTTATGTTGGACTTTGACTTTGGTATTATTTTTGAAACCTTGGGTATGGAAGGAAGACTTTTAGTTCATTTGCTTGCTTATCATATAACCTATGTTTTGAGTTGAGGGATGAGTTACGTCTAGGTAGTTTCGAGTTCATGTTTCTTAACCTTAGGTTAGCAAAAAGTTGGTTGTTTATATGTTCATGGTATTAGTGTTGATGTTATACTTCTAAAGCTTTTATTTTTTTAGATTTTTTTTTAATTTGTCATACTTATCCTATATGCTTATGGATTTTGACAACTTTATTTTTATTCAGGTTGAACTTTACTTTTGAAGGAGCTAACATGAAGATGGGAACATTTTGAGGTTTACTTTTGAAGTCCAGTTCAGTCACTTTAGATGACTTTGACTTTGTTAACTTCTCTTGTAAACTTTGTACTAGTCTTTGTTAATTTCTCTTATTTATCAACTTTTGGATACTTTGTTAACTTTAAGCTTGTAATAAAGAAACAATTTTTTGTTGAATTTAGAAGTTCGTTTATACATTACTATCATTTTTTTTTATCTAGGATGTCAGTTTAATGAGTATTTTAGTAATATACAAATATAAAAAAAAAATGAAAAGCCTACGGTTTTAGGCCGTTGGCATATACAAAGCGAATAGGGTTGGAAAGTTGAAAGAAAAACGCCAACGGTTTCGTAAAACCGTTGGCAAAACTAAGCAATGCCAACGGTTTGTCAACCGTTGGGATATAAAACCAAACCCAACGGTTCACAAACCGTAGGCAAATATCAGAAATGCCAACGGCTGGAAAACCGTTGGTAGTTATGGTCTTTCCCAACGGTACTTAAAACCGTTGGTATATAGCCAACTGCCAACGATTTTGGAAACCGTTGGGGTCTTAGGGATATTCCAACGGTTTTAAAACCGTTGGCATTTCCTCCGATATCCCAACGGTTTTATGAAAACCGTTGGCATTAGCTGCCCCGACTCGGTTTTATCGACGATCAGCCCGACGGTTAAAAAAACCGTTGGCATTAGCTACCCCAACGGTTTTTTGAGTTCTCCCAACGGTTTTTTCCGTCGGCATATCCCAGAAATCTTGTAGTGTATCATAATGCTCACGTGACACTTTTTTTAATTAAAGCATTTTTTTCGTTTTCTTTTCTTCTTCTTCTTCCTCTTCCTCCTCTACTTCTTCTTTCTTCTCCTTCCTTTCTTCCCCTTTTTCTTCCTTCCTTTCATCTTCTTCACTTCCCTTCTTCCATATTAAATAATAATAATAATTGTTGATGATCAAATTTCGCTAGGTAAATTACCTTCGCTCCACGTGATGATCGACAGTGAATTTGTTTGAGAGCGGGGGAAGACGTGGCCAAAAGAGTAAACCTGCACACCGGTGTGGTGCTAGCCACACCGCCTCCGATGCTTAAGTCAGAAAACGGAAGAGGAGAGCAAGAGAGTAAGAGAAGAGAGTCGAGAGTTCGGGTCCCCTTCTTCAGTGGCAAAGAGGGGTATAAATACCTGCTCATGCTCCTAAGGTTTTTAGGAATTCGGAGGCGTTTTGGGACAAACCAGGCGGAATCGGGGCGGCCAGAAGCAGGAGGGACCGAGCGGAGGCAAACGGACTAGGCCTGCCCAAGCAGGCCGAGGCCGACCGTACGGGTCGGGCAACGTTGGCCTGGCCCGTTGGTCCGGTCTTCCTCTGGGTCGTCTCCTGGTCCTCTCTCCGCCCGGTTGTCCTCGTCAGCTCCCTGTACACCATGGTGGTCCAAAATTACCTATAACAATAATAATAAAAGATCTCAAACGAGCCCGAATCGAGGGAACTCCCTTGATTCCAACTGATCTGAATTTTCCAAATCTTTTCTTTAACATAGAAGAAGGGGGTGAAAGAAGGAGGAAAAGGGAAGGGGAAGAAGAGGAAAGAAAAGAGAGGAGAATGGCAACAACCATATGAGAGGAAGAGGGAGAGAGAAGAGGGAGGAGGGAGAAAGTAGAGGGAGAAGGAAGAGGGAGAAAAATAAATAAAGAAATAAAAATGTTTTTTTAAAATTAAAAAAAGAAAATAATAAAAAAATAATTTTAATATTTTTTTAGTAATTACCATAAATTGGATGAAAGGACCAAAATAAAACTAAGTCCAAAATTGAGGCATAAATTTGTTGAGTTTGAAAACTTAGGAACCTAAATACAACCTAACTCAAACTTCAAGGATAAAAAAAAAAAATATATTTTTTCAAGATTTTAATTTCATTTATAGACTTTGAATTATGTTTATGTTCATACCATCTTGTTAGCATTGATAAAGTAATTAATTGATAGGATTCTAAAGCTAGTTCAATAGATTAAAAAAAATGAATAGTCACACACAATTAGGGTTGAATTAGATTTGAGAATAATAATGGTGTTACATTGGTTAAAATTAGAGCAAAAAGTATAATATAATAGGTAGGTGAGAGCTTCTTCATCAAAATTTATAATCCATCAAATGGCTATCAAAATCACACCAACTCATCTAAATTTTATCTAATATTACATCAACATTTCGTCTAACAATGTAATTAATTATAACATGGGTCGTAGATGAATATAAATTAAAATGTTGGCATATTTTAGATTTTTTAAGGCTCGAGAGTAAGCAACAAATTTCCAATATTTTGACATTATAGAATAATCAAGGTTATTTATCCCTCATATTCTCTAATCTTACCCTAAACAAATTTCAAAGCTTTTTTATGCGTTGTTACCCTATGTACCTAAAATATAAAAATGAGAATCTATATTTATGTTTTTTTAGTTAAACTACATTTGGGATGGAGGGTTCGAACCTCTCATTTTTTGGTCGAGGATGCATACCAATTACCGATGATTTATGCTCACCTTGACTATATTTATGACTTTCGAGAAGCAAGAAGAGAAGAAAAGAGAAACATGAATTAATCAACAAGAAATTGACATTTGAAGGTCTATTAATATATATAAGATTAGTTCATTCGTAATTTAATTGGATTGGTTATTAGAGAACCTAAGAGCTTAAGTTGTTAAATTAAGGTAAATTTAATATTTTATTTCAATTCTTAACACTCTTTCACTCTGTGCATTTAGAAATTAGCATAAAGCTTTCCAAGTAATTATCAATATTAATTAATTAGCCAACATGATCAGTATAACTCAACTGAGATAAAGTTTGTATTAATGACTAAATGTGATTCAAATCCTCCACTCCACATGTCAAAAGACAAAATTATCTATAAAAGTTTAATTCGATAGATTCAAATTTAATCAAATGCCAATACTTTTGTGACGCCCGAGGTTAGGAGGGGTACATGAATGAACCGAGATCACATCCGAATGAGAGGGATCCTGAGGACATGAAAGCATGGTCAAGATAAACTTAAAAGAATTGATAAATACTACCTATACCAACAAGGTGCACCTTCCTTTTCGGTGGCTCAATCATAGGAACTTTGAAGTTAAGCAAGCAGTTTCAGACAAGTATGGTGACGTCGCCAGGCCACAAGCGATGTTGGGGCCGTGAGGTGCCGAATCCAGATTCTAAATCCTAGGCCTGGGGCGTTACAACTTTTAAGCTAAAGAATTAATAGCTTTGACTTCCAAAGAACAAAAGGATTGGAAAAACCTTCAAAAGGTCAGTCGCAAAAAACAAGAAAGGAAACCAATTTTGGTTTAGAATTCAAGCCCCTCTCACTGCCTGTAAATTATGGTCTTTACTCTTTAGGTCCTTGTTCTTCTTTTATCTCCGGCAGGATTGGCATTGCCACCGGAACATCACCTCCGGTGGTGGCTGAAAATGGAGGCCTCAGCGGTGGAATGTCGTCGACCTTCCCATCCAAACAAGACGAGCATTTCTTCTCAACCCATCCCTCAACATCATACTGGCCATGGCCAGATAAATGACGACCCGAGAACAATCTCCCAATCATCCCGGCTATGGCGCCGAGGATGGCGATCACTACAAGAACTGCAATGAGGGGCCTGACCGACCCATCGTGACCAACATGGCTCGAGGCGGGGGTGGGGGGTGGCTGTAGTTGGTCTGTGGCAATGGACATTGTACTCAAAGAAGCAAATTTTGATAGAGGGAAATGTAATGTAATCCAATGAGAAGAGTCTGTGAGAGAAGTGTGCTTAAAAAAGAAGGAATTCAGTAGGAATATTGCTGAGGCACAAGGCTCCAGAAAAGGGCTTTTTTTTTAAAAAAAAGAGAAAGATGTGTTTTTTCTTCTTTTTAAGATTAAAGCTGGGAGAATTTTATGGTTGTGTTTGAACTCTTTGAAGTTGGTGTGTGATTGAAAAGTTTGTCTTTATTTCAAGAGGAGTGTGGAGTGGGAGTTTGGGAAAATGGAAATTTTGAATTTGGATTTTGGATTTTGGATTTTTTAAAAAAATAAAGTTTCAATAAAGCCTCAAACTACCAATAACGTTCACAGATAAAGAAGAATTAAACCAAAGAGGAATACTCTTATCCCTTCCACGCTCTCCTTCTTCCAAATGGTCGACTTCCTCGTCCAAGATGACCTTGACGACGCCGAGAGCAACTATCTTTTGTTTAATTTGATATACCCCTTTGGTGGAAATCAAGGTATTATATGATCATCATGAGAGAGTTCCAGATGTGTTTAATTTGATATGCAATTCAAATTCTATCTTTTGTTGTCATATTAGTTAAATGGATTCAACCAATACTCGATAAGTAGATTTATTTTTTAAAACTATTTTTGAATTTTGCAATTCAAATAATAAAATTCTGAAAACAATGAACTTTTTAATTATGTTTTCGTGTGCGCGAATGTGTGCGTGCATGTGTGTCTACATGTGGGGTGGGAGATTTGAGCCTCCAACCTCTTGGTGAGGATAATAACAATTGAACTATGCTCTTATTAGGCACATTCATCAATATTTTTAAATTAAAATTTTAAAATATAGAATCATAACATTGATAAATATACTCTTTTATATTATAAACTAGTTTCATTTTTGTTAAAATTTCAACAATATAAAATAATGTATTATAAATTAAATAATATTGTAAAATAATAATTTTACAAAATTTACAACAGAAAATATGTTAAAAAATTAATTAATAATAGTTGAGATTCAATGGTAAATACAACTATTTTTATTGTTTATACATATATTACATCAAACACATTTGAAAAACTTTTTAAATTGAGATTTGATTTCTAAATCTGTTACCAAACACATAAAAAATACCGAAAAACATGAAATACAGGTCTATTTATTTTACAAATCAGTCTCCTAGAAAAATGGCTACAAGAGAAGGTGAAGGTTCAATTTTTATGACGTCTCCCATAATAAAAGGTGATCTAATCTATTCCTATTAGGTGATAGGAAAAAACTTGCTTGCATACCGGTATGTAGGGATCTCTTTGCATACCACCATTAAAATGTTGACAACTAGGAGAGATAAAAAAAAATTTTCTCATTTTCTCCCTTCCTATTTCTTAGTTGTCAAGATTTTAATAGAGTATGCAGCCAAGTTTTGTTCTTAGGTGATATGCACACCAACCAACCTTTCAATAAAGATTGGACTAGCCCAAGAAAACTCACTTAGAATTGAGTTTTTCTTCTTATTTTATAGTTCAATGAACCAAATTATTTTGTTTCAAAAAAAAAAAAAAAAAAACCAAATTATTATTTGCAATGAAATCACTTGTTCGGTTGTCATACGCTCTTTTATAATACACAATATTCAAAACCAAAAACCAACAAAACTTTTCTTTTGCATTCTTACACTATAGTTGTGTGTGAATCCAATAAGAATCAACTATGGAAATCAAAGATTTTTTTCTTTTTTTTGAGGCAAATGGAATATTAGATAACATGGACTTCCATCTCAAAACCAATTGGCAATTAGTGGGATTACTCTTGTAGTTTATAAATTGTGAGGTCTTTACTATTTTTTTCAATGTGGGATCCTCAACATGGAAACATAAGATTCATTAGTAGAATTGTGATAATTGAATTATCCCCTTCCCCAAAAAAAGAGAAAGAAAGAGAGAAAAAAAATCTTACAATTCCTTGAGTAAAGCCCTTGGATCATCATCTTATTGTTTTTCCCCTTTGTTTGCAATTAATCTATATATCTTGTCGTGTTTTCATATCAAACGCCTATATTTAAAGTGAACAAAAGAAAGTTTTAGATACCTATAACCGAAGATATACTTTTGTATGTTTGAGAATCATAGAGACACAAAAGAGCCTAAGTTATATTGATCGTCAAGAAGAGGAGAGATCTTTATTTGAATAACATATTAAATTGCGAAACGACCAATTTCATAAACTTATATTTGTAGATTAAATATCTAAAACAATGGTTCCAAATTTATGAAGATAAAATTTAAGTCTAAGTCAAAAAGGATTTGAAAGAATGTGAGTTTATATATATTTGTGTACAACACATTTGTGATTTAAAGAAAACAATAAGGTGTAGGCTATATATGAATTGACATAGAGTCATTTCAATGAGCTTAACTAGTTGGAATAAAGGCAATAATCCTTTTCAGCTATTTGTTATTATTTTTTTTAGTCCAAGACTACTTGTTTGGTTGGTATGGTATTAAATTTCCAACAACATTTTCACATGTTCATGAACAGGTTAGTTGTTGTTTCCTTTTTGGATCTATCGACTGTAGTTTCATTACCCTATTTTTCTCCCTTTTCCAAAAGGAAAATTGTAATGGGTTGCTAAACTTTAATGGTTAATTGCAGATATAGCAAGTTTTATAAAAAATTGCAAATATAACAAAATTTTTAAATCGTTTTTTTAATTAATTCTCGTTTTGCCCCTGTTTTGATTTCTATCAATGATAAATTTTTATCACTGATAGAATCTATCACCGATAGAAATCCAGTGATAAAAATTTATCGCTAATAGAAACCAATAGTGTATTTGATTACGTGATAATTTTGTACATGTCTTTTATTTTTTCTTTACTTTTTTTTGTTTGGTTGAGGTCTCCCCTTCTTTAAGTTTCAACTTCAGCTTTGTGTTTTTCTTTTATTCCGGTTCAATTTCCATGTTGTTTTGCATGTTGTGATATAAATCTACTATCACTAATAGAAAACTATCATTTTTGTTTCTAAAACCTATGTCACTGATTTTGTTTTTATAGATGTCGAAGCAAACCAACATGGAAATTGAACCGGAATAAAAGAAAAACACAAAGCTGAAGTTGAAACTTAAAGAATGAGAAATCTCAACAAAACAAAAAAAGAAAAAACAAAAGATATGTACAAAATTATCACGTAATGAGATACACTATTGGTTTCTATTAGTGATAGATTTCTATCACTGATAGAAATCTAACAGGGGCAAAACGAGAATTAAAAAAAAAAACGATTTAAAAATTTTGCTATATTTACAAATTTTTTTTAATAAAACTTGCTATATTTACAATTAACCATTAGAATTTAGCCACTCATTACAATTTTCCTTTCACTTTTTGAATACATCGCATTCTTATCAAACCATATTCCAAGTCGCGTGTCCAACAGACCCGCCAAAAGGAAAATAAGAGAAATTGTCCCATGATTTGTGTTAAATTAAAAAATTATATAGATAAATTGGAGTTTTAAAATCTTGTATGCGTACCTTCCATTTTTTGAATTATAAGATTATACATTATATATCAAGTTTAATCTCTAAATTTTCAAGTTTGAATCTATTTGATCCTTGAACTTAAAAAAGTGCTTAATAAGTCTTTTAACTTTCACATTTGAAACTTCAATTAGAACATGACACAATCGAGAAATTTTTACACGAGAAAGCAAAATTTTACCTTCTAACTTTCATATATATTATCTTGACGAATCATATAGAAAGACTCTAAAATCTTAACCATTTTTTTTCCATATAACTTTGTATTTAAGACATTTTACACCGAGCAATTATGCGAGACAATTTACACTAGTGATTGTCATGTCATCCTTTCTTCGTTCCGATTCGTTACACATTTCAATAGCCATCATCGACATTAACAACGTGACATTCCTTTCGGATCTGGCCATTGCGGCCAGTGAGAACGCCAACCAAGCTCATCCTCGTCATGGACTCCGCAAAGTCATCGAAGAACAAATTCGTATCGAAACTGTAATCTCTGACCAAGGAAGCCGTCCGGGGGTCGGCCATCAGACCCTGGTCCGACTCCAAAAGCCCAACACCGCCAATCAGATTGGTGTAGTACTCGTTGTCAAACCTGTCGAAACTGGCCACATCCAGCGGGGCCAAGTTGGCGTTGGTGCCGTCGTTTCTGTTGGGGCACGTGGTCCGAAGCTCCGACAGCATGGCCGCGTTGATGTCTGGGTCGGGCTGGCCGGAGCCCTTGTAGTTGAAGAGGCGGCCCTTGAATGTCACGCAGCGGGCGAACCCGATGGTGTGGGCGCCTGTTTGTTTGTTTGGAAGGTGTTCGATGAAATGCCTAACAGAAGAAAACACAGGGAATTTTGTTTGTTTTGTTTGTTTGGTTTGTTTACTGACCTGAAAGCACGACGAGGTCCTTTAAGTCGAGGCCCTTTGAGATGAACTTGGCTGTGTTGTTCTCTAGAGATGCCTTGGGGGATGGCAGCTGTTCCAACACTGATTTTATGTTTGCGGTTAAGCCATCTCTACGTCCTAGTGGGAGGTTCCAGGATGGTCCTCCGACCTAAGTGATGAAATCAATACTCTCGTATTAGTGTTATATTTTTTTTCCCGACACGTGGGTAGGAGATTTGAACTTCTGATCTCTTAGTCGAAGTCAGTTTTATGCCAATTGAGTTATATTATTGTTGGCACTCTCTCATATTAGTGTTGAAATCGAATCGGGTTGTGTTGGAAGTTTGATCGTATCTTTTAATTTTTTTCTTTTTTGAAATCAAGAAGAAAACAAGCATAATTTTAAAAACCAAATGGTTATCAAACGGGGCTTAGTATTTTGTTTTTGAAACTTAAGCTTATAAACACTACTTCCACCTATAAGTTTTTTTTGTTTTGTTATTTACCTTCTTTCCATGTTTTTAAAAACCAAGTCAATTTTTGAAAACTAAAAAAAGTAGTTTTCAAAAACTTTTTTTTTTTTTGGAATTTGGTTAACAATTCAAGTGTTTTCTTAACAAAGATGAAAACCATAGTAAGAAAATTAGAAGAAAACAAGCATAACTTTTAAAAACCAAATAGTTATCAAACGGGACGTAGATTTCGAGCCGCACAAGATATAAAGGTGAACTTTACCAGATACACAGCTTCTCTAGCGGCAAGACCCAATATATCAACACATGAAACTGTTTCTGGGCAATATGTTTCTACATCTGCTTTTATGGCATCAATCACTTCAAACCCTCTAAGTGAGTTCACATTGCCAGGTGCTTTTTTCTCACCTTTCATGTCCTTTGTATCGTCAAGCAACACCGACGCATCGCATCCCTAAAACAACAAAACCAAAAAGACAAACAATCGATCAATCTATCAAAATAAATAACCATAACAATAACAAAACAAGCAAATTGAAGCTTACGTACGTCTACAATACAATCATGGAATTGCAATCGCAACAATGATGCAGCAATTCTCGAGTCGTTTTGTACTGCACCCCAAACACGATATCGAATTATCATTGGCAAACGGGGGCACGACTCGTCGTAAAAATCATATCTGAGTTCAGAGTAAGCATTTTGATAGTTAGAATTATAATTAGGAGCACATAGGGATGAAATGAAGAAGAAGGGAAGAATTAGAAAGATAGAAGAGAGAATAAAGGGAGTGTTGGGAAGCATTTTTGGTTGGTGCTCTCTAAAATTCAGTGATAAATATGTAGCTTTTCATGGTTTGGTTTTATAGGCAATGAAAATTAGATTATTTGTTTATTTATTTATTTTGAATTTGAATAAAAGTTAGATTTTTAAACCTAGAGTTTTGTTGGGTGAGGAAGCATAGTGGCCTTCCCACTAATTATTGCAAAAAAGAAGTTCAAGTTGGCTAAGGGGAAAATAATTAATATATTTAATGAACATAATTATCATATCCTTTCACTTAGACTTATTTTATTTGTTGATTGTTGAGTAAATGCGCTAGCCATTTTGATTTGGAAAAAAACTTGCATGCTTACATAATATAATATATTTTAACCCATTTATAGTTGTTATGAAGGTGTGATATCTTGTTGAAGATCCCACATTGAAAAGATAAGTGAAGACTTTACAATTTATAAGATAAATGGACTACTCTACTCATTGCCAATTGGTTTTGAGATGGAACCCCATATTATCTAATATATATGAAGTTTTCATTATTAAATAACTCTATATCAAAACTTATACATTTTAACAAAAAAAAATCAATTATAATGTCTTTTTGTATGAGTCCTATCATATCATAAGATGTGTTTTATAATTCAATTCAACCTATATGAGAATGTTTTTTTCAATGTTTTTTTAAATGAAAACTAAGGATGTCCACGAGGTGAGACAAGGACGGAAATGGTTTTCCATCCCTGTCCCTATCTCCCATTTCAATTCTCGTCCTCTGCGAAATTCCCTTTAAATTTTGCAGAGAATGGGAGTGGGGATTCCCCACACGTAATTTGCATATCTCTGAATTATTCCCCATTTAGTTAATTTATTAAAAGAATTATCTATTTAAAGATAAAATTCTTAAATCTACTAATAGAAAAAAAAAATAATATTTCATATCAAATTATCTATATATATAATTTAAACATATCCAATTTTCGAAATCATTAACAATAAAACTTTAAATTTATAATAATAATAATAGTAATAATAATGGTAATATAGAGAGAAGAGTTGCAACTCTTCTTTCTTTCAATTAAAATGATGAAATTTCATGTGCATCACTAGTATGTTTTAACCATCATGAATAGAGAAAAAATAATTGAGTGTCTCCTCAATTAAAAGCATTGTAAAGCATTTTTACAATGTTTAAAAACATTTATTAATAGTCAAATATCATGAAATTTTTGAATTTTTTTTTTTTTTGGGATAGATTTGAATGTGTTTCTAATTAAACAAAAATATTGAAAATTTATATATAACATCGGTGTGTCTTTGAAAATGATATTATTTGATGAAATATATTTTAATTTATCCACAATTTTTTTTTCAATTCAACAAAATGTGGGGTGGACTGGTGGAGATTTGAATTTACCTTTTGACCGAGAAGATAACGTATGATTTAGTTGAGTTATGTTCAGATTGGTGTATCCATAATTTTTTTTTTTTAATAATATCCACACTTTGGTTAAACATGCTCACTATTAAGTATTTTATTTTTTTTAAAAAAGTACTGTAAAATGTTTTCAACTGATTGGTTAGTTTTGAAAAATGACTTTTAATATGTAAAATATCGCACGATTTTTTTTTATTTTAATTAATTAGTCAAACCTAACAAAAAATAAAATAATCTTAGATATGAATATATGATGTGTGAGACATCATAAAGGGTAACGATAATGGTACTTGCAACATTAAACTATAGTTTATATTTATAATAAGTATCAGATTAAATTTAATATGGGAAATGAGAATAAAAAATTCTAATAAAATAATTCTTCAAAAAAAAAATCTAATAAAATATAAAATAAATTAAATAAATATAGTGCTTAGTTAACTTTTCTCCAGGCACATTTTTATCATCCTTGCACTAAAGAATAAAATATATCATCCTTGACCTTTACAAATAAATCATTTTTCCTTTGGTCATGAATCAGCCTTGTTTAGTTACTTTCTATGTTTTCCTAAAGGTTCTTTCTATCTCTACTTGGAGAAGTTATTTGATGAGGTCGGTAGTTTTGCACTATTGGATGTAAGAGAGAATAATTGTAAAAGTACATTGATATTGTATCGAACGATTATTAAGTAACAATCTACATCCGACGGTTTTAAAGAAGCAGTCACATCGTGGCGGCCTCATTAAATAATTTACCTTTTTTTCGGACAACATTAAATAATTTACCTTAAAAGTCAACATTTCCTTATTTAGTTGGAGAGATGAAATAAAAGATAGTCCAAAACTTGTAAGAGGTGACCAATTTTTTTTTAAAGTTCACAATATTCCAAATATATAGATTACATTTATATTTTAACATTTCCTCAAAAAAAAAAAAAAAAATTATATTTTAACATTGTTTGCTTTTATCTTGAGGGGTTAGCAATCTTTATCATATTTATTGTAAAGTTTCCTTAATCTAGGTGTGAAACCCTTTTTTATTATTTATTTATAAAATAAAGATAATTGAAGTGTGAGAATTTAACTTCTAAATATCTCTTATGGTTGTCGTCTTTGATTCAACTAGTTAAAACATGTTGTAAAAAAAATGGTTAAAACATATGTTAGGCTAATAGACTACATGTTCAAATCCTCTATTATTGAATTGTTATATATATATATATATATCATGAAAATTATTAATTCACTCATGGAAAGTTGAGTAGTGATGAGTTAATTTGGGAACATATAATCATAACATTTCTAAAGAAAAATAATAGACCTGATTCTCATCAACAAGAAGAAAAGAAAGGGAAGAGACAAATTCTATAATGAATAATTTTTATAGAAAAAGAATGTATTTAATAAAAATAAATAAATAAATATCCTAATGGGTGAAAGGTTATCATAAAAGGAAATTGCATCTTCCACAAGGAAGTAGAGTGGAACATTAAACTTGTGATGGAACATTTTAATTTCTTTTTATTCTTAAAAGACAAGGCATTGATGTAATTATAATATCACTAACTTTTGCAATAGTTTGAATATTTGAATTTTCATCCCAATATTTGTGATGTAATTAATATTCTTAAAAAACTAATAATGACTTTCTGATGTAATTTAAGTTAAAAAAACTTTGTGCTAATTTGAGCATAACTCAATTTAGTAATACATTACCCATCTGTCCTAAAAGTCAAATATTCAAATCTTTACCATTGTGCAAATAGTCGACCATGAGTAGAATAAACCCTAACAACTCCTAGTTAACCAAGTACTTTCTCGAAAATGTTTTTAAAACCTCTTTTATTTGTGACAAAATATTGTCTATATTCAGAAATACTTTGAATGAACTAAGAATACTTTTAACCATATCAAAAATCACATCAAACTTAAGATGAATTTTTTTCTTTGACAACATGTTGGATGATAATTTAAAAATAAGAGACTACCACTAATTAAAAAAAACAAAGTCTATACGCAAAAGAGAGCCAAATTTGAAGTGGAAGTTTCAGAAAACAAAACTCTTTAGTCTCCACTAATTTCTTATGTGTATGTGTCATCCACTTTTAACATTACATTATTAATTATTAACTACAACTTTATTTTCCACAAAGATAAAAAAAAAAAAAAAAAAAAAAAACAGCCACTTCAACAAGTTTATATATTCTTCCTACTATTTTTTTTGGCACGAGATGTCAAAGATTTTTATTCCATATTTTTATAAAATGAAAGGTTTGGATATGATATGAAAAAGTGATTTCCTTTTTCTCAAAATATCAGGTGACAATGTAAATAAGATATCAAAATATATATAGATGGAGGGAAATATATTGACAATTTATGAATATGAATTCTATTAATGATGTTTATAAATTTGTATGTTCTAACTTTTAATTTGTCGGTGTCAAACCGAGCATAGCTCAACAATAATTGGCATATTTTATCGACCAAGAGGTCAGAAGTTCGAATCTCTTCATCTTCAAATGTTGTTGAACCATAAAAAAAAATAATTAATTTGTTGACTCAAACATTTTTGGCAAGTTTTTGAGGTTTACTTGATTTGTTTTTCTAGAATGTTTGTGGGAGTTTGACATGTTATCGGTATTTTTATTGATATTGTTATGTAGTTCAACATTTATGAATATTAACCTTTTATGTTTTGTTCGTTTGAAAATTTTGAATAATGAGGATATTATTTTCAAAAGTAGATGGATGGTTAAATAAGGCTACAATTTGATAATTATTTGGCCCCGTTTGGTAACCATTTCGTTTTTGGTTTTTGATTTTTGAAAATTAAGCTTATAAACACTCCTTCCACCTATCAATTTCTTTGGTTTGAACTTACATCATTTCCATGGTTTCAAAAACCAAGTCAAATTTTGAAAACAAAAAAAATAGTTTTCAAAAACTTGTTTTTGTTTTTGGAATTTGGCTAAGAACTCTAATGTCTCCTTAACCAAAATGAAAACCAAGGTAAGAAAATTGAGAGAAAATAAGCATAATTTTGAAAAACCTAAAACCAAAAACCAAAAACCAAATGGTTATCAAACGGGACCTTGGTTTTTGGATTTTTGTTTTTGAGAATTATTCTTGTTTTCTCTCCGTCTCTTTATATTGGTTTTCACCTTTGGTAAGGAAACATTTGAGTTCTTAGCTAATAGCTAAATTCTAAAAACAAAAACAAGTTTTTGAAAACTATTATTTTAGTTTTAAAAACTTGACTTGGTGTTTTAAAACATGGAAAAAAAAAGTAGATATATAACAAAACAAATAAACTTATATGTGTAAATAGTGCTTATAAGCTTAATTTTCAAAAACCAAAAACCAAAAACCAATACCCAGTTTGATAACAATTTGGCTTTTGATTTTTGGTTTTTGAAAATTATACTTGTTTTCTTCCTATTTTTTTACAATGAGTTTCATCTTTATTAAGCACACATTTACATTTCTAGCCAAATTCCAAAAACAAAAATAAGTTCTTGAAAACTACTTTCTTAAGTGTTCAAAACTTAACTTGGTTTTTGAAAACATGGAAAGAAGGTAAATAACAAAACATAGAAACTTATAAGGTGCAAATAATAAAAAAAAAAAAAAAAAAAAAAAAAACCAAAGCTCCGTTTGATAACCATTATTTGGTTTTTGGTTTTTGAAAATTAAGCTTTTAAACACTACTTCCTTCTATACATTTATTTGGTTTGCTATCTATTTTATTTTTATTTTTTCAAAAACCAAGCCAATTTTTTAAAACTAAAAAAAAAAAGTAGTTTCCAAAAACTTGTTTTTATTTTTGGAATTTGGCTAGGAATTCAAATGTATCATTGACAAAGACGAAAACCATAGTAAAGAAATTGAGAGAAAACCAACATAATTTTCAAAAACCAATAGTTATCAAACAAAACTCAAATGATTATCAAACGAGACCCAAATAATTATAAAACCAACCTCAAATAATCAAGGTTTGTTCATGATCTCTTGGTAGATACCCTTGAAGATTGTTAGTAAATAAAGTATAAATTTTAAAAATAAAACTATAATCAAACAGATAATAGGAATGATTTTAAAAACTTCAAATGTAAGAGTTTTTTTATTTTTCCCCTTAAAAAATAGTGATCTTTTTGTGGAAGTGTTGCAAAATATATAATTATTATTATTGTCAAAGATAGGCGGCGGTGGTATTCCATCACATTCACACTCCATGCATCCAAACCAAACCACAATATAATGTGATAATATTTCAGTGGACACCAAATTCAGTCTACTTTTTCATAAACAAACACAACTCTTAGTGTGCTTCAACTACTTTAACATCCATATATGAGAGATTAATGGGTCTATTAAAACTATATTATTAAATTAATATTGACGTGACCCTATGATATTGATGATTCAAATGGTTTTTTTCTAAAAGCCTCCAGATAGAGAAAAGTGTTCACCTCTTTTTAAGTTTCGGCATAAAAAATGACTCATATACATACTAGATTATTCATATAGAAGGAAAGTTTCAAATCTTTCCAAATTCTCTAGGATCTTTTAACTTTTGTGACCGTCGAATTATTTTTATATTCGAAGGATTAAACTAACACACTATAATAAACCAATTTCGAGGTTTTTTTTTTTTTTTTTTTTTTTTTTTTTTTTTTTTTGTATTTTTTCCCCTAGAAGAGATTAGGTCATCCAAATGTAAAAGGTCTTCTTCAAAAAGCTATATTGTCTCATTTATCTTGGAATGGTTGTCACTTGGCATTAGTGTGGTTAAAAATTTATTCCATAATATTTCCACATGAAACCCACTAACACTAAAACAAAAAGGGCCATTTGGAAATGTTCTATATATGGTTAGTGACCTTTAGGACCTCAACCAATTATAAATATTATATATAAATTTTGGTATGAATGATTCATATATATCAAGGTTTTCTTGGATATTCTTTTTCTCTTTTGAAAGTAAATCTCAAGCCCTACCACACCTGTCAAGAAGTTCAAGGAAAAACAAAACCAAAGTTCTTCAATCAAATTGGGGAGAGGGATTACCCACATACTCATTCATCATCAAAAGAGTTCAAGCACAATCATCACACTATCAAACTTGGACTCATTCTCTTGGCTAAAGCTTTTATGCCCCCCCTTTGACGACTATGGTTGGAAGTCTTCCATACCCTCGTATATCTCGTGGACTAACTTTACCTAGCTATTCCAACTTTATGTAACATACCCTTCCACTAGATCAAAAGTTATTCACTCATTCTTTTTATTTACTTATTTTTTCAGTAAGGAGATGTGTTTGGCTCGTGATTTTAATAAATATGTATCTAAGATTCCTACACCTAGGTTAATGTAACTTGGAAAATGGAGAAAACAACAAATGTTGTTATTGGAGAAATTTTTCATGTGAATCATAACAATACAGATCCGATTTAAATTAATCTAGGTCACTTTATCTCATAATGGAATTAGTAAGTGCATCACAACAAAGTTAGGCACTAGACCCAACATGTGCTAACAATCAAAAACATATTCAACTATATATATTTTGGAGACACAATCAAAGTATATGAGAAAGGAAAACACAAAAGAGCCTCAAGGCACTTGTTAATCAAAGGAAAGGCTAACAAAGGGAAACAACAAAATGCATCTTTTTGGTCCTCAAGCTAGGCAGTGCTTTTGTGAGTGTTATGCATTGCACCACAATGAAACAAGGAAATGAAACATGACTTTGTAAAGGAAATTATTTGCCAAGACTTTCTTTCAATAAGAGAACAAGAATCTCAAATCATGTCTCACCTTCTAGGAATAGTCCAACAAGTTTTTATCTCCCAATATGCCATGCGCTCGATCTTTTCTCTATTGTCGTCCTAAACTCACAATTTTCTTCACCCTTAGACTTGGGACTTTGGTCACATTCTCAACACAAACATTTTGCAAGACACTTTGAAAGATAAAAGCTAGAAAAATAATTGAAGTTGCTCAGAATGAATGATGGCTAGTGCCACATTATACAGTAAACAAAAACCCTATCAAACATCTCAATTATTACCCAAAAAAGAAAAAAAGAATAGGTAGCAGCAAAATTGTCATAGTTCCTTCCACCCTACTAAACAATCAAAGAGAGATTTCCCTACATTTCTATTCATTCAAGCCTATTGAATACAGGTTTTGAGCTTAATGGCTTGCCTCGTCCCATGGTGAAACCTTTAGTCCCATCAGGCATTCTTGGACTCTTAGAAGTGAGTTTGGACGATGCTTCACACAGAACCTGGCTACTCGATTGCATAGCTGTCACCGGCAAGCTGTAGCTACGATCGATATGGCCATGAATTCGTCCACGGCCCTTCCCACGGCCTCGACCCCAGCCCTTCTTAGATGCTGTAGAGTTCTCCTCAGACTAGTAAAACAGATATTTCATGTCATTTGGGAATTACAAATCATTTTCAGAAGAAAACAATATATACCAGCTATTGATCAAATTAATAATACATCAAACAAGGCCGAAGAGTTGTCGGCAAATATACATACATTGCAATCGACAATCAGTTCAGCGATATTTGGCAGAGAGGACTCTTGTTCGATGGATATAGGAGATTGAGAATCATCTTCATCCAGAATACTTTCAAATTCCGATTTTCGAGTCTTCAGAACAGATTTCGGCTATCCATTTTTGCATTCAGATAGAAATAACAATCAGAGTTGTACTAAGAAGGAGCATAGAAATAATGAAAATGCAGGCAAGAGTAAACAAAACTCCACCCTTTGCATCATTGTATTATACACTTACCGAGCGTCTGAGCAACAACCTTACTCGGAGCCCTTTCCTCCAGTTTCTCTCATCGTTTAACTTCTCAGCCTGGCAGGCACAAAGAAGAGGGAAAGACAATGAAAAGATTGAAATACAAGCAACTCGATCCGTTATAGCTTACAATATATGCATACCGCTCTTTCAGCCAACTCTACATTCTCGTATTCCACAAGTGCATGAAGCTTCAAACCAATGAAGTTACAATGAGAAGAGGATTTGGAGCATAAATGTCTTGGTTATACATTAAAGTAAAGCATGATTCACAATACCTTGTTACTGATAAACAATTCACCTTTAGAGCAGCAGGGATTTGATTCCGGGGGATGGCAGATTCGGATGGTCTTCACACTGGTCAGATATCAACAATGAATGATGCTCAGTGAAGACAGTTCAACATCTAATAGAAAGAACACGACAGAGAGATAATGTCAATGAACATACCTTCCGATCACACTAAATATTTTCTCAAGGTTGTGATGCGAGTGATTGTCAGGCAAATTCTCAACAACAACTGTGCGGGACTGCAAATCCAAGAACAAAACATTAGTCCCTGGCTCAGCTAAATAGAAATGTTCTGCATCATTCGAACAATGGATGATCTTACCAGCAATTCCTCTTTGTCCTTGTCGGTGAACGGATGCTTACGCCTAACTTTCTTCCCATCAGCACTGACAATCTTCGGAAGATCGAACATAAGTTATGATAAATTGAGAAACTAAAATAGAATCATTATTCTGATCTTTCCAGCAAGAGTAGAAAATGGAGTGCTCTACTTAGAGTTAGAAACTTACAAGCCTTGAAGAGGTGCGGAGTGCTTGAACTATCAAATTGTTGTTGGTTGAGAGGGACTTTACTTTCTTGGTGGACGAAATAACAGAAATCGGAACTTCATAAAGGGAAATGAAAAAAGATTAAAAAAAAAGAAGGAATTCAGTTAAGAGCATATCGAAAACTTGAATTGATGCATCCATGTAACAACGTTCCAAAGGCTATACATACCATAACCATCGGGATCTTTACTAATGTGTTTTGCAAGAGATTCATTTGCAAGAAGACTCATGTCACTGAACTGATATTCTACCTGGAAAATTGAAATCATCTATAAGATGCTAAAAGTTCTCATGTAAAAATTAACATTTTCTCACTGCACCCTACACCGAATGAGTCTCGAAAAGGCAGAGTAAAAGCTTGCTAGGCATGATGTGACTATCTTGGTTAAATTCCAACTTTGATCAACATTTTTTTTATAAACAACTTCGAACAACATAAATGGGACTAACAAACTCTTAAGTAAGAGACGAGTTTAAAGCATAAAGCTGAGATCAAACAAATGAAGAAGGAATCAAAGGAGAAACTAATGGAAAAGAAAAGTGTACCTTATGGACATTATAGATAGTCTTGAAGTGAGTCAAATTAATAATAACATGATCTAGTTATGAGCACAGCACAATGATCACCAAGAAAGGGAAACTGTTCACTTGTTCAGAGTTCTAAAGATCTTTCATACATTGACCAAACAGCAAGAAGCATACATATAAAGAAAACAAATGTCTTAGACAATTCAAGATCCCTCAAGAATATCTAAAATGAAAATTTCTTTTATTATGCCTCAGAGCCAAAAGAACTACAAAATATACGCATAACCTTGTCCAATGTAAATGGAGTACTAAAAATGAGAGCGATTAAAATCATTCAATGAAAAGGACAATCTGAGTTCAGTGATTGATCATCCAGAAGAGCACAGCGCAGGATAATGGAATCAAACGATGAAATATAAGAGAAACAGAGACAAAAAGGAATCATGAACAGAACAAAAACAGGGTACCTGTTTGACGATTTTTTGCTGAGTATCATCAGAACGAGCATTCTTGGAGAAATTAGGAAGCGGAATGGTGGCATTTGGAATCAAGTAGGTGGGTTCTTGATCGCCAATGAAGAACCAGTCTGAAGTAGCAGGAGCCCCACCAAGAAAATGGAAATAGGGATGAAAATAGCCGGTAACAGGCATCTGGGTTTGCGATCTTGGGAAAAACTCAGGCGCTTGGGCATTAAATTTGAACGCAAGATTACCATTGCTGCTGTTACTGCTGCCATCGCCACCGCCATTGGCATTGCCCTCGCCATTCACAGCTTGTTTGACCTCCATTTCAGGATTCTCACTCACCTTCTCTTCTGAATTCGCTTGCGCCATTCCTTCTTTCCCCCTTTTTCACTTGCGATTAATCGAAGTAGGTTTCGAAACGCATGTGGGTTATTGAAATCTCAGTCTCTTTCTCTCTCTCTTGCTCTCTCTCTCTCTCTGAATGATTTGCCCTGAAGTTTAGTAACTGAAGTCTGAAAATCAACGCACATTTCGCGCCCAAATATATGCATCTGAGGCTCGATTGAAAGGACGCTAGGATTTTGTGACAAAGGGCCGTTGGTTTCGAATTTGACTGGCGATTTCGAGGTGGGAATTCTGCCCAAGTGGCCTTCCATTTTGCCTTCTGCTCTCGTTCAACACTTGGTTTCTTAGGCCCTTGTGATGGGTCTTCGTCAAAATGTGCCTTACAAAATTGTTTACAGAAAAAGTTTTGATATTGCTGAAAATGGAAAGATTTTTTGTTTGTAATAAGAAGAATGTTTCAATGATTGAAAGCATGATATAAAAAAAAAATGTCTTTTGTTAGTATGATGAATAAAGGATGGAACTTTATTTTCATATCCTAGTTCTTTGTTACTTGTTAGGAATAATTAAAATATATATATATGTATTATAACAATAGTAGGTTTATAATTACTAATTTCAACTAGTTTGGACATATCATTCACCAAAAAATTTATAATTTTCCCCTCTACATATAGTTTAACTCAAATGATAATAATAATAATAATAAATCTTCGTAATATAAACATATAGGTGAAATGATTGATACATGATAACTTGCGTGTGAGACGTTTTAGGGATGCAAGTAAAAGTGACAAAAAGAATAATAGATAAAACTAGTCCTACCTTGTTCGGAACTAAATCAATTCGGGATCAAAATTTTAAGAAGTGAATAAAAATTAAATATTTCAAGAGAAAATTTAGAAATATAAAGTTTGATTGTGTGAGAAAGAGATTAAAAATATAAAGTCAATCTTACCTTCTTGAAAGATAAAATTAAAATTAAAAAATTTGTTAGGGAAGGATCTATGGGAATCCACCTTAAAAACAATCAGATTTTATGTTTTAGATTCATTCACAATTAATTTTACTAAATACAAAAAGTAGTTAAGATTCTTCCACAATCTCTCTTTACGCTCAAAAATCAATTTTTTAAGTGTAATCCTAGTTTATATATATATATATATATATATATATATATATATATATATATATTATTCTTACTAAAGAAAAATAATCTTAGAATGTAGTGTTTTCTAAGGTATAAGTCGAAATTAAAATTTCGATGAAAATTAACCAAACCAATACCAAATCGATTGAATAGATTTGAATAAAATATCTATTCATTTATGATTTAATACAATCAATTTTTTCTGAACTTAATTGATTTTGTTAGTTGGGATTTCAAAATTATGTATGTCCATTGACACATGTATGTGCATATAATATTAATAGCAGCTGGTTTATGATCCGTATCAACTTAACATAACTTAATTGGTTAAAACATGTTTCATTGATCGAAAGGTTAAAGATTTAAATTCCTACTCTCACATATTATTGAACTAAAAAAATATTTTATGGATATCCTATCAAGTATCAATTATTAAATTTAAGGTTTAAATCTCATTTTAGTCCCTGAACTTTTAAGTTTGTTCTATTTAAGTCCTTAAACTTTCAAAACGTTCATTTTGGTCCTTGAACTTTCACATTTGTTCTATTCTAGTCCTTGAACTTTCAAAATGTCTATTTTAGTCCTTATACTTTTAAAAAATAATCATTATGGTCCTTGTTATGTTACTTTTATACTTCAAATTTGCTTTCCCTAATGTTTGTCTCTAATTTATTTGACTTGAAATCATGCTCATATTAACAATCTAATACACATACTCAAAGCTATGTCATTAATTTGTTAAAATTGAAATAAAAGTAAGGATTAAAATAATCATTTTTTGAAAGTTTAGGGACTAAAATATACATTTTAAAAGTTTAGGGACCAATATGGAACAAACTTGAAAGTTCAGGGACTAAACTGAACATTTTGAAAGTTGATGGACCAAAATAGAATAATCTTTAAAGTTTAGGGACCAAAATAGGATATAAACCTAAATTTAATAGTCCGAATGAGAGTATAGTTGAGTAGTAATTGACATATATCTTCAAACAAGAGATCAAAGCTTTGAATCCTCTCACTCTCAAATGTTGTTGAACTAAAATAATCAATAAGTTTAATACATTAAGTTATAGGTCATAAATGGATTGGTTACTAATGAGGTCTCATGATAATCATATTGGTTTTTGGTGTTTGGTTTTTTAAGATTGTGATTATTTTCTCACAATTTATTTCCACATGTTTTCATTTTTATTAAGTTTAATAGTCAGAATGAACATAGTTGAGCATATATCTTCAAATGAGAAGTCAAAAGCTTTAATCTCCTCACTCTCCAATGTTGTTGAACTAAAAAAAAATTAATAAATTTATTAAATTAATTTATAGCTCATAAATGGATTGGTTACTAATAAGGCCTCATTTGATTATCATATTGGTTCTTGGTGTTTGGGTTTTTATGATTGTGATTATTTTCTCACAATTTATTTCTACATGTTTTCATTTTTATTAAGAAAACATTTGAATTCTCAACCAAATTCCAAAAACAATACCAAGTAATTTAAAACTACTTTTTTTTTTTTTTTTTTGTTAGTTTTCAAAATTTGGCTTGAATTTTGGAAACTTTAGTAAAAAGTAGATAACAAAACAAAGAAATTCATAGATGTAAGTAGTGCTTATAAGTTTAATTTTAAAAAATCAAATCATTATCAAAATGGGCCAAAATATTTAATTTTAAATTTGGGCTAGTTGCATAGATGACAAATTAGACCAAATTAATAGCAAATATAGCATACTTGCAAACTTATTGCATATATAGCACAATTGTTGTAAAAGATCAAAAAGTCCATCAAAGTTCATTTAGCCCGAATATTTTTGCCCATCAATTGACAGTTTTTAGCCTGGAAACCCTAATTTCTCATTTTCGTATTTCAATTGAGAAAATTCGTAAGTGTTTTTTTCTTTCAAAAAATCAATTCTAATCTACTCCTCTCGTTTCTCTATCGATTTATGTTGATTTATGTGTTTTCAACCTCGAATAAACTCCGATAATTGAAGTTTTTTTAAAAAAAATTATCGTAGATAGACTCCAAATTAGGGGAATCTATCAATGATAGTCACCAGATAGATGGTTAACTTCAACAAACTTTGCTTTAGGCAATTCAAAACGGTGTAATCCCTTCTTAGAAAATATTGTTGATTGTCATTTAGACTTCAATTAATCAATCATTGATAGAGTACTTCATAATTTGCAAAACCGATTGAAGTTAATGCCCCAAGACCAGTTCGTTGGAAATCACAAAATCCCGAGGATTGACAAAATATGAACGAGAAGATATTCTTGACAAACAATGTATGTTACTTTGATACTTTTTGTTTAATTTGTATACAAAGAAAAGATATTTTTGGCAAATAATGTATTTTACTTTTATACTTCTTGGCGAATGATGTAAGTTATTTTTATACTTTTTGTTTAATTTTCAAATTTTGTATACATGTGCCATTTCAAAAACTAAAAAATTAGTGTCTATCTATCACTATTAGATTTTGATTAATTAGATTCTATCAGTGTCTATCACGGATAGAATCTAATTAATTAATGTTTGATAGATTTCAATTAATTGGATTCTATCAGTGTCTATTTTTTATTAATCAGAGTTTATTGATAGTCACTAATAGATTTCAATTCATGAGAATCTATTAGCGGTAGATACTGATAGACTTTGAATCGAAGTCTATCATTAGATTGATAGATTCTGATTAATCAGAGACTCCAATAGATTGTGTTATATTTGTCATTCTTTGTACATTGTGTTGTATTTGCAATTATAGAAATCTTTATTTGCCACCGTAAATTCTTTTAAATTAAATATTCTAAATAGATTAAATAAAAAACGGATTCAACCATGAATAGACTAGACTTGGTATTGCACTATTTTAGATTTACTCTTATTTATATTATAAACCAAAATATCAATAAATTGTTCTTTAAAAAAACCTCCATTTCCATAATCAAAATTCGTAATTTAATATCTATATCTATACTATATTAAAAGGCCAGGATTCCTGAAAAAAATTTTTAGACCAGAATACCCTTTTAAATTTCAGATAATTACATAATTAGTTTTCAAATTCCAGAATCAAAATTTGTAATTTAATATCTATACTATATTAAAAGGTCAGGATTCCTGGAAAAACATTTTTAGATCATAATACTCTAATTTTTTTACACGTTTTGTGTCTATTTGGGAGGATTTCAATTTTTTCAATTTGCAATTTTTTTTTTTTTAAATTAAGTTTCCTTAAAATTTGATTTTCTCAATTAGATGTTTTTTTTTCATGTTTTGTAGGAAGAATTTTGGTTTTATCAATTTTATTATTTTTTTTAAAATCAAGTTTCATTAAAAATTGATTTCTTCAATTAAAATTTTTTGTTTCACATTTTGTGTCTATTGGAAAGGACTTTGATTTTTTCAATTTTCCTTTTAGAAAAATCAGTTTTAAAATTAAATTTGTCAATTTAAAATTAAACACGTTAATTTCATTCCAAATGAAGGGAGGTTCAAAATCTTAATTGGATAAACATTGAATTCAAAATCTTTTAAATTTCAGATAATTACATAATTAGTTTTCAAATTTCATAATGAAATTTCGTAATTTAATAAAAATCAAAATAGTGTGTGATTTTATCGATATCTATACTATCTATACTATATTAAAAAGGCCAGGATTCCTGAAAAACATTTTTAAACCAGAATACCCTTTTAAATTTCAGATAATTACATAATTAGTTTTCAAATTCCAAAATTAAAATTCGTAATTTAATATCTATACTATATTAAAAGGCCATGATTCCTGGAAAAACATGGGGAGGATTTTGATTTTTTCAATTTGCATTTTTTTTTAAAAAAAAATCAAGTTTCCTTCAAATTTGATTTTCTCAATTAGATGTTTTTTTTTTTCATGTTTTGTAGGAAGAATTTTGGTTTTATCGATTAATTATTTTTTAAAATCAAGTTTCATTAAAAATTGATTTCTTCAATTTAAATTTTTTGTTTCACATTTTGTGTCTATTGGGAAGGACTTTGATTTTTTCAATTTCCTTTCAGAAAAATTAGTTTTAAAATTAAATTTGTCGATTTAAAATTAAACGGGATAATTTCATTCCAAATGAAGGGAGGTTCAAATTCTTAATTGGATAAACATTGAATTGAATTCAAAATCTTGATGTCATGATTTTTTTTTTTGGATAATATATTTTTTCAAACAATTTCTTAGATTTTTTTTATGCAGACGTTAGATATGTTAATTAGAGAACTCAAACCTCTTGACAAAGGTTGGAGGGGTGTAAGTGAAAATTCTCAATCCAACAATTCAAAACCAGAGAGGGGGATCCTGTAAGAATTATGAAATTGATTGTTATGGACAATGAAATTGATTGTAAGTGACAATTCTCAATCCAACAATTCAAAATCAGATATATTACACGTTTTGTTATTTTCTCCATGTTAAAACATATATAATTGCATTTTTTTAAACAAATATCTTATATGCATAGTGCATGTGTTCAGGTCACTTTGTTCAATGAGCTCATTGATAAATTCAGTGAAAAACTTCAAAAGGATAAATCATATATGATCCATAACGGTAATATAGAACCAGTAGATATTAGGTATCAAAATGTTCATGCAAGGATTGAGATCTCATTATTTCAGATGACTGAGATAGAAGAACTAGAAGGAGAAGTATACAACACAAAGAATCAAAATATGGTTGATTTTCAAATCTTGACGAATGATAAACAAGCAAAAACTCAGATAGGTTGGTAAAGATACATTACTTATCTTAGCATTATCCTACTATTTACTAATATTGATTTCATTTTACAGATGTGGTGAGTGGAGTAATCCAAAGTAAACCGATATCTATAAGAATCATTAAAAAAAAAAAAGAGATTATATTGATGGACAATAAGTAGGTATTAAAATATGAATCGTTAGCAATATATTGCTTAAACTTCTATAAGAATGTACAAAACTAATCTTAATTGATTTTAAATTCATTTTAGTTCATAATATTTTCCTCAAATTATTACACGTGCAACGCACGTGGTAGAAACTTAGTAAATTTAAAGGGACCATTATTCGGTGAAAATCGAGGAAAAAAAAATTGTTTGAGTGGTGGACCTATGGATTAGGTTTGTTTCTTAGGAATTACAAGATACATTGGGAGCATCATAGAATAATGTCTCCATATGGGGTCGTCTAATCAATTTTGGATGTCCTTTTGAATCATGCATGCATTTTTTGGATTCCTGTGTTCTTGACTTTCATTAAAAAAAAAAAGAAATACCTTTTTATTCCTTAGTTTTTCAGATTAGTTCACTTTGGTCTATAAGTTTTCAAAACATACCTTTTTAATCTCTAAGTTTTACGATCAACTGCACTAATGGAATATTTTTTTATATATTCTTTTCATTGACATGACATTTAGAAAAAAAAAAATGGTTTCTCTCTCCTTCCTCCCTCCCCTCCTCTAAATATTATAAAATGCACAACTCATTCCTGAACTAAATTGTTGTTCTAATTCTTTTTTTTAAAAAAAAAAAAAATCGTTGTTCTAATTAAACTCTCAAGCAATAAGATTACTACAAGCGAACTCAAATTTTTATGTCTATTTTTATTTTCTTAAATCAAGATAACAACTCAACAAAGCCAAATCTTTTCAATAGCTCGTATTATAGTTTTTATAACCTTGGTGTGAGGATCTCATTTTGTGAAAATTGAAAATATAAAGTAAAAACAGGTTCACCTAGTAAACCACTCTTTTTTTCTTTTTTTTTTTTATTCAACCTAGCTAGTAACCTTTTTAATTGTATAACTGTTAGGTGGTTGTCAAATTGAGTATAGCTTAGCGGTAATTGATATATATCCTTTTAGAGGGGTGTACTTATTTATAATTTTCTCCAACAGTTTAATTGGATGTTTATGTTTCCTCTTTCTTGTTTTTTTAGAGGGGTGTTCTTATTTATAATTTACACACACACACACACACACACACACACACACACACACACACACACACACACACACACACACACACACACACACACACACACACACACACACACACACACACACACACACACACACACACACACACACACACACACACACACACACACACACACACACACACACACACACACACACACACACACACACACACACACACACACACACACACACACACACACACACACACACACACACACACACACACACACACACACACACACACACATTCTTTTTACATTCTTTTTACATTCTGTGTATGACACACACACATTCTTTTACATTCTTTTTACATTCACACACACACATTCTTTTTACATTCTGTGTATGTAGTAGTGTATGACACACACACATTCTTTTACATTCTTACATTCTTTTTACATTCACACACACACATTCTTTTTACATTCTGTGTATGTAGTAGTGTATGACACACACACATTCTTTTTACATTCTTTTTACATTCTGTGTATGTAGTAGTGTATGACACACACACATTCTTTTTACATTCTGTGTATGTAGTAGTGAGACATTTATTTAAGGTTAGACAACACACACACATTCTTTTTTACATTCTGTGTATGTAGTAGTGAGACATTCACACACACACACACACACACACATTCTTTTTACATTCTGTGTATGTAGTAGTGTATGACACACACACACACACACACACACACACACACACACACTCTTTTTACATTCTGTGTATGACACACACACACACACACATTCTTTTTACACACACACATTCTTTTTACACACACATTCTTTTTACATTCTGTGTATGACACACACACACACACACACATTCTTTTTACATTCTGTGTATGACACACACACATTCTTTTACATTCTTTTTACATTCACACACACACATTCTTTTTACATTCTGTGTATGTAGTAGTGTATGACACACACACATTCTTTTACATTCTTACATTCTTTTTACATTCTTTTTACATTCACACACACACATTCTTTTTACATTCTGTGTATGTAGTAGTGTATGACACACACACATTCTTTTTACATTCTGTGTATGTAGTAGTGAGACATTTATTTAAGGTTAGACAACACACACACATTCTTTTTTACATTCTGTGTATGTAGTAGTGAGACATTCACACACACACACACACACACATTCTTTTTACATTCTGTGTATGTAGTAGTGTATGACACACACACACATTCTTTTTACATTCTGTGTATGTAGTAGTGAGACATTTATTTAAGGTTAGACAACACACACACATTCTTTTTTACATTCTGTGTATGTAGTAGTGAGACATTTATTTAAGGTTAGACAACACACACACACAAAATACTCACATTCTTTTTTACATTCTTTTTTTTGTGTATGTAGTAGTGAGACATTTATTTAAGGTTAGACAATAATCGAACTTACTCATTTTTTTTTTAATTCAATAATAAAATTTATTTTTATTGTTTTCTTTAAAATTGCATGCATTTCTCATTAGCCAATGATCCAAATAGGTAAAATGATCATAAAAGGAAAAAGAAGAAATATTTTTTTCTTTAAAAAATGGTGACAAACATGAAATATCTTATTAATTTATTTATATAATAAAAATAACTTAAAACTGGTGATGCCAAAATCCAGGCAGGAGAATCACTTGACTTTCACATGACAACAATCATAAATTTGTTTGAAGAGGGAGAAGATGTGGCCTGCAAAACAAGTAAATTTGCACACTGGTGTGGTGCTTGTCACACCAACTCTAATGCTTAAGTCAACAAGGAGAAGGAAGATGAGCAAGCAATAGAGCTAGATGAAGAGGAGAGAGTTCAGAAAGTATGGTTTTTTATTCCTTTCCCAAGGTTGAAGAAGAGGTTTATATACCTTTTATCGTTTTTAGGGTTTTCCTTCGTTCCTGTACAAATTCATACTAAATTAGGTCAAACCAAGCTGGCCAAAGACTTCAGAAATGGAGCAAAGGGGAAGAGACCCGCCTCCCTTGTCTCCTTCGGGGTCTCTCTTTGGTCGTATCCTTGGGGTTTGTGTTGTGTTGACCTCATCAATTCCTTCAATTTAGAATTATCCAAAATTACCTATAACAAAAACCCTACTAAACTTAATGAAAAAATAATAGAGATTTAAATAGAAAATAATAACTAAAAGCTCGTTAATGAAAAGAAAAAAAAAAAGAAAAAAAAAGAGAAAATAGAAAGAAATAAAGGAAAAGGAGAAAAAAAAAAGAAATAGGAAAAAAAATCATGATGTAAGAGAGAGAAAGAGGAGAGATGAGTAAAGGAGGGGAAAGAAAGAGAAATATGAGTATGCATGAAACATGAAAAATATATATATAGAAACAAAATTTTGAGAGACTACTCTTTGTAGTTTCTCTAAATTTGATAAATGTTTCTAAAATTTTAGAAATAAGAAACATGATGGCTTATCAAATATATATGTTTCTCAAAGAAACATGAATAAGAAATAGAAAAACGAAAACATTATCAAACAAGGTCTTAAATTGTTAAGACAACCCTGTTTGGTTACCATTTGGTTTTTTTATTTCTAAAAATCATGTTTATTTTTTTTACAATTTTCTTAATATGGTTTTCATCCTTGTTAAACACACATTTAAATTCTTAACCAAATTCCAACAACAAAAACAATTTTTGAAAACTATTCTTTTTTTAGTTTTTAAAACTTGACTTGGTTTTGAAAATATGGGAAGAGGGTAGATGAAAACAAATAAACTTATGGGTGGTAGAAGCGTTTATAGACTTAATTTTCAAAAATCAAATGATTAGTCTAAACTATCGTAATTAAAATTAGACCCAAATTAGAAATAGGATGTTCTTTAAAAGCCCATATTTAGTTACTAATTTGTGATTAATTAGAATCAATTGAAAATTAAAATTGAGATTCTAGGATGATAATTTTATTATTTAAAATCAAATAAGTTTCTCTTAATTTATCAAAAAGTTTAAATTTTAGTAAGCAACTTTATTCACCCCTCGTGTTGTCATGCAAATGGCATTTTGGTAATCATCTATATTTCATTGTAGATGTAAATAAACAACACTAAGGAGAATTTGATTATAATCCATTGCAATCTCATTCCTATTCCCATTTGATTCATTCCTATTGATTTCATTCTGATTGGGTGTTACTATTTACCTAGTGAAGTAAACAACACCTTATTCCATAAAATTTAAGGACTAAAAAAGTATGTACGTGTTGAAAACTTAGGGGCCAAAGTAAACCAATCCCGAAAATTTAGGGACTAATAGGATATTTTTCTAGAAAAATTATATATGTTTCTTCTTTTCATCCATTTTCTTTATTTCATATTTTTTTTATTCAAAATTAAATTAATTATTTATGCACTAATAAACGTTCATATGTAATTAACTAAATTTATATTTCACATTTAGATATAAAATAAATTTTACTTAAATTGAATAATATCTGGATTTATTTTCAATGGGAATTTAGAGCGAAGGATTTGACTTTTTCTATAGTTGTCCACTACTTTTTATTGGATGAGATTTGTCTTTTTCTATAGTCACTGATAGATTTTGACTAATCGGAGTCTATCAGTGATAGACATTGATATCAGTGATAGACATGGATAGAATCTAATAACATCTTTTTGGTCTTGTACAATTAATTTTGCTATATATGTAATTAGTTTGCAACTGTGCTATATTCGCTATTAATTTGGTCCAATTTGTCATCTATGCAACTATCCATATAGATATCTTATATTCCCCAACATCTTATAAATTATTCCTTCAAAATAAGCACAATTATCTATAATCTATTTTTAAAAAGGATTGAGCTAAGAATTCATATTGGAAAAAAAAAATAAATAATAATAATATAGGCATAAAGTGGATTTAATCCCAAGACTTGTTATTAGAAAAAAATCAACGTGCATGCCAATGAGCTAAGACCCCAAATTCAAATGCTTAGTTAAAAGTATTAAAATAAAATATTATCCTTTTTTAAAAAAGAAATCTAAAACCTTCCCACAAAATATCTATTTTGTCTTGGGTTTTCAAGAAAACTTTGATCTTCTCCAAAAAAAAACTTTCACTCTTCATTCTTTCCTTCTCTCCCACGCCAATCTCCTCCTCTCCCCTAAAAAGTTGCTCTCTTTCCCCTCCTTCCAACTTCCACAATTTGAGTCTTTTTCCACAATTTTTTTTCCTTCCTCTGGCAAGGTCATCTCCTTTTTCTCTCCCACCATTTTTTTCTCTTCCAAACAACACAATTTTCATCTTTTTCTCCTATTTTTCATGATCTCCACATTACAACTAGGGGTGATCATCGGTGGGTCGGAGTCGGTTTTGGACAAAACCGATTCCGATCACCGACACGTCGGTTTTGATCGGTCGGCGGTAGTCGGTTATGGGAGTTATTATGAAACCGACCGACAGACTATAAGAAAAAATCGGTCGGTTTTGTGAGTTCGTGTGGAGAATAGAATTGTGGTGTGTGGTGATTTGAACTCCGATGAATAGACTTTCGATGAAAAAAATGGAGAGAAAATAGAGAAGACGAGAATGAGACAGAGAAGAAGGAAGGAGGAAAAAAATTGGAAGGTAATGCGTCGGCGGTGTAACAACGAAATGGCGATGGCTTCCTTGAAGTCTCAGTCTCTCAAACCAGAGGGTTGTTCTGATTAAGAAAAAAAACAAGAAGAAAGAATGAAGATGAGATTCTAAAAAAAAGAGAGAGAAAAAAGAAGAAAGATCAGATGAGAAAGAGGGAGAGGAAAAGAGAGAATGAAGGGAAAAAAATCGAACAAAGAGAGAGGAAAGATAGGGTTTGAAAAAAAAAGAATTAAATTAAAAAAATTAAAAATAGGTAATGATTACCTATTTTAATAGGTAATCATTACCTATCAAACCAGTTGCTGGTTTTTGAACACCAGCAGCTGGTTTCTTAATCTCACGCGGTAAAAACTAAAAACACGCGTGGTTTCTTTTTTTTTTTTTTTTTTAATTTAACGAAATATCGGTCGGTTCGGTCGGTTTGAGTTCTATTGGACTCACCGACCGACCGATTGGTTTGTTTTTCTTGAAGAAAAATCGACCTCGACCGATTCTATACAAAAGCCGACCGACGTCGGTTCGATCGGTCGGATCGGTTTTCGGATTTGTTTTGCTCACCCCTAATTACAACCACATCACGAAAAGCCACATTTTGTTTCTCCATTTTTTTTCTCTTCCATCACTTTCACTTTCAATCAATTCTCTTACGAGCCTACCTTCAAGTGAAAAAAAACAAAAAAAAAAACTAATCACCTTACAAGACGTAATCTTCATTTTTCCCACCATCAATCCATACCATCACCATCATGCAAAGTTGAGGTGGAGGAGCTTTGGAAAAGAGTAAGGAGTAGATTACTTTTTATTTTATTTTTATTTCTATATTTTATCCTTATCTTTCTTTCTTTATTTTTATTAAATGTCTTGTTAATTTCTATTTGAGCTATTATACTTTAACTTTGGGTTGTTAAATCACAATATGCAATATTCTCTATTTCTTTCCAAGTTTTGTTGATGTCTTTAGCATTCTTTTACTTTTCTTGCATGCTATATTTTATGGTGTTTTGCATGTTATACTTTATGGTTGAGAAATTTATGGATGATTTATGGGTATTCTACTCAAGTTTATTGTGCTTCAAATGAAAGTTGATTGTTCATAATGTGTTCAAGTAGAGTTCCTTTATATGCTTGAAAGTCTTCGTCTAAATCAAAGATCAAAGTACTATAACTTACAACTTGAATCTGATAAATAATAAGAAAAATGGTTAAAAAAAAAAGTTTGTTTGGAAAAATTCTTTATTCAGAATAAAATTTTTAAAACAAATCTTAGAGTGAGAAAAAAAATAAAAAAATCTTTACAAGATGATGTTTTAACCGAAACAAGACTAATTTCTCTTTTCAATTACACACTCTTTTCTATTTAATAAAAAAATGAGTTTCTTAGATTTATCAAAAGTTTTGGATAAACAATTTTTTAAATACATTTTTTTATATTAAGAAAGGGGTTTTAAACACTCTTCCACTTTTTAATTTAACAACACCAACACAATTTTTTAAAAATAATTACTACCTGAAAAATACACTTTTTGGTCCCTGAGATTTGGATTTCGTTTCATTTTGATCCCCAATCCATTTTTCTGTTAAATCCTAACGTTTGTTGATGTAGCAATAATTTTTTAATTTAAAAATAGTTTTTTAGTTTTTTTAAATAAAATAATAATAAAATATTTTTTTTTTAATTTCATTTTTCCTCTCATATTTCCCTCCTTTTTCTTCTTCGAGTCCAACCACCTTTTATCGGTGACCACCGCTGGATTTTTTTTCTCTTTTTTCTTCCTCTTCCTTTCTTCTTTTTTTTTTCTCCTTTCCATTTTTTTTCCTTCTTCTTTCCTTATTTTTTCCTCTCAATTTCTCCAATTGAATCATGGAGTTTCAATTTCTCTCTCTCTTTCTCTGTTTTTTCCCCTTCCTTTATAACCTTTCTCTTCTCTATTTCTTTCAATTTCACTCTCTTCCATGCTTCCACACCCAGAGCTTCTCAGCTTCGATTATGGAGTTTGTGGGTGTAATCCAAGAGCTCAACCAGGGCAAACAGCTCACCCAGGAACTACGAAACCATCTCCGTCCTTCTCTTTTTTCTTATTCTTCCTCCGATGGCATTCTCTTGATCAATAAGATCTTCCGTTCATACGAAAACACGCTTTTCGTTCTCACTGGTGGCGGCGGCGGCAATGATGAACTCGCCGCTATGAAATCCATCATTGCTCTCATGAATGCGGAAAGGAAGAGAAAGAAAAAAGGGAAAAAAATATGGCAGCGACAATGGCGGGAGGTCACCAAAATAAAATTAAATATTTTATTATTATTTTATTTCAAAAAATTTAAAAAAGAATTTTTTTAATTAAAAAATGTTCTCAGATCAGCAAACCGTTAGGATTTAACAAAAAAAAAAAGATCAAGGGACCAAAATGAAACGAAATTCAAATCTTAGAGACTAAATTGTCGAGTTTGAAAACTCATGGATCAAAATGAAACCTAACTCAAACCTGAGGTACTAAAAGTACATTTTCCCTCACTACTTCTACCAAACTGATTGGACTTCTTTAAGTTCAAAAAAATGATTCTTTTGAACAACTAATGGTGTGTTTAGTTTAACTTTTCAAGTGTTTAATTTTGAAAATAAATCATTTTGAAAAAAATATTTAGTGTTTGGCAACCACTTAAAATGACTTATTAGAAAATGAGATTGATAAATAAACCATTTTGAGAGAAACACTTGAAACCAATTTTTTAAAAAAGACTTCTTAAGAAAACAATAACTTATGTATAAAAACATTTGTGAGGAAATGCAACCAAGCATATGAGTGTTTAAATTCTAAACCATTTTTATGCAAAATGTTTTTAAAAAAATGCATTCTTGAAAAACATTTAAATTAAAATGCATTCCAAACGGACCCTAAATTTATCTAATATACTTTTCAATATAATATTTTATTTTTAGTTTTAGCAACTAAAATAAATTACCCTTCAAATTTTATTTTCAATAAAAAAAAAAAGAAAAAACCTCTTTCTATTAAAAGCCAAATTAAAAAAAAAAAAATTGACATTTTTAATGGGGTTCAGTAGTGTGCTTGAAATATAAATTTGTATTGCTCCTGAAGTGCATGAAAATCCTCTAAAAAAAGGATTAAAATAAATAAATAAATAAAAACAAGTTTGGAATAGTTGCAATCCTATGATGAATTTGAGAAAAAATGTAAAATTTCTTAAACTCTTGAGGTGATGAATTTTCTTATTGATTGAGAATAATTCTAAAATTGCATCAATTGGTGGCTAATAATCCCTCTCAAGTCGAGCAAATGCTGCTTCATTCTTGAAGTTTAAGATATGATAAATTGAGACATTTTAAAAATAAAATCAACAAAACATTTTTTTTTTATCTCACAAGGATTGTTTTTCTTTTATTAAGATTAATCGAAATAAATGTGAGAAAATTGAGATTTTGGTAACCGTTTCTTTTAATGGGTTTTGTAGGGTGCGTGCCTATACCTTTCCCTACGCACAAAAAACCCACACAAACTTAAACTTTATGTTTTGCAGACCACTTTCTTTATTTTAAATTAGTGATCAATCACACCCTAATTGGTGGCAATTACAAACCTCTTTACTATAAATCCTACCTTTTTAGATAAGGTCAGTCGCGTCGCGATATGGCAACTGGGACAACAGGCTTGAAGATTTTAGTCATCTAGATTCCAAAAAAGCAAACTACCTCTAATGTTTACTTGATGTTTACGTAAATTTCAAAATTGTAAAATCTATCATTTTTTTTTATCTTTAATCACAAATATTTTTTTTTTATAATTTGAGCTAAACTTCCCCCATGTAGTGAAGTAGAGATGATATAATTTAGGATAATTGCAGTGGGTGGCAAATTGGACCAAATTAATAGCAAATATAGCACAATGTAAAAAAAATTGCAAATATAGCAAAATCTATTAGAGTATATTACTGATAGACACTGATAGACTCTGGTTAATTAGAATCTATCTGATAGACTTCGATTATTAGAGTTTATTAGTGATAGACTCTGATTAATCAGAATCTATCAATCTACTAGTAGACTCCGATTATTCAGAGTCTATCAGCAATAGACACTGATATACTTTGAATAGTCAGAGTCTATCAGTGATAGATACAGATAGAATCTGACAACAGCTTTTTGGTCTTGTACAATTAATTTTGCTATATTTGCAATTAGTTTGCAACTGTGCTATATTTGATATTAATTTGGTCCAATTTGCCATCTATGCAACTACCCCTATAATTTACCATTTCATTGATCAAATTTTAATTTAAGTAAATCAATAAAATAAATCTACCGTGTTTAATAATAGATAAAATCGCCAACCTAAACATTGTTTAATGAGTTTTTCTCATATGTTTGAACTAAAAAAAAATCAATTATATAAACTAAAATAATTAATTTTTGATTAATTGTTATTGAGCAAATTATATCAACTTTATTTCTAAATTACTAAATCTGTAAATACTTCCCAGCAAACTCAACTAAAATAATAGCAAAATTAGCAACATATTAAAGTATTTGCAAAAATAGCAAAATTTAACATCCAACCCATCTAAATTACTAAAAAGCCCATCTGACATGATTACCCAGTTCATCCAGCCCATTTTTTTCCTCCTTCCCGTTTCTATCAAGTCTATCATTGATAGATTCTACCAGTAATAGAATTCTGTCACTGATAGATTTTATCAATGATAGAATTATATCAGTTATTTCTACGTTTTGTATGAAATTTGCTATTTTTTTCTGTCACTAATAAATTTAGCAAGGTGATTGGTTGCAGTTGTTCAAATTAGATGATAGAAGATTTCTATCACTAATATAAAACCTTCTATCACTAGTAGAAATCTATCTTTTTATCACTGATAGAACTATAAGAGATATAAATCTTCTATCACTGATAGAAAGTTATTTCTATCACCGATAAAAAACTATCATTTTTGTTTCTAAAACCTATGTCATTGATTTTGTTTTGATTTTGTTTTTATAGATTTTGAAGCAAAACGTGGAAATTGAACCGGAAGAAAAGAAAAACACAAAGCGGAAATTGAAATTTAAAGAAGGGAAGACGTCAACAAAAAAAAAAAAAAAGATATGTACAAAATTATCACATAATCAAATACACTATTGGTTTCTATTAACGATAAATTTCTATCAGTGATAGATTTCTACCAATGATAGATTCTATCAGTGATAGAAAACATATATAAATCAAAACAGGGGTAAAACGGGAATTTAAAAAAACGATTTAAAAATTTTGCTATTTGCAATTTTTTATAAAACTTGTAATATCTGCAATTGACCATTAGAATTTAGCTACCCATTACAATTTGCCTAACCAAATTGACTAAGTGAAAAAAATGGAAGTTTTGATCAGCATGGACTCTTCAAAGCCCAATCATTTCATTAGGCCCAATTCCATTGAAGTCACTAGGGTTTGAGCTTACTGTTCTTGTATATGACTTGGATTCTCAAGTTCAAAGTCACATAATTAAGCAAAAAGATTACCATGAATTCTATAAATTAGCATTAAAATGTTGCATCTACAAAATAATATTAACATAAATTTGTTTTGTTCACAAGCATAAACAAATGCCTTTTTTATATTTCTCATAAAAGAATCTTCCCACGTGAGCATACTTCGATTTAGATATGGTTAAACCTCTTTTATAAATTGAAAGTTTGAATTCTCACTCTCATATTTATAATATTATACTATAATATATATAAATATATATAGATAGATACATAGTAGGTCATAATCTTTTGAGTAAATTAAATTAATTTTAAAAACAAGAAAAAGATTTCTAGTTCGAGGAGAGGAGGATTGTGTTTCTTAAATCAATGTCGAGAACAAAGATAAAAGAGTGCATTTTCCACGAAAATTTTATAGGAAAAATCAAATCCTAACTACATAATGTTTAAATTACTTATCATGATTCTCCAAAATAAGGGAATAAGATGTGAACTAGAATTCAAGTATTTCATAATGTTAAAGAAATAAGATCACTTGTCGTTGTATCTTGCCGTGTGACATTCATACTTGAATAAGATCTACACGTTTTGACATTATGGATTTAAGAATCCCAAATCTCGCCCTATCTTATTCACATGCATATCAAAATCATTCTCATGTGGTGTCTACAAGTTTTAAGTCTCTTATGTTGTTTGGAAGATTGATTCGAAATTTATTTTTCATTTCTTATTTTTAAAGCGTTGTTTTCGACTGTACGTGTGTTTATTTTAGTTCAACCATTCTTAAGATGGAGGATTTAAATCTTTAACCTTCTGGTCAAGATTATATAATGAAAATGGAAGATCATGAGTATATAAGTAAGGACAATATCTTCATTGGTACGAGACATTTTGGATGAACCAACATGAGGGTTTATGTCCAAATTGAACAATATTGACAAGTGGTATCAAAGCCATGCCCCTAACGTAGCTGTTTCGATAGAGTCCTCGAGTGCTGACAACGAAAAGTGTATTATATCTTAAGGAGGACAATGTTCTAAGTTTTTTTTTTTTCCTCAAAATATGTGAGGTGAGGGCATTCGAACCTCTAATCTCTTGGTCGATGATACAAACTTTATGCTTGTTGAGTTATACTCATGTTGATATGTTCTATTCTAAGTGGAGCTATGCTAATGTCTACCTTCCAATTTAAACACTTTGTGAAAAATATTTTTTAAAGAACTTTTTTGTTATATAAAAATGGTTTAATCAAAATACGTGTGTTTCATTACATTCTTTAAAAAGTTATTTTAACCTTTGTCAAAAAATAAAAAGTTATTTTAATCACAAATTGTTTAGTTAGGATAATTGTAATGGGTGACAAAACTCTAATGGTTAATTGCAATTATAGCAAGTTTTATAAAAAATTGAAAATATAGCAAAGTTTTTAAATCATTTTTTTAAATTCCTTTTTTGCCCTTGTTTTGATTTTGGCGTGCATCTTTCTTCTTCTCCGTTTTGTTTTTTTTTTCCTTTTTCGATTGTATCTGGTTTCTTCTTCTTCATTTTTTTTTTCTGATTTGGTCGATCATCATCACGTTTGTCCTCTTCTCCTTCTTTAGTCGATTATCATCACTTCTCGTGGATCAGTTTCGATCTTCTTCTTTGGTCTGAGAATTTTTCCCCTCTTTTTGCCTATTTCTGATTTCGTCGTCGTTGTCTTCTTCTTTTTCATTTGATCATCATTAGCTTCGATCATCTCTTCTCGTGGATCAGTTTCGATCGTCTTCTTCTTCGGTCTAAGAATTTTTCGCATCTTCTCGTGGATCTCAGCTTCTTCGACCCTTACAGGGCTGTCTTCTCTTTTTCTCGATTATTCTTCTTTTTTTTTTTCCTTCCATCATTGTTTTCTTCTCTTCTGTTTCATTTTCTCTACTTTGTTTTCTCTTTTTTTTTTCATTGTTGTCTTCCTCTATTTCGATCTTCTCTTCTCTTCATTTGTTCGATATTGATATTTTCTATGCGATAGAATTCTAACGCTGGCTGATAGAATCTATCAGCGATAGAATTTTGTCACTCTAGTGATAGAGTTCTATCAGCGATAGAATTCTGTCACTCTAGTGATAGAATCTATCAGTGATAAAATTCTATTGCTGACTGATAGAATCTATCAGTTATAGAATATGTACTGTCAATGTTCTAATGTAGTGATAGATTTTTTTTTTTTTTGATATATAGAAATCTATTGTTGATAGAAGATTTCTATCACTGATAAAAAATCTTTCTATCACTTATAGAAAATCTTTCTATCACTGATAGATTCTATCACTTATAGAAAATCTTTCTATCACTGATAGATTCTATCAGTGATAGAAAAACTCTATCAGTAATAGAAAATCTTAGGGAGGGGTATTTTAGTAAATGTGACATGCAGACCATCAGATTTTGTCATTTTTGCAATTTTTTTTTGCAGGCGGCTAGATTTGCAATTACTTTGGCCCATATTGTTATCCTTGCAACCGGCCCATTTTAAGCTTATTAGGTCATCGCAATTTGGAATATATTTTTTTCTTTGTCTTGAAGTTTCAAATTTTTAGAGTCAATAATAGCAACATAACCATTTTGTGAATTTGAGAAATTTAGGTCTCGTTTGATAACTGTTTGGTCTTTGGTTTTTGAAAATTAAGCTTACAAATACTACTATCACTCATGAGTTTCTTTGCTTTGTAATCTACCTCCCTCATACGTTTCCAAAAGTCAAGTCAAATTTTGAAGAAAAAAAAAGTTTTCAAAAAGTAGTTTTTGTTTTTGGAATTTGACTAAGAATTCAAATGTGTTCTTAACAAAAATGAAAACCATTACAAGAAAATTGAGAAAAAAAAAACAAGCATAATTTTCAAAAATCAAAGACAAAAAAATCAAATGGTTATCAAACGGGACTTTAACTATTGAGTTTCTTTTTCACATCTGAGATGGAAATTCAAACCTACGACAAAGTAAACATGTTTTAACCGTTGAGCTATGGAAATGAGTTTGAAATTGCCATAATAATTTTAAATATCTTATTTTTATTAAAAGGAACATGTTATTCAAGTAAAACATTTTTTAATATTTAAAATTCTAGACCATAAAAAACTAGAAAAAGAAAAGTCACCTTTTAATTTTTTTTAAACAATTACCAAACATGTTTTGTTTTTAATTCTCACAAAAAAAAAAAAATAAAAACAAAAAACAAAAAACAACAACAAGATACCTTATTGGTATTCAAAAAAACATGGTCTTTCTTTTCTTTTCTTTTTTAACAACATGTGGGAGTGGATGGATTATTACAGACCTCGTGGTCATTAGTATAAATTTTTATGTCAGTTTAACTATATTCATGTTAGTGAAAAAAAAAATATGGTCGGGGAATATTCCATCCTAATATCTATCCAAATAACACCAAACCAATAAAAGAAGATAATTATGTATGACCAAGTCTACATAGGAATCTCAAGTGGGAATTTGTTCTCCATGTGAAGCACCAAAATAGACTTACACTTTGCCACATTTCCATGTGACATGTACAACCCCAAACTTCTTCATCAATCCTCTCAATTTTCACAAGACAAACATAAATATTATTATTTTGTTTTGGATTTGAAAAATCTAGTGAAGAATTTTATTTGAACCAAACAAATTATAATAAATAAATATTCTCTATTTGTGAAATCAAAATAATATAATGTTCCATCATTTTCACTTCTTTAACTTAAAAAGAGGAAGGAAAAAAAAAAGAAAAGAAAAAAAGAAGAGCTGTCAATGTGGGCCCCTTTCTCATTATATCTTGTCTATAAGATTCTCTCTATTATTTTGCTTGTGAGAAGGACTTTTTTGTCATTCATCCAAAATTCCATTATAACTTATTGTTCTTTTCTCTCTTTTTTCTTGTGGGGTTAAAAAGATCTTTCTTTTTAATGACTTGATTCATCTATTAGTTGCTTGGAAGCAACTTGTTTATCTTTACCCTTTGGGTGGCTAATTCTTTCTATAAAACACATAATAATTTCATCCTTATCTAAATGGTATTTTTAAATTCATCCATTCAAATTTCTAACATGTAAAAAAAAAAAAAAAAAATAGTCTATTGATTGGTTTGGAGAGATTATGTAGGTTCAATTTGATTTTGATCAAATGAATTGTTAATTTTGTTAGTTTTAATTAGGTCATTTGGTTTTATCGATACGTCGGTTCGATTTTGACCGTCAATTTTTAGTTTTACATAAATTGATAAGTCTTAGCATTGGTTATTGCAAAGAATGTATAAATTATATATATAGTTGCATTAGCCTACTTAACCTTTTAATTTGGTATTATTCCATATTTTTCTAAACACATGTACCATATCATAACTCTTTCTTCGAATTATACTTTGGCAAGATAAATCAGGTAAACAATCAAGTTTTTTTTTTTTTTTTTTTTTTTTTTTGCATTTATATATATTTTTTTTTATCAAAAGACAATTTAATTACTAATTGGGGTGAGATTCGATCTCGTAGAACTAGCCTTTAGACGAAGAGAAACCTATAAGATTGATAGAATTTAATTATTATTATTTTTTTTCCATAGAGTGGTGCTTGATGCTTCAACACCTCACATATCTATTTTATCATTAAAAACTACAAAACCCCACTCCATAAATTCAAAGATAATCACAAACACAAAACAAAACAAAAGTTGGAGTTTGAAGTTGAAGTTGAAGTTGAAGTTGAAGAATAACAATGGCTATTATAATAAAAAAAAAAATTAAAAAAAAGTTTTAAAAATAATAATATTCTTCACTAAGATAAGTGAGGATCTTTCTTTTTGTCATTTTGCACAACCAACCATTTCCATCCACCCATTTGTAAATGCATAGAATCTGACAACTAATTACAAGACAAATGCCAAATAATTTCAAACAAATTCAGCATCTTCTAATATTCACAACAACTCATCTATGGGATTTTTTTTAATTTTAATTTTTATTTTTTGGGTTTCTTTTTCTCTCATTGGTTGTGCTTAATCTAAATGGTATCAAACTTATTACATTCTATTCAAGGGGAAGAGTACAAAAGTCAAGAATTTGTTTTTTATTTGTTTTTGATAGGTTCTTGCTCTAATTTCTAGAGAATCCAATGTGAAGTTTGGTAATAACAATGACCATGTTTAGTATTGTTTTCATTTCTAGTTTTTAAAAAATGGATGTATTATATATCACTTTGTATTTCATGTTCGGTGTGTCTTAGAAACGTTCTCAAAATTATATTTCAAGATTCTATTACTGAGTTGTTGTTTTTAGTACTTTTGGCTATAAATTGTATTTATAGAATGGAGTGTTTTGCAAGAAGACAAACATGAGAATCTTTATTAAAAAAAAAAATGATTTTTAAGTTGAAACTTGTTTTCTAAAGAAAAAAGTTGGAGGGTGAAAAACAAATAAAGGTGACTCATAAACATTTTTACTCTAAAAAGGAGAATAAGAAATGAGATTTGATTACCAAACACTTTTGGTTATCTATCCTCAAAAAAGAAATAAATAACACAAATGAAAAAGGAGAGACGAATATGAAAAGGTTTTTTTCCTAACAATTTTGGAACTAGGAAATCGAATCATTGACTTTTGAAATGGTAGTAAGATTCTTATCCAATGAACTATATGGTCGAACGTCACCTCACAAAACAAGCAAAGGACTTTTTGAAACAAAATTTCTTTAAAAAGGTATTTGAATAACTATTTACTAAATTTTGCTTTTCTAGTTTCCTTTTATGCCTTTCTTGTTTCCTTTTATGTTCTAACAATTAAAGTATTAAAAAAAATAAAAATATTCTTTCTTACATGATCACAAACTTGTGAATAGTAATTTCAATACAGCCAAAACATCATCTTTTAATTCCACCCCAATAAAAATTTAAAATTTAAAATTTAAAAAAATAATTTTTTTTTTTAAAAAAAAAAAAAAAAAAAAACCTAGTTTCAAATCAAATGGTCCAAAATATGGTATCTCATTTTGTATTCCATGTGCTCTAGAAGGGGTGGAACCTTAATACCATTGTTTATACAAACTTAAACTATTGTCATTTAACAGCAAAAACCAATTCAGACACATCCACATAAACTTTGAACTCATATCCAAAACCTGAAAGAAGATTTATCAGCCTCTAGAAATGTTCATGCCAAAGAAATTAATGGTATATATATAATCATCAGGTTTTTTTTCTTTTTTTTTTTTCTTTTTTTCCTCTATTTTTTAGTAATACCATTGGAAGATGAACTTGGTTTCTTCACATAAACATGGCTTTCCTACAAACATTTTTTACCATTTTAACAGTGATAAACAGTAGTACTCTCTACTCAAGGGGAAGGGACACTAATTCTGCAAAATTTCAGACCCTCTTGCTTTGCTATCTCTCTCAAGATCCTTCACCTTTTTTTATGTACCTTATACTTTTTTTCCTTTTACTTTTTATCTTCACTTCTCTACCTCCCATGTATATCTTCTTATTTTCAAAATTCATGGTGGGAAAAACTTCTTATGCATCTTCATTTCCTGGTTTTTGACTTCGGCTCTTCCAGCTGTAGCTCTCGGATTTTACATCGTCGTCCTCCTCCATGCTGTCGCCCCCTGTGGTCGACGTCCCGCCAGTCCCTGCTAACTGAAGGGGACCTTGTGGTGAGCCAGATTGTGAACTGCAAGCCTTTGATGAATCGCCGTACTGATCTTGGGGAACCAATAATCCCCCAAGGACGACTACGGATTGGTTTGCAGGGGCGACCGTAGATGCTGGAAGTCTTCTCGTGTGGAGTCGGTACTTCTGGATTGAGCGAAAAAAATATTAATTTCATCGTCGTAAACGACACAATACATTATGAAAAGAAAATGCCATCACAGAAAGGAAAGGGAGGCAGGCAGAAGTCTTGAATGCTGTGAAAAGCACTTCAATCCCCCCTTCCTCTACTTGTTCACTTTTCAGTCATTTCTTTAAAGTAGCATACATAAAAAGACATCAAAAGTAAGCTTTGGAGCTTGCCTGCAGATGACTCTTGACTTCGTCGTTGGTGAGGCCATCTACCTGCATAAGTTCTCTAATCTGCTTTGGCGTGGCCACTGGAAAGAACAACGAAAGTTTCGAATCAGAAACCGACAACTTCCATCACATTCGATCAGAAAATTGACATTAACAATCGACCTCATAGTTCTTAGAATCAGATAGAGTAACACTTTGCTTAACCATGGTGATTAAGGTCTTTAGTTTCACATGATTTTCAAGCCAACAATCATTTAGACACAAGGAAAGTCCCTTCATACAATTAAATCCCAACAAAAGTACCCAACCTAAAGCGCTTAAATTGTAAAGAACAGCCTGAAATATGATGCTGAAAGTTAACAGATATGTAATCTAGATTTAACACCAGCTTCATTTCTTACCTTGTGAGCCTCCAAGTTGCTGCAATGCACTAACGAAACGGCGATGCAACTCCGGCGACCAGCATCTCCTCTGCTTGCGAGAGGACTGCTGTTGCTGCTGCTGCTGCATTCCAGTTCGTAAATTCACCGGAGCAGTCAGCGTGGAAGACGAAACAGCTCTAGTCCCACTCGATCTCGAACCGGTAGAAGCCGATTCCTCTATTGGATTTTTTATTCCTGGAGTGCAAAGGGAAAGGCCATGAATTGGAAATTCGTCCTTATCCTCCTTCCTCACAGCCATGGCTGAAGGGAACACAGAATATGCCTTAAATGGCACATGGCTCCTCTCAACATTCTTATTTCTACAAGACTGCAATGAAACCGGAGTCACTACAGGGCCTCCCTTCTCGTTTCTCTGTGACCAACCAAAAAGAAAGAGAAAGCAAATTCCAACCTGATTATCAAGCACACAAAAAGGACAAAAACTACACAAGTTGTTATTCTTTGGACAAATTCTTATACCTTAGTTTCGAATTTGGAGTCTCGCTTCCGATCGTAGCTGTTGTAATCAGTACTGTGGTGGTTATCATCAGAGTTCCAAAGCTGAACAGAGCTCATCCAATTCTTCTGATCTCTATAGTCTTTTCCTTTCCTGAAATTATCTTCTTCTTCATCGCGTTCTTTCTTCAGAGGTATAAACTCTTCCAAAACCGGTTGAGTTTTAGGAACTGCACATTGCATCGACTCCTCCTTCACAGCCAAAATCGCTGAAACACAAACAAAAAACAACCATCATAAGTGCAAAACGGTGGCAAAAGAAGCACCGAAAAACCCCTCGGAACGTTTCGATTTCAGTGATGTTCAAAGCGATTCCCCAAAATCCAAATCCCACAAATAAACCTCTGGGTTAGGTAATTTCCCCCCTTCCCCACCTCCCACCCATAACGAATCGAACCCTACAATTTGAGAAGAAGAACTCACCATCTTTCAACAGAATCATACAGAGAGGAAGCTCCCGCTTGAAGGCATCGATCTTCCTCATTTCATCCTCCAAACTTTTGACGAAATCGTTAAGCTTGGAGACCCTGTCGGGCACATTTCCGATCATCGAGACCTCCTTGAAGAAATCGGTGATCGTTTTGGGCACGAAAGTGGGTCTGAAATCCAAACTGAGCTCAGGAGGAAGCGAACCCATTATTGATCTTCGCCTTCTCGAGAGAACCCAGATCTTCGTTTCGATTTTAGATCAAAAATTGGGAGGAAAAATCGAAGAAAAATAAGAAAAAGAACAGTGAGGGTCGAATATATATATATATGAATATATATGAATATATATATATATATATATATATATGAATATGTTGGTGGTGTTACGTATATATACAGTGAAGGAGATGGAGAATTTTGGAGGGGAGAGAGAGAAAAGGGAAAGGAGAAAGAAGAAAATGGTGTGATATGCGGAGATTCTGATCGAGCGAGCGAGCGAGTGGAAGAGAAAACATCGCCGAGTTTTTACGGGGTTATAAAAGTCACTTTCGCGTCGTCGCGTTTTTTTCTTTTTCTCTCTGCTCACTCACTCAACTCCTCCTTTTAACTCTGTTTTTTTTTTAATCTTTTTTTCTAATTTGTATTCTTTTGCTTTCGAGTTGTATGATTTTTTTTTTTTTTCTAAATGAATTGTAACCGTTGAATTTCTATTTTAATTTTAAAATTTTCGGGGTTTTATTTTATTTTTAGAGTTTGTGTGTTTGTGTTGAATTTTTAAAATATGTTACTTGAACTTTTAAAATGTATGCATAATTGAATTTAAGTTATTTGTAAGACAAAATGTAGAGTCACCTTTCAAACAGTTGAGGATGAGATTTTGTTTGTTGTGTGTGATCAAGGTAAAGGTCTACCAGTATTTCATGACCTAATATAAAATTATACGAGTTTTGGTCCATACCAAAATAAAAATTAAAAAAATTAAAAAATTAAAAAATTAAAAAAAAAAAAAAAAACTTAAAAAATCTATTTTAATATCTAAATTTTGTATAAAGATTAATTTTAATTAAATGGCATTAGCTTTTTTTATTATTCATTTAACATAATTTTTACCTTGTTTTGTAACTAATTTCCTGTAATTTTCATAAAAATATATTTATTTACTCATAAATTATTTTAGAGAATAATGTTAAGTTGTAAGTTGTAATTACTATCTTCTTTTTATATAGTTTTTTTTTTTTTTTTTTTTGAAAAAAATCTTTTTATATAGTTTGATTGAGATGTAATATATGTTTTTTCATGTTAATCCTCTTCACAAGTAAATAGCACCATAGTAAGAAAAAGAATGATCTTTTCATCACATTTTTAAATTGAAAATTAATTATAGAATTTGACAAATAATTGCATATATACAAATAAAAGAATTTGCATTTAGAAACTACACTTATGAATGTTTTCTATTGTGTCAAATAAAAATATATTTGTATGAGTATTTTCTATGGCTTATAGTCTAGGAGCATTCTCATCCATTCATAGAACTAGGCTGTCTAATAAGAGTCTAAACTACACCACTATTTCAAAAGATCACGTAAGCAACTATGCAATATTCCACCTACTAGGAGAAAGAATATATATCTTCATGATTTACCTCTTACTTCAAAGTTTCACAGCCTCTAATTTCAACATCTAGGATAAAATGGATGATATTATCTTTTTATTTTAGAGAAATAACGTAAACTATTAGAATATCTTACAATGACCTAAGCAGTTTGAATTATCTTACCTTTTATCTTCACACAATTCCAAAGAAATTGACCAATATTACTTATTAGTTCAATCATGTGAAAGAAATATTTTTTTCAATATACTTTGCCAAGCTTAGGAAGGATTTTACCCCATAAGTTTACCAAGTAAAAAATTTATTAAGAAGATCCATTGTCTCTTCAACATCATGCAATAATTAGAGAAACAAATAAAGATTTGTGATTGGGTTTTCCAAGGAGGGCCAACTTTGAAGTGGTATACTAGAGTTATATAACAATCACTTAATTCCATTCCTTTGTTGAATGCTGCTTAATGTTATAATAAATGAGACATTGAATTGAGTTGAGCGATACTGAAGTTAAGAAAAAGAAAATTTTAGCTTCTAAACTATGAAAAAATTATGGACAGAGAAGATGGTCAATCTAAAGTTGATAACTCAAACAAAAGAAGCAAAAAGAGAAGAAAATAAAAGGTGTGTTTTTAACCGATTGACTAACCTAATAAAAATATTTAGACACACCTTTCAACTTCTCCGACACAAGTTGATAGCTTATATCAATAGGAAGAAGAACACATAAAATCGTCTAATATAGACCTCCATAAAATACATCTTCCTTGCAACAATGTATGATTAATTTACAGACGTTGCTACTTATCTTATCAAAAGAATCCTTGTAGATCAACGTGATTCGTCAAACTTGATATACATACAGAACAGAGAAAGAGATAGAGGCTAAAGACAATAATCCGTTGAGTCGAATATATTTAATCGACATTAATGGCAATATTTTGTAGAGTACCATCTAACTTTATGTTAAAAGTTTTTTTTTTTTTTTAGTACAACTTTATGTTAAAAGTTGATGCCTATGACACTTCACTCAAAAACCTTATTCTGTTATGAGCATATAAGGTGGTTTTAAGGGTGGTTTTGGGTAGAGAATTCAGAGAAAATCTTCAAGTATGGATTTTTTTAAGGTAAGGCGAAAAATTAATTACATGAGAGTGTCTATTTCAATTATTTATTGATGTCTTGATGTCAAACTTAAAAAATTTCCCTTTATATATATGCTTTTATTATCCTAATTTAATTATTATAGTTCACATACGTGAGAAGTTTAGGATTTAGGACCCTTTTAAATAACTAGTTTTTTAGCACGTGCAATACACGCTTATATTTCAAATTATGTATATTTTTTCTTATAATTAATAAAATAACTTTGTGTAAGATATATACACATTCTTGAAAATTGCTTGCTAGTTTTTTTTAAAAAAAAAAAAAAATTACATCATCAAATTGGAATTAGAACCTTCCAAGTTCCAAACGGCAAATTGGGATGCATATTTGATATATATGGTATTTTTATTTTTGATTTTAATATTAGAGGAGACTCCTGAGAGGAAAGGAATTAGAGATAACTAAAAATAAAGAAAAAAAAAATTGAGCTCATAACATTGTTGAAAAAATGAAGGAATAAATTTTTAAAGAAAATTATTATAGTAGTAAATGTTATAAGTGTTACAAATCTTTTAGAATTCCAAACTTTTGAAATTCTATTATTCATTATTTTTAGTCAAAATTATTAAATTTTTGAGAAATAAATGAAAACATTTTTTTTTTTGTGTGTGTGTATTCTAACCTTTTAGATTCCATAGATTTATTATTGTTTTTTAGTAGTATATAATTATTATGGTTGATGATTATTTATTTATTATTGATAAATATTTTAATAATTAACAATTTGTAATTAAGCTAGTGGGAGAGTGATTTTATGGAGGTAGTGGGAGAGATTTTATGGAAATGTGAGATGTGAGTGAAAAATTTATTAGAATAATTTATTAATAGTTTTGTGGTTATGGTTTCCTTTATTTTATTTCTTCATTTTTATATGCTTCCAAGTAAAAACAAATTATGGAACTCAAAAAAATAATAATAATAAAAACAAATTATGGAAATCATTTCTTACATAAGATAGTGAAAACATTTTTTTAATTAATTTATTATTGTTATAGTAGTTAATTAAAAAATTCTTGAGACATTAGGTTAGATGATTATTTTCTTAACAAATTAAAAGAAACATAAGTTTGCAATTAATCAATAAACTTTTATTTTTCAACACATATTGTAAATAAAAATAATAATACACTTACTTATAAAAGAACAATAAAAAAAATAAACAGTAAAAAAGAATTCAAGATCTTCATTATAATTATAAAAAAATAGAATAAACAGTAAAAAAAATTCAACATCTTAGCTGTACACTGATTTCTTCAAATAGACTTCTCACTTGTGATAGACAAACTTCATCAAAGTTGAGTTGTAATATTGCAAGCCTAGGGTCTAGAATAGATACACATGCATCCCTTCCCTTGCTCCTTGAATGTAACACCAACATCTTGAGATCCTTTGAAGATTGAGGAGCGTTTGAGAGCATTGAGGGAACACCAATAAAGAATAAAGACAAAATGAAACTCTAGGTGTTGGTGAAAAAATGGTGAAAGAAAACTCATTTTTATAGTGGTAGAATGTGAGAAGTTACAAAACCTTTTGAATTCTAAAACTTTTAGATTTTCTTTTTGAATTAAATTAAAGAAATAAAATATTTTAAGTTGTAGGAAAACCCTTTTACATTCCAACCTTTAAGATTCTATATACTTATTATTGATAATTAATTATTAATTAATTAATTTTATTTTTATAATTTATTATCAATGGCATATTTTGTAAATAGGAAAACCCTTTCGCATTCCAACCTTTAAAATTCTATATAATTATTAGTTTAAAAACAATTCTATATACTTATTATTGATAATTAATTATTAATTAATTAATTTTATTTGTATAATTTATTATCAATGGCATATTTTGTAAATTAGAAAGTTAAAGAAGGGACAAATATGTCTAAAAATGTTTTTCCAACATCCTCACTTTTTAATATAGTATAGATAAAAACAACATTTAAATCTTGTAAGTAGAACTTCGAGACAAAAATATTTTAGTATATATATATATATAATTTTTAATTTTTAATTTATATATATACTTTTTTAATAAAAACGATTGTCACGCCAGCTTTTCGCATTAGTAACTAACAGATCAAAATGAAACTGAATACAAACTTTATGGGTAAAATTGTATATAAGTGACCAAAACCTAATCCAAATATAATCTTAGGGACCAAAATTGTATTTAAATTATTTCTAAATAAATTTGAGTTATTTGAAATGATTAATAAGAAATTAACTATAAGAATAAAATGGGTTTTTTAAAATGCAAAATGAAGAGATTGAAACAAACAAATTTTAACTTGTGTCATTAGTACAAGCTTGATGCCAATTGAGTTATACCCATGTAGGCGAACAATGTAAACTTGTGTCTAAGGAAGTCATATATCTCAAATAATGTGCTGATTTTAGAAAAGATGATCTAATATTTCTTTGGCTAAATTAAAAAAAAAAAAAAAAAAAAAAAAAAAAAAAAAAATCCTGAAGTATTGGTCTTTGTTCAAAATATGCCCCTAAACTTCAAAAAGCTTCAAAAATATCCCTGAACTTTAAAAAAAATGTTCAAAAATACCCTTTGTCGTTAAGTTTTGGATGGAAACTGTTAAAGTTTCAGTTTCATTAATATCCTTAAACTTTCAAAAAAAAAAAATACCCTTATTGGAAAATGTTTTTTCTTTTTTTTTTTCCTTCCTCCCTCTACAAATTCTTCCTCTATGAACATTAGTGAAAAGTTTTACTTATTTGTCATGTATTCATAGACTAAGAGTTTTTCTTCCCTCTCAATAGATCATCCCAAGAGTTTGACTAGATTTTCGTATCGAAACTTCAAGATGACTTTTGTTTTGTTCTTGAAATTCTACATGTGCTTGACTTAATTTTGTTGATAGCCTTTTTTTCAATATTATTTCCTCACCAACCACTGTCCATTAGCTTTCTCTATATTCATTTTACGAAAAAAGTAAATGAAACTTTTGTTGTATAGTGGTTCTAACACTTCTTAAATATTAATAAGAATAAAATCATATATAAAACTTTCGATTAACTAATCTTGTAAATTGGACCAAACCAAAACTTGATTTCAAACTCTGTTTTTATCTGGTGTTGTGTTGCATACAACTTTTATAAGCAAAGTTTTGCACTAATTTTCACGAAAGAAGAATTTACAGTGAGAGGAGAAAAAAAGAAGAAGTGTTTTCCAATAAGGGTATTTTTGAATTTTTTTTTTTTTTTTTTTTTTTTTTTTGTAAAGTTCAAGGGTATTAATGAAATTGAAACTTTAACGGTTTCCATCCAAAACTTAACGTCAAGGGTATTTTTAAACATTTTTTTAAAGTTTATGGGTGTTTTTGAAACTTTTTAAAGTTCAGGGGCATTTTTTAAACAAACCCCATATTTAACGGTTTCCATCCAAAACTTAACGTCAAGGGTATTTTTAAACATTTTTTTTTTAAGTTTGTGGGTGTTTTTTAAACTTTTTAAAGTTCAGGTGAATTTTTTAAAACAAACTCCATAGTTCAAGGGTATTTTTTATAATTTAGCCTATTTCTTTTAAAGGCAAGAAGTGCAACAAAACTTTATAAAAATTAAACAAACAAAAGAATTTTTTTTTTAGTACAACAAAAGAAATATTAAGAAAGTATAAAGATGAAATCAAAATATACTTGAGGTTTAAAATAAAATTTAAAGCAATTTAATCTTTTACATTTAGGTATTTCTGTTGTATCTAATAATATTAAAATGAGTAATAATTATACTTTAGAATAACCTTTGTGATAAGTCTAGATAATAGAGACAATGACTTGGCTATGCAATTCCAAGAATTTTTCTTGTTGAAGTTGGTAAAGAAACATGAATGTGTGGTCAATTCCTATGGTCATATCTTGTTTTTAATAAACAATAATAATGGCATAAAACAAAATTTTCATACCCTATATCTCAATATATATATAATCATATTAGTGATTAAAACTGTTGATGGTCAAATTTGGTCAGAGGGAACTCACCTGACCTTCACGTGCCACCAACGGTAAATTTGTAGATGAGGGGGAAGACGTGGCCTGCAAAACGATAAACCTGCACACCGGTGTGGTGCTAGTCACACCGTCCCCGATGCTTAAGTCAGAAAACGGAAGGAGAGCAAGAGAATAAAAGGAGAGAGTCGAGAATTGAGTTCGGGTCCCCTTCTTCAATGGCGAAGAGGGGTATAAATACATGCTCATGCTCCTAGGATTTTTAGGATTTCGGAGGCGTTTCGGGACGAACCAGGCGTAACCGGGGCGGCTAGAGGCATCAGGGATCGAAAGGAGGTGACCGAGCTCGGCCGCTGGCCCGACCCTTTGGTCGGTTCTTCCTCTGGGTCGGTCTCCTAATCCTATTTTCTCCCAGATATCCTCATCACCTCCTTGTGCATCGGGTGGTCCAAAATTACCTACAACATTAAGCCCCCACTCTTGAATTGGGATTCAGGTGCGACTTACTGCTATAGGCCGAGCTCCTTAAGCCCGATTTAAGAGTACTGATCTTTGCCTTGTGCTGGCTTATGTGTAGCTTGATTGTCATCCTGCAAAATAGGATAGAAATAGACAAAGTAGACACTCCCTGAATAGGGGTTAGGTGAAATGGAAATGAGAAAGGTGAGGGATTACAAAAGTGGTGCTGGTTGGCCTCGGCCTTGGGAAGAGGCCGAGCACAGCAGCTTCCTAATTTTGCTTAGGGGGCACCCACCGGGCGCTTCGCCCCTAGACCCCGTACTTGGTTATTCAGAGTGCTTCTTCCCAGGTTCAAGTCATATCCACACATATGATTTGAAGATTTTGAGCTCTTGCATCGAAAGGTTAATTTCTGCAAGGGAAAAGTTTGGGAAGAGGCTAGGGTCGGTCTCGGCCTCAAGCCCCTGTTAGCCTAAAATTTGGTCTCTGCATCCATATATTAGTCCTTGTAGGAAAATAATAAAAGAATAGGCTAGGACATGTAATTTTTTAGTAAAACATGCTAAGCCAGTGTGCCTTTTGTTTAATAGGGAGTGCATATCCCCTGTTACTTGCTTTTTGTTTAATAGGGAGTGCATATCCCCTTTGTAGCCCCCAATCTCAAGTAAAACTTCACTAAAACATAAAGTATAATGGAGTAAATAGGAGAATACCTTCAAAGTTTGTGCTCGGCCTCGGCAAGAGGTGCTCAGTCTCGGCCTCCGCCAGGTGAGCTTGACTTACATGAAGTGTTTGAGCTCTGAGGTGAGGTAGACTTGGTAGTGCAGGCTCGTGTGCATTAGAGTGGGCACTAAGCTGAAAAGCTTAGGCTCGTAAGGTAGGCGTGGGCACTAAGCTGAAAAACTTAGGCTCGCATGGAGGCGTGGGCACTATAGGCTCGCATGTAAGCGTGGGCTCTATGAAGCGTGGGCACTAAGCAAAAATGCTTAGGCTCGCATGTAGGCGTGGGCACTAAGCTGAGAAGCCTAGGCTCGCATGTAGGCATGGGCTCTATAGGCTCGCGTGTAAGCGTGGGCTCTATAGGCTCGCAGGTGGGCGTGGGCACTATAGGCTCGCATGTAAGCATGGGCTTCATAGGCTCGCAGGTGGAGCGTGGGCACTAAGCTGAAAAGCTTAGGCTCGCAAGTAGGCGTGGGCACTATAGGCTCGCATGTAGGCGTGGGCTCTATAGGCTCGCATGTAGGCGTGGGCACTATAGGCTCGCATGTAGGCGTGGGCTCTATAGGCTCGCATGTAGGCATGGGCACTATAGGCTCGCATGTGAAGCGTGGGCACTAAGCTGAAAAGCTTAGGCTCGCATGTAGGCGTGGGCACTATAGGCTCGCTTGTAAGCGTGGGCTCTATAGGCTCGCATGAGAAGCGTGGGCACTAAGCTGAAAAGCTTAGGCTCGCATGTTGTCTTGATACATTCCTTGGAACACACTCTAAGCCTTGAAAGGGGAAAATCTAGGTCCTAACATTAATGATAATGTTTACATTTAATGGCAAAGCAAAAGGGAAAAGTCTACTCCTACCTACCAAAAATAAAGTGAGCGACAATGCTCTGATTACATGATAAATGCAGCAGAATAAAGAAAACTAGAATTCCCTAAACTAAGGCTTAGTGTGTTCTCCAGAATGCTGTCCTTGACCCTAGCATGAAGTGTGGTAGGGCTCGGCCTTGGCCTCGACCTCGACCATAGGAGAGTCTGTCTTGGTCCTCAACGGATTTCCAGTTGAGGTCCACCTTTGTCTTTGCCTGGATCGTCTCTGGTCGGCCTCGACCTTAGTGGTGAACTCCTTCAGGTATCCGTTCCGAATCAGCGCTTCAATCTCGTCTTTTAGCTGAATGCAGTTCCTAGTTGAATGTCCATGATCTCGATGGAAGAGACAATACTGGCTTTTGTCTCTGTTGTCAGGATTTGACTTCAGCTTCCTGGGTGCGTTAAGCAGGTTTGTATTTCTTATCTCCATCAAGATTTGCTCCTGTGGGATTGAAGTAAGGGTACTTTTCAAACTTCTTCAAGTAGTCTCCTTGGTCTGGTCGGCCTCGGCCTCTTTCGTCTGTTCGCGGCCTCTTGTCCTTCCTATTGTCGTGGTCAGATGAAGAAGACCTCTTGTGTTCACGTTCTGACTTCTTTTACTTGAGCAACTCTTCTGCGTTCATGTATTTCTGTGCCCGGGAGACAAACTCTGCATAGGTTCGAGGTTGGCTCTTACCTATTGAATTGAGCAGTCTTTCGTCTTCCAGTCCGGCTGTTATGGCTACTAGGGCTGCTCCCTCGCTGTACCCCTCTACCTGTAGTGCTTCGTCATTAAAACGTGTTATATAATCACACAAGCTCTCACCTGGCTGTTGTTTGACTGTTAAGAGGTTGATGTGAGACTTACACTGTTATCTGGCTCCCATGAACTGTGCAAGGAATGCTCGGGCTAATTCCTTGAAAGAGGTGATGGATCTTCTCTTCAACCTTTCAAACCAATGCTTGGCTGATCTTGTCAAAGTGAAAAAGAAGGCACGACACCTGATTGCGTCCGAGACGTCGTGGAAGTCCATCCAGCTTTTGTAGGCATTTAGATGCTGCACAAGGTTTTTCTTGCCATCATACGGTGTGAATGTAGGTACCTTGAACTTCTGAGGCACCTCGGATTCCATGACTTCTTCCGTGAAGGGCGGGTCAACTTGGTCGATCAACTCTTCCAAGTCCTGTGCTCCAGGGTCCTTCGACTTCCACAGGTCTCCCTGAGGATTTCCGAGTCCTTTTTGTGTGTCCAGAAGCTCGATCTTCCTAGGGGGATTGTCTTTTTTGGCCTCGGCCTCGGCCTTGGCAGCCCTGGCTTCAGCTTTGGCAGCTCTGGCCTCGACCTCGGCAGCTTTGGCACTTCTGCGCTTATCCTAGATCAGATTCCTCAGGTCTGTCTTCGTATGACCGTAGCTTGGTGTTGAAACTGTGTGGTCACGATCCTTTAGTGTGCTTGGCTCTGGGCTCCTCAGAATTGCACGATCTGTAGGTCTGAGCCCCCTGACCTTGCTAGTCATGCTGTCAGTTTTCTTTCCCTTCGATCTCGTCCCTGATTCTGCACTGTGCTCCATGGGCTCCTTCCCCTTCCTCGGATCCCTAACCAACCTCTCATCATAGGTTTTAGTGCTAGGACCAGGTTTATCCAGGATGCGAAGTATCCTGGACAAATTATGATCCATCGCACTTACTTTGTTTTCGAGAGCAGCAATTTTGAGATCAGCTTGCTTCTCTCGGGATGAGGGCAGTGGAGACCGAGGAAGAGGAGATTCGGTCCGAGGCCGATCTCGTCCTTCTTCCCGTGACCTCCGCTGGTGGCGGTCACCATCCGAATTTTCTGTGTTTATGTCTTGATTTCTCTTCTCCATCCCCTTACTCATGGAATGGCCGATATGCAGATTTGGCAAGCTTTCTTACCCACAGACGGCGCCAACTGTTGATGGTCAAATTTGGGCAGAGGGAACTCACCTGACATTCACGTGCCACCAACGGTAAATTTGTAGATGAGGGGGAAGACGTGGCCTGCAAAAAGGTAAACCTGCACACCGGTGTGGTGCTAGCCACACCGCCTCCGATGCTTAAGTCAGAAAACGGAATGAGAGCAAGAGAATAAAAGGAGAGAGTCGAGAATTGAGTTCGGGTCCCCTTCTTCAGTGGCGAAGAAGGGTATAAATACATGCTCATGCTCCTAGGGTTTTTAGGATTTCGAAGGCGTTTCGGGACAAACCAGGCGAAACTGGGGCAGCTAGAGGCATCAGGACCGAAAGGAAGTGACCGCGCGGGCCGAATGGTTGGCCTCGGCCTTGAGGTCGACCATATGGGTCGGGCCAAGTTGGCCCAGCCCTTTGGTCGGTTCTTCCTCTGGGTCGGTCTCCTAGTCCTATTTTCTCCCGGATGTCCTCGTCACCTCCTTGTGCATCGGGTGGTCCAAAATTACCTACAACAAAAACATTAGGATGCAATCAATCTAAATAGAGTTCAATTGATTAAGACATTATATCAACCAAAATGTTAGAGATTCGAATCTTCATCCCAAATATTGTTGAACTAAAATTTTAAATAAAAAAAAATTACGATATTATAAACTTTGACCAAAGACAACAATTTAAATCTCCACTTTCAAATGTTGTTGAACTAAAATAACTAATTTTGTTTAAAAAATTATAAATAATCGAAAACTAAGTAGGTTCATGATTTTATTATTTCGTTCTATAAACTTTCAAACAAACTTTGTATTAAAAAAATCATTTTAATACTTTCTATTTTCCTTTTTTAATAAACCATTCAACAAATTTTTAATAGGACGAAATTAATAACAATGATTAAAATATTTATTTTTATGAAAGTTCAGATATTAAAATAAATATATTTTAAAAATATTTAACTATAATACTTGTATAGGAAAATTAATTTATTATTGTTTGTCTCTAAATTTTTAAGAAATATTTATATGGTCTGTATTATATCTGAAAATCTCATGAAAATATTTTTTAATATCAATTTATTTTTTACCCAATGAATCAAAATATTGTGCCAAAAATCAATATAAAGATGATGTGACGAGCCACATTTGCATTGTAAAGTTATCACTTTTATCTTTTTCCTTTTTTCTCTTATCTCTTATTTCCTCTCTGTTTTTTTTTTTTTTTCTTCCTCTAATAAAAACTTGGGAAAAAATCAATTTTGACCCCTGAACTTAGCAGATTGTATCAATCTTAACCCTAAGCTTTCATATTTCATCAAATTGAACCCTAAACTTAACAAATTGTATGAATTTGAACCTCAAACTTGTATAAATGTTGCAATGTAGACCTTTGGTCAACTTTTCATTTGAATTGCTATTAAAACACGTAATTGACAATTTCCATTTCTTTTTTATTAATTCACATTACACCTGAGTTAGTGTTTTGTAAGAATTTTTTTGGAAAAACAAGAAGAAATAAAATATCTCATACTATTCTTCTCATTATTATCCAAAAAAGAATCATAAAGTTATTGGCAACAAGAAAAATCCAGCAAATATGAGAAATAAAAAACTCTAATTTTTTTAATTTTCGTTTCCTACATTGGTACATTCTTCTAATTAGCAAGAAAGAAAACCGTAAAAGAAGAAAAAAAAAATCCCACAAAGTTCTTAGCAACAATAAAAAACTTGCAAATATTTGAAGATAAAAAACTCTAAAGTTTCTTTGCTTTCGTAATCTTAAATAGCAGAGAAAAGCCCTCACAATTAAAGTTCTCAACAAGAAAAAATCATCTAAAATAAAGTTTTCCTAATATTTTATTTATAAAAAACCAATTCAGGTGCAATGTGAAACAAGAAAAAAAAAGGAAGAAATAATCAATTACGTATGGTGTGGTTCAAACGGAAAGAACCAAAGGTATACATTGTAACACTTACGCAAGTTGGAGGTTAAAATCGATACGATCAGATAAGTTTGAGGTTCAATTTGATGAAATTGAAAGTTCAGAGTTAAAATTGATATAACTCGTTAAGTTTAGGGTTCAACTTGATGAAATTGAAAGTTTCCAGTTAAAATTGATACAATTTCCAAAGTTTAGGATTAAAAATGAATTTTTCCCTAAAAACTTCTCTCAAAAGTACAAGATGGGGAAAAGAACAAGAAAATGGGAGTGGTTAAATTTGAAAACGTGGCGACGCACGAGAGGTCAATGATGAGATAAATATTTTAGAGCAAATTACAATTTTAGACCTTATAATTCAACCATAATTTCGGTTTGGTCCATACTAAATGTCTCTATCGTTAGTGAGGAAGAAAAGAAATTCAATCTAATGATATTATTTTAATGATAATGTGAGAGTCTGATGAATTACATTGGTTAAAAATTATAAATTTGTGCTAGAGTTTTAAAATATTATATTATTTTGATGTAGTTAGTAATAAATTGGGATTAGAGCTAATCTTATTAATTATTATCATTAAATTGTAATATATATATATATATATATATTTTGAGCGTATAGTTTAGCCACAAATAATTTTAATTTGTTACATTAGATTTATGTTATAAAAACTTGATAAATGATAAACTTTAAAGTTACACTTTTTAAAAAAAAAAATCTTTAAAGTTACATTAGCGTCCTTATATTTTCATTAAACATAAGGACTAAATTTAAATCAAGATAATTAAATAATACACAGGAGAATAGCTCAACTAGCGAATATTCCACTCCACATGTTGCCAAATAAATAAATAACTAAATTAATAGACGCTAAAAATATAATTTAACCAACATTTTACAATTAACATTTAAAAAATTAATGGAAATGTTGAGGCATTTTTTTTAAAAAAAAAAGAAAAAAAATGGATTTGATTTTCATCTAATTTGGATTACTGTGTAATTAGAATTATAAATGTTAATTACACTCAAATTCTGCCAACATGAGCATAGCTCAGTGGCATAAAACTTGTACTAATGATCGAAATGTTTATGGTTCGAATCTCCCACCCCCACATGTGGTAAAAAAAAAACACTCAAATTCCCTAATAACCTAATCATGAATATCAATATATATTTCAAGTCCTATCATAATTTAAATTTGGATACATTTCCAAATTGTTTGGTAGGAACGGTCGTCGGCCCTGACAACCTCTGGTGACCGAATTTTTTTTTTTTTTTTTCATTTTTTTCTTCTTTCTTCTTATTTTCATTTCGAAAAATAAAAAACGTAAATAAAGAAAAGAAATAGAAGAAAAGAGGTAGAAGAAAAGAAATAAAAATATATAAATTGGTTGTCAGCGGCAATGAGACTAAAAGAACGTGAATGAGCTATAATAGCAAAACGGGGGGTAAAATAACTCAACTTCCCGTTTAATTAAACTAGCATTCCAAACGTCAATTCAACTCAATCCAATGACCCAAAAGGCCCCTAAATGTCTAAGTTTGAATTACTCACTCATCTTTCATCGAACTTTAAAAGAAATATTGATATTTTCAATAAAACAAAGGGACAAAAATATCTTTTTGGTCTCTGAGTTTTGATGAATAGATGCAATTGGTCCTAAGTTTTCAAAATAGATTTTTTTAGTCCCTAAGTTTTGAGAAATAGGTTTCAAAGGTCCCTAAGTTTTCAAAATTAACCTAAAGTCTTTGAGTTTTAAGAAATAGGTTTGAAAGGTCTCTCATGTTATTTTTCCACATTTTTTATTATTTTTAATATTGAATGATTTTTTAAATTAAAAAAATTAAAAAGTATTAATTTAAAAAATTTGAAAAAATTAATATGATAGACCTTTTAAACCTATTTCTCAAAACTCAGGGACTAAAGAGATCCATTTTGAAAAGTCAATGACCAAACACACTTATTCTTCTCAAAACTAAAGGACCAAAAAGGTATTTTTTTCCTAAAATAAAAATTAAAAAAAAAAGAGTAAATTCCAAAATTGCCAATGTGAATCCTCACAGAATAGACTTTTTTTTTTTTTTTTTTTTTTTGAGAAGAATAGACTTTCTACCCTCAATCAATGATATTGAAAAACCCATCATATTCATCAATTCTTTTTTTTTTTTTTTTCCTTATTGAATCATTTTAATAAAGTAAACACCTTGAAGGGATCCTTTCACTAACCCAATACCTAATGCCTTTATTCTAGGGATATTTTTGTAAATGTTCTTTTGTCATATTTCATTGTCAAGACTGTGCCACTAACCCAATATCTAATCCCCTAAGAAACTCTATTTCTAATATTATTTATAAAAACTTTATCAAAATTAAAAACGATTTTAAGTTTTCTTAGTAATTATTTTGTTAATTAATTCTCAATTGTAACTCATAGAACTTTTGAGGTAATTTTTTTTAACTACGTAAATTTTTTATATGATTGAAGCTCAAAACATAAAGTAGTCCTTTAGTTTAAGAAACATTCTATTTAATAGCAAAATGAATTTTGGTTCTTATTTTTTATTAGAAATTTTTTATACAACAAGTAGTATAATTCGAAAGATTACTGTTGTAATTCTCTATTTTCTTCTTTCATCAACGGAAATTGTCACGTCAAAGTGAGCATAGTTCAACGGTAATTGGCACATATCCTTGACCAAGAGGTCAGAAGTTCAAATCCCTCCACCCTCAATTGTCGTTTAACTAAAAAAAAAAAAAAAACAAAAATTGTCACATTCACACTAATATTTATATATATATATATATATACACACACACTCAAATCCATCTTTACTTCAAACTTAAAAATTATTCCATTTTTTAACAAGATATAACAATATTTATTGTTTTATAAAATAAATAAATTCATATTGAAATAAAAGCAAATTTCATATGTTCAAAACCATGGCCATTATTATGTAGATAAGGTAAAATGGACAAAAGTACCCCTTGGACACACAAAAGATGGAGGGTTTTAATGGTCAAATTGAATGAAAAAGAATATATTATTCTTTTAAAAAAATCCAAATTATATTGGAGAGCACTTCATGGCATAATAAAAGAAACACCTCATAGGTATAAAATCATTATTTTTTTTTTTTTGAGACAAAGGTATAAAATCATTTTGGCTTTATGGGGAAAGAAATGTTGATTTAGATTCCAACAACTTAGCTTACTATGTTCATCATTAAACTTTAAATTAATTGTAATTTGACCAAAATAAAAAGACTATTATTCCATGGCTATTTTGGTGTCCCCCCATTTCTTTTTTTTTTTTTTTTTTTTTTTTCTCAACTTTCTAAAGAATTCTCCCACTATGAGGCATCATGACTTTCATTTCATTGGTGGATTTTAATTTTGCTTTTTATTTTTTTAATTTTTATAAAAACAAATCTTCCATCTTCATTGTACCTTAAAGGTAAAAAAATGAGATCAATTCTAAGTCTAATTGGGTGATTTGACTGAAGACATTTCAATATATCTGTTCAAAAGAAAAAACTTTGATGGTTATTTAAAACAAATTGCATTTTTTTTATTATTATTATTTTTGACAATATGTGGGGTGGGTGATTCGAACCATAGACCTAATGATTATCAATACAACTTTATGCCAGTTGAGCTATGTTCTTGTTGACTATTTAAAACAAATTGCTTTAACCATCAACAATAATTTTTCATGAATAAAACTTAACGTGCGACTTATTACATATAATTAACTTCAAATACATGCTTCAAATCAGACATTTATTAGCCAAAGCAAGTAGAGCTCAGCGGTAATTGGTATGTATATCCTTGACCATGAGGTTAGAAGTTCAAATCCATCATCCCCAAATGTTGTTGAACTCAAAAAAAAAAAAAAAAAAAATAGACATTTATTATTTATTAGATAAATGAACAAAATTAAAGACACACTACGTTAGGGTTTTTGTTAAATAATTTATAAAAATTAAATAGCAATGACTAAAATGAGTTTTCATACCAAAAATTAAAAATTTAAACAAACTATTTAAAAGTATATATATATTGTGGTTTAGAGTAATTTTAAATTTTGAAAGAGAAGACAATTAAGTTTAATATACCAATAATGAAGAATTAATAGTTATTTTACCCAAGCATTCAAAAAAAAAAAAAAAAAAAAGTTAACATTACCCAAATCTCCCCCCTCAAGTTGCAAGTCATCAATATTTTTTATAAGCCATTCAATAATTTAAGGAAATGTTGAATTACCAATCTGATTTATGAATTTGGATTAATTTCCTTGTAATCTTTGATAGTAATGTTTTTTATAATACTATATATTTATTGGATAAACATTAACTAATAGACATGATCTGACAGATGAATAGCAAAAGAAAATTAAGAGTTCGAACAAAGTAATAGTAATGTATATTTCTTTTTAAGAAAGTAACGTATTAAAACTCATTCATAAATCAAATTATTCTATTTTGTCTAATCAACTACTTTTATTAAATTTGTTTATTCATTTTGAGAAAAAAAAAATCAATGTATATCCTGAATTTGACCGGCGTATCAATTTTCACCTTATTTTTTTCATTTCATCAAATTAAAACCTAAACTTGGACTCGCAATGTTTACTTTTTATTCAATTTATGCTAAATGCACCTAGTAATTCTAATAAAAAAGTAATTTAGGAGATCAACGAGAGCATAGTTAACTCAACTGGCATGAGGTATATGGTTGGAATCCATTACCTCACATATTAAAAAAAAAAAAAAAATAGAAGAATCTAATAAAAATAAGGTTAAATATATCTTCCTGAACTCACAAATTTTCAACAAAAATTAATTTAGATCAAAATATAAAATCAACCGCTAAATAAACCCCAATAAAACTCAGAAGTTTCAACAAATATCCTACATCAATGTCGAAGTTTCATCATTCATTTCAAACATATGTTTCAAAATCATTGAACACCATATAAAATATTCTTTAACAAGTATTTAAAGTTTTTTTTTTTTTTTTTTGAGTTCATCAACATTTGAAGATAGAAGATTTGAACTTTTGACCTCTAGATCAAGAGTAAATGTTTGTTCACTTTGACATAATTATTTAAAGGTTAAATTTGCAAGGGTTATATATATATATATATATATGAAAATTGGGGACATTTTTTTATTAATATTATATATTTTAAAACTTATTAGTAAAATAAAGTTGGTTTAAAATTTATTATTTAAATATTGTGGTTTAAAATTCCGTCTCACGTGGCAAATTAAAAAGCCGCACTAATAATTTTTTTTAAAAAAAAAAAACGTTACTCAACATAAGAGATGACCTATATATGCGCAGATTTATACAAAACATTTGTTTGTCATATTGGAAAGTTGGTTTCTTTAGTATATATATAGAGAGGCTTTCAAGTTTGAATCGAACAAAACACACATCCTAGTTTTTTTTTTTCTTTTTACGTTTCCTGCATTTTTCTTCCCTTCTTTCCATTCTTTTTTTCCTAATAATTTTTTTTTCAATAAATCAAATAAGTAATTGCATTTTTTATAAATGTTTTTAAAAAATTGAATTTTTAAATTAAAATTTATTTCTTTTTCTTGTACTTGAGACAATTGAAATTTAACTCTAATTATTTAAAAACTTTATAAATAAAGGAAAAAAAATTGGGAAACGTAAAAAGGAAAAAAAAAAAAAAACTGGGTTGTGCGTTTTGTCCAGCTCATGCTCGAAAGCTTCTAGATACTAAAGAAACCAACTTTCCAATATGACAAGGGAATGTTTTGTTTAATTCGCCCAAAGAGACAACCTACGTTAAGTAACGTTTTTCTTTTAAATTTGATTATTGTGGCTTTTTAAGTTGTCACGTCAGCAGATCGTCTCTTCAACAGACAACTTGCAAACGTGGATTTTAAACCACAATATTTAAATAATAAGTTTTAGATCAATTTTATTAGTAAAATTTATTTTACTAATAAGTTTTAAAATATATAATATTAATAAAAAAAAAGTCCTAAAAATTGGTAGGTAGATATTTCTAAATTTAGAAATAAAAATGATTTTGTTTTATCTCTAAATAATTTGAGGGCGGATGGATAACAAGGTGAGTAGAATGGTGGTGAGAGTCTCGAAAAAAGGAGAGGGACGCGTGAAGAGCACGCGTGGGGAGTAGCGCGTAGGTGGGGTGAATGTCAGAAATTGGGTTTAGACTGACTTTAGAGATAAGGAATCTTAAGGGAGCAGTGGGGCCCAATTGGGGGAGAGATTTGTAATTGGAAAAGATTCTGTGTCTTTAAAAACTGAAAAAAGAGACAACCTTTTTGGTGGCGTTGGATTCCAATTTCTTGTCCCACTTCCCCTCATCATTACATTAACAATCTCTTCCATTCCCAATCCAACCCCATTATTTTATTATTCTTTTTTTTTTTTTTTTGTTATTGATTTTCTCGATCTTCTTATTTATTTATTTTTTTTAAAATTACTGATGTTATTTCTAAACTTTGAGATTTGTGTTTGTGGGTGATTTTGGACCACACCAGGATCCAAGGAATAAGTGGGACAACGCAGCACCAATACGAAATCTTGATCAGGAAGCGGACACTGGAGGAGAGCGAGCTGAAGGGCAGGTCGTCTCGGCCCAATCCTGAGCTCGGCCTTGGCCTGCATATGGTTGGCCCACTTGTGTGGGTCGAGTTCCTTCCACCTCCGTTCGGTCCTTGCTACCCCGGTTCGCCCTAGTTCCACTCGGTTCAGCCCTAGATCGACTCCGAGCGTCTAGAAAAACTTAATGGAAGACGCAGGTATAAAGGGAGTCTCCCACACCCGGAAAGGGGTTGGAAAACTTAACTGCTAAAAATATTTTTTACTGTTTTGATCTGACTTAGGCATCGGAGTGCAGGTGCCCTACACCACACTGGTGTGCAGCGTTTCTGACTGGTCTTGCAGGTCACATCTTCCCCGTCTTCAACAAATTCACTGCTGGTGTCACGTGAAGGTTAGGTGAGTGGCTTGGCCAGATTTTGGCATCAACAATTTGTATCTATTTGATCCTTGGACTTTCAAGAGTGTCTAATAGGTCCACGACAAATTCAAAACTTTTAAAAATTAATTGATCTAGATATGAATTTAAATTTTATGTCCGGTGGAATCTTAAAATTTTAGTTTTGTGTGGGGTAGATATGTGGATTTTAAAAAATTCGAAAGTTTGGGCTAACCATTTGATTTTTTGTTTTTGAAAATTAGGCTTGTTTTCTTTCAATTTTCTTACCATTGTTTTCATGTTTGTTAAGGTCACATTTGAATTTCTAACCAAATTCCAAAAACAAAAACAAGTTTTTAAAAACTTTTTTTTTTTAGTTTTAAAAAATTCACTTGGTTTTTTAAAACATGAGAAGAAGGTAGATAATAACACAAGGAAATTTATTGATATAAGTAGTGTTTATAAGCTTAATTTTTCAAAATCAAATGGTTATCAAATGGAGCCTTAGGGACTAAATATGTAGTTTTGAAAATTCAATGATCAAATAGACCAAAACCATTATTAAAAAAAAAAAAAAAAAAAAAAAAAACCTCAAAGTGGAATAAATTTATAATATAACTTTTTTTTATATATGGTTTATTTTCATCTTATTTTGTATGTTAAAAATTTATAATAAAATTATCTTAATCTCCAAACTTCTAAGATTCCTTTATTTTGGTCGCTGAATTTTTAAAATATCTATCCATCATTTAAACTATCATATTTATTCTGCTTTTATCTCTAAATGCTTAAGATGTTGATTTTTTAGTTCAGGACATTTAAAAGAATAATTATTTAGTTTTTTTTTTTTTCAATTACTTAATAGATTGAAGCAAAACTTCAAATAGAAATAACAAAGAAGAAAGTTCATAAGGTAGCCCTACAAGACCAGTTCCGACCGTTTGTTTCATAGGAATTCGAGATTTCCATGAGTCGGGCATCTGGATTTCCACATTTGTTTTGTAGTAATGTTAGATACTCAGATATCTCGAGATGTCCGAGTATCCTAGGATGCCCATACAAAAGGTAATCTGAATATTTTTAGATGCCCTTTTGAAACATGGGTCTCGAAGATTCCCATGTCGAGGGCATCTCTTCTTTACTTTTTTGCCTTTCGTTCATTTTTTTTATGTATTTTCTTTCATCAATTTTCTTTATCTTTATTTTTAATTTTATAATTTAAATAGGTTAATGTCTAATAAACAACTTTATATAATTAAGTATATTTATATATTACATTTACATATAAAACAGACTTCAATTAAATTATATAATATCTCCATTTATTTTTAATACTTGGAATGAATTATTATCAATAATATTTATTATCTTACATAAATAATTTTAAAGCAACATTTTTTAACAACCAACCTACACTTGATATTTCTCTTCTTAAAAATATATATCATTTATAGTATAATAAATAAATTTCATCTCATATAACATTAATTATACAATTGTCTTTTAGAAAAATATTAAAATTAAAAATAAATTTTATATTTAATATTAATTAATTTTTAACAAAAGTCGTATATTAATATGAATTCTACAAAATAACATACAAAATTTAATGTACACTAAATTAATATTAAAAAATTAAATTAATATAAATAAATATATTATATAAATATAAATTATATTAAATTAATATATGAATTATGTAAATATATTAGTAATGGCATTTTTGTAACATTACATAAACTTACAACATTCCCAAGAATAAATCCTTCAAAACAAACAAGGCTATCCAAATATTCCCGAACATCCTTATAAATTTTCCTACAAAACAAACGTGGTTATCTGAATATGTCAGATATCTAAAATTTCGATCATCTGAGAGTCCAGACATCTAAAGATGTCGGACATCTACATTCCCAAAAAACAAACGGCCCCAGGATTATTTGGATTAAAGGAATGAGAATGGGAATAAAGATGAGAATAAGAAAAGAATATATTTCTTCATTTGGTACAAGAATTGAAAGATGGGACATGAGAACGAGTCATTCTATTTTTTTTTTTTTTATATTCACGCACAAGGGTATTTGATACCCTTTCAAAAGTAAGGGTTTCTAAATTCCCTCCCCTCTCCTCTTATTTTCTTAATATCTTCTTCACTCTCGTCTCTGTTTTTAACATATGGTTTCTACTTGATATATTGATAATTTAACTTAATTTAAAATTTTAAATGTTTAAATTATATCTGTAATTCAAATAGATTATATAAAGTTTAATTCATAATAATATATTAAATTAACATATTTAGTTATTCAATTCAATTTTAATAAATTAATAATAGTTGATTGATAGATTAAAATATATACTTAATTAATTTTGATTGATAAGAATATATTAAAATAGTATAGTTAAAGTAATTTGTATTGAAAATGTTGATTAATTAATAATCTATTAATTTTAATCCATTAAATTAAATTCGTTAAATTAATTTATTGTATGAATTTCTTAATATTCATAGTTGATTATACAATTACAACTATTCCTCTACTACTTATAATCAATCATTAATTAGATTAGATAATTAATTGAAATATATATATATTTTTTTGATAAATTGAAATATATTTATTTATTTCATTTTTAACTCATTAATTAATTTGAGTTATAAAATTTATGTATTAACACATCAAATAACATTCTCATAGATGAAGCGAAGAATCAAACCCATTTTAAAACAGGGGTATATAATTGGGCTGAAAGAAAACTGTAGCAGGTTCCTTCTCAATCATTGGATTGAAAGAAAACTACACATATGAAACAAAACCATGTTTATATAATAGATACATTAAATTTTTTTAAATATTTTTGAGGTTCCAACATAATTCTCATCTGATTGCTTCACGGTGGTAAATGGAACGATAGGGACAATTATGTTGAATTTATAGTTTCAGAGATAATGTTGCATTAAGGAATACCGTTTCAAAACGGTCCCTAGAAGTCTTTGGCTCATTCTTACATTACTGTCAGCGATTTGTTTTATCTTCATCATCCTTCAATATGAGACAGTATATATATATAACACATCTAGAATATGAGACAATATATATAGCATATAATTATGCATGAGAAATTATATCCATATATCCATTAATATATTAATAAAATATTTTACTGGGAATGGGTACTACTCATGACAGAATATTTTCATACGACTTCATATAACGTTCTTACAAGTATCTACATTCTCGACCCCTCATTTACATATTGTAGACCAATAATTGAGTATATAATATTATAAAGCAATGAACGATATGTATATATTTAGAGCGTATGAAATAAATCCCCAAATATGATTTGGTTTCATTTTTTTTCCAATAATCCCTAGTATATATGTCTAGCACATTAAAAAAAAAAAAAAAAAAAAATCAACTACAGTAAAATGTTTCCCAACTTAAAATCAACCTGCACAATGACACGATCAGAATGCTTCCCAACTTTTTTTTTTTTTTTTTTTTTTATGGTTTATACTAAACATTTTTTTGGAAACAATTTTATATACTTTTGCTAATTTTTTCTTCTCAGAATAAGAAATCCACTAAGTTTTATGAAAACGCTATGTATTTCGAATCTCGATTGGGGTATAAACAGTAAAAGCTAAAAAAATCTTAAAATGTTGGAAGATTCAGCGTTCAAAGATCTTAAAATTAACATGCATAATCGGAAAAAAAAAAAACCAAAACAAACCTTACTTGAGAGATAAATCTGACGTATTTTTGTACTTTTTCTTGCTCAAGAACAGTCAGCAAGAGTGAAGAACTTGAAACCCTCATTGACAACGTTGAAGAAGAAGATCAGTTCCTGATTGGTTTTATTTTTATTTGTTTTTTTTTTTAATTACATATGGCATCTGGTAAGGGCATTAGGGTAATTGGGTTGCCTTCCCTATTTTCATAACTGACCTGACAAATTTGTAAAATTTGAAAAGAATGGACAATTTTGATTTTTTTTATGGTTAACTTTGACCCATTTATATAGTTACCCACTTATCCCTCTTTAATGGAAGTTTAGTCCTTTTTTCGACTGTTTGACCATTTAAAATTAGTCATTTATTATATTGTTGACCCCCTTGAAAAAATAGGGATAACAACAAGAATGATCATTTTTTAAAGTGTATTTTGAAAAATGGCAACCGTCTTTATTTTTTAGATAAATAGCCAAAACAATTTTGTGAATTAATAAATACAAATTATCTAGTTACAGAAATACCCTTGTCAAGAAACTATAATTGAAAATCTAAAATTAGAGGGTAGTAATCAAATCATTCAAATCAAATAAAACAAATTTGTTTTCAAATTCCTTAAATAAAGGGTCATTATCTATTAAAATAATTAGAAAATACAGAATAATTTTAAAAAATATCTAATTTTTATATGTGTTTTCAAATTTGTCATTATCTATCAAAAAAATTTTGAAAATACAAAATAATTTTAAAAAAAATATATCTAATTTTCATATGCAATTTTAAATAAAAGGGTAAATGTTTGTTCAAATGAAAATTTTCAATTATAATCAGTAAATGTGAACTCACTGCAAATACCTTGAATTTCAATAATGTTCCAAATTTATAAGGGAGAAATTAATGACAAATCAAGATTTGGAGTGTTCGAAATTAAACCCCAACATTACAATAACTAAAATTATTATACAACTTTATTAAAAAAAAATTATTATACAACTAAATGTCAATGGTTATGGTATATATGTAGCACATTTTTCAACATGATTAACAGATATCACTTAACACATATGATTCCTTTAATCCATAGTTACCATTTTCTTTTTATTGATGGTTTAAAAAAAATTGAGGAAGCAAGAAATCTGGAATCCTCGGTGTCGCCGCTCTCTCCCTTAGATGCTACTCCTTCTCGACTTCCCTCCTCATTCTTCACCGTTACCCTTGGAGTAATCATTGTGCATTGCACAAATAAGAGTCTTGATCAAGTTGATCAATCAAATACTTCAGCTTCTTAAGCATTTGGTAATGTAGGCCCCATTTGATAACCTTTTGAAAATTATGCATGTTAATGTTTTTTTATATTTGTGTAAGGACACATTTGCATTTGCATTCCTAGCCAAATTCCAAATTCCAAAAACAAGTTTTTGAAAACTATTTTTTTAGTTTTCAAATTTTGAGTTGGTTTTTGAAAACATGGGAAGAAGATAGATAACAATACAAAGAAACTTAGAAGTGGAAGTGGAAGTAGTGTTTGTAGGCTTAATTTTCAAAAACTAAAAACCAAAAACCAAATGGTTATCAAACGGGGCCAACTATGGAAATCGACAAGGCCGGGTGTGTCCTTCCATTTTTGCTCCAATCTGACAAGCCTATTGCCTCTCAAGTTGATTCCTGTGATATCAAAGGTGAGAATTAAAAAAGAAAAAAAAAAGAAAAAAAGAAAAAAAGTCGAAGGTGATAAAAAAGCGAAGCAACTCCATCGACACGGAATTCACCTCCACTACTACAATAATCCATAACAATGGAGAATTCCCAAAAGCTTCAGCACCTGACCCAACCTGACCATGAGTATCTTTCTCAAACTGCGCATCCACATATGTGGCGACTTGATCTCAAACGAGAAGTGATGGCTACATATATTGTCGGTGTCATGGCCAAACGACAACAGGCCAAGCAAGAAAAAAAAACACAGCATCTAAAGAATGCCCCTTCCTCAACTATTTCTGATCTGAACACACGGCATCACATCGGAAGAGACATTGGTTTGACGGTGGAGTTGTTAAATCTTAGATTTCATTTCATATAAAATAGGTTAAATTCAAATGAAATCTCATATATTTTTATTAATAGATTATATTTGGAGAGAGGATGTATCCTCCTTAAATTTAGGTGAAACCGAGTGAATTATCTGGGAGGGTAAAATTGGAAGTTTGACGCACAATTTAGTTCACGTGGGGGGCACGTGTGGCCATATTTCCAACGTTTTTTTCTTTGTCATTTACTAATAAGGGATTTCCCTAAAAGGGAAGTAGTAGGCCCAAAGTGTAGAGACCAATCGATTGGGTAAGCCCAAAAGACCTAATCCATAATCCATCGGAAGCCCATTTTTCAAAATAAAATTACAATACATATATATATATATATCACATTCACTTCATCTGCCTCCCATTAAATATCATAATATGATTAAACCTTTTCATGCTCTGTTCTTTTTTTTTTGGAAATTTTCATGCTATGTTTTTAGACTTGCTTCAAATATGTGCATGTTTGTGAGTGATTTTGAAATGGCTAAAATCACTTTTGTCATGTTTGAAATCATCTCGAAACATACCTTTAATTATTCAAAATCAATTTCATGTTTAAATTTACACTTTTAAATGTAATTTTCATATCATCAAAATTGATTTTGAATTATTAAAAGCATGTTTCGGAGTGATTTTAAATTTGACAAAAGTGATTTTAATCATTTCAAAATCACTCCCAAACATGCACTATGAGATTTAATAATGACACACACATTTATGTTAATAACCAATTTTTCAAAAAAAAAAAAAACACACACACATACACAACTTTATCGAAAAAATACATGTGAGGATGTTTGGACACAAGTGAAAATGGCGCACAATGTTTTCCTAAACCATACATCCCAAACTCAAGTTTTCTAAATCCTCCCCTTGAACTCCAAACAAAAATATAATAAATTTCCGTACTTATGCTAAACCTACACTTCTCGCAAACGCGTTAAAAAAATGCAATTTATTCTCATCCTTTACCTCTATACCTTCCTTTTTTTTCCCCTTTTCTATCAAAAACAACAAATATACTCCATATTTCCACAACGACATAATACCATCCACTTTAAATTAACCTAAACCCACACGACTGTAGATCGAGCTTACCTTTAATATATTTCGAACCAAAAAGTTACATCCTCCTTCCCCTCTACACCACAATAGAGAAAATGCACATGCATTGAGAGAGAAAGAGAAAAAGGAAAGTTGTGAAATTGTGAAGGAGAGAGAAGAGAAAATTAAAGTTATAGGTTAGTTGTTGTAAATTGGTTAAGTGTCAGCTACATATAAGTTTTCTTTTTATTGGTGAGGCTTTCACGGGGTGCATGTGCATGTCCTCACCACGCAACCACCAGTTGTTTCAACAATAATAATAATCTCCATCACCATAAAAAATGGCCAGGCAATAGCAGAAGAAGCTAAGGGGCCACGGAGCTGAATGCGAACGATCTACATTATTAGTATTAGAGGGCGGCGGATCGAGATAGGGCGGCGGCCGCAGCAGCCATGGACGTGCCGATCATGCATGCCAGTGACCGCTACGAGCTCGTCCGAGACATCGGCTCCGGCAACTTTGGGGTGGCCAGGCTGATGAGAGACAAGCACACCGATGAACTCGTTGCTGTTAAGTACATTGAGAGAGGTGACAAGGTATGTGTTCTAGTTACAATTTTATACTCACTTCTTTTTAATCTAATACTTTTCTTAAACCATTTTCATATTTCTGATTCACGATGGTTTCAACTTATTAAGCTATTAAAATCTCCATTTAAAGATTAAAGATTTGAATCTCTATATTGTTATACAAAAAAAAAAAAAAAAAAAAAAGTGGTCTCTCGTATTCATTAGAAAAGAAATGGGTCAATTTGATTATAAAGTCACGTTAAACTAAAGGAGAAAACTTGGGTTGCACATACCGATACGTAGAGATCTCCCTACATACCAACATTAAAATGTTGATAACTAGGAAAGATGAAAAAGTTTTTTTTTTCTGCCTTTCTTTTTTTAGTTGTCAAGATTTTAATGCCCTACATACCCGTACAAGTATTGTTCTAAACTAAATTAGTACTAAATTCAAAAGCTTAGAGAGATATAATCTTTGAAGATTTGCTCTTTAATGAATATATTTTATTAACAAACTAATTTTATTTTTATTGCATTAATTTTTTCTTTGTTAAATGATTGGTTAAACTTTCATGAACTTTAAAATGTGATCCTTAAAAGTTTAATTTTATATATATGAGTTCCTAAACTTTTTATTTTGTATTTAGTAAGTCTTTGTGACCTATATTTAGGATTTTTTTTTTTCTTACAAAAGTAAGATACATGTCAAAATTTCGGTGGTTAGAAAACTCAAATGGTGAGCGAATGGAAAATATATATTTTTTCCCTTTTAATGGTTGAAATTTCTAGGGCAACAATTTCATATTAGATTTTTTTAGTTCAACAATTCAGGGAGGTATGTAGATCGAATCATTGACCTTTGAGATAGTAATTGATGTCTAGATTGATAACATCACATCGGATACAGTAAAAATAGTTAATATGACACATGTCATTGTGAAGTAGGTTATGATTTTCAATTCATTAAATTGCAATATTTGAAGCACTTTTCAATTTAATTAATTATTGAATTTCATCGTCCTCTCAATCTCACTAATGAATTTGAATGTTGAATGATAATAAGAAACTTGATTTAAAAAAAAAAAATTGATACTCAAAACAATCAAGCACCAAGGAGAAAAGAGAATGATGATGGATGAGTTTGAATTGGACAGATAGATGAAAACGTTCAGAGGGAAATAATAAACCACAGATCTCTGAGACATCCCAACATTGTCAAGTTCAAAGAGGTAAATTTAAGTAGCTTTTACTCAATTTGTCCAAACCCACCATTATTTACCAAAACAAAAACCAATGATCTTTATTAATTAAACAGTGTAGTTTTTATATATAGGTTGTTCTAACGCCAACCCATCTGGCCATTGTCATGGAATATGCCTCGGGGGGAGAGTTGTTCGAGCGGATATGTAACGCAGGCCGCTTCAGTGAAGATGAGGTTTTCTGATCTTCTCTTACCATTCCTATGACATTAAGTTTACTGTAACCCATCAACTTAAGTTCTATATAATTAATGTTAAATAACTCGTGTTGATATAAGATTACATTTACCGTAATCTATCAACTTAAGTTTGAAGTTGCAGGCACGCTTCTTCTTCCAGCAACTGATATCGGGAGTCAGCTATTGTCATGCCATGGTAATTGCGTTAATTTGACTTCTCTCAAGCTGATATCTTATAAGTTTCGGATGATCTTATACAAATACAAACTACAAAGCTTGTTTTAGTTTGAATTGGGTTAATTGACTTCTCTCAAGCTGATATCTCTCTTAATTTTGGTTTGTTTTGTGTGGGTAAAGCAAGTTTGTCATCGAGATTTGAAGTTGGAGAACACACTATTAGATGGAAGTCCTGCCCCACGTCTTAAGATATGCGACTTCGGCTATTCGAAGGTACTCATCCCACTGTCTTAATTTTCTCGTAGCTAGACTTCTCGATAATTATTAGATACAGATTTGAAATGCATCTTGTAATTCCTCTTATAAATATTGAACGGTGTAAAATCATCATTACACCGTAGCAGTCTCATGGATTTTCTTGTTTTTACTTTCTCTCACCTTGGTCCCCTTTTTAAGTTATTTGTTACTCTTTTCTTTTTAAGAGATGAAGTTATTTGTTACTAAAAATTGGAGTTCATACCTACCGATCATAATATTTACCTCTGTCAATTTGGCTATTGGACCTTGTTTTGTCTTTGAATTTATATATAACTCTGGATAATGCATGTAGTAACTCTTTCTAAGCTGGCTGATGGTAAAATTTGTTTCTAAGAAGTGTAGCCACGCATACAAACATGGTAAATATTAGGATTCCAAGAATTTAAGACACAAATAGGGAATGAGAAGTTAATTTTAAAAATTTAGAACAAGTAAAGACACATTTGTTGTACGATGTACTTCTTACTTTCAAAATGTTACTATATGCATGCTCGACTTGGATTATGTTGCTTTAATAAGCATTGATCCGTTCTCAATAAGTTGGCTTCATATTCAATTTGTTCAACTAGTGTGTGACACGTGTCTAACGACACACATGTCAACTCAAATTGAAGTGTCCGTACTTCATCATTTCCTTGCTTATTATTCTTTTCTTGTACGTTTTGATTCATTTGAGTTCCATTTTCTTCTTCTTCTTTTCCTCAAGTCCTCAGTGTTGCATTCTCAACCAAAATCAACGGTGGGCACTCCAGCTTACATAGCTCCTGAAGTCTTACTAAAAAAAGAGTACGATGGAAAGGTAAAAAATGAAGGAAAAAACTTGCCTGCATACCAGTGTATAAGGATCTCCCTACATACCACTATTAAAATATTGACAATTAGGAGAGATAAAAAAAAGTTTTCTTATTTTCTACCTTTCTCTTTTCTTAGTTGTCAAGATTTTAATGGAGTATATATGTAGGGAGATACCGGTATGCAGCCAAGTTTGGTTCAAAAATGAAAACAAAAAAACCCTACAAAACTCTCTCTTTTAATTTTCTCTCGACCAGACAGTTTGTGATTATACGATTAACGTTGTTGTAGTGCAGATTGCAGATGTTTGGTCTTGTGGGGTAACGTTGTATGTAATGTTGGTTGGAGCTTACCCTTTCGAGGATCCTGAGGATCCGAAAAATTTTCGCAAAACCATTCAGGTTCCGCGGTTTTATATAAGAACAATACTTACCTCCTGACCAGTTAGCAGGAAACGATGGATGATTGTTTTTCTTTTGTTGTTTGGTTTGCAGAGAATTTTGAATGTTCAATACTCGATTCCTGACTATGTTCATATATCTCCTGATTGTCGCCACCTCATGTCTAGAATTTTTGTTGCTGACCCTGCCAAGGTTAGACACAAATAGAATTTTTGTCGCTTAAAGCTAGCGGTTGGGGTTTAACTTTGTGTTTATAAAATCGTTGCCTTTTTCATTTTAGCCTCCACCATGTGGTAGCTTAATTAGCTGATGAATTAGAAATTGAATAACACCACACACGCATGCAGAGGATATCAATACCAGAGATCAGAAACCACGAATGGTTCTCAAAGAACCTACCGAGCGATCTGGCGGAAGAGAAGAGTACAACGACCACTCATAACTTGGCGGAGGATCAGCCGCCGCAAAGCATTGAAGAAATCATGCAGATCATCGACGAAGCCGCCGTGGCTAGCGCCGGAGGGCAGAGCCCGAACCAGTATCTGACGGGGAGCTTGGACATCGACGACGACATGGAGGAGGATTTGGAGACGGACGCCGAACTCGACTTGGAAAGCAGCGGTGAGATTGTTTATGCAATGTAGCATATATATATGCAGACTGCAGCTGTGTTGTTGGGGATAACTAACCTTTTGTTTTTTTGAGTTTTCCTATATAGATATATATGTTTGAATTGTACGATGATGAAGTTTGATATTGTGTGTATTATTATTATTATTTCGACTCTCTTGTCGTAATGGTTTCCCCGTTTGGTTGTGGAGCTAATTAGCTTGGAAGTGGGGTTTGTTTTCGAGGGATGTTTGTGGGTTTACGTGGGCTAATTAGATGGTAATTGCACTTAAAAAGATATTAAGAAAACAAAGAGGTATGAACAAATTAGGAAAACACAAATTATACGAATTAGACCGTTTTGGAACTAATATTTCACAAATGTCCAATTATGAAAAAAAATTTCAGCTTTGTCTTGGCTCAAGATTTTCTAATTAAATCTTCCCTATTTTGCCCTCCAAAATTCTACACATCAAAAATTGGTTTGTATTAATTTTTTCCATAATAAAAACTAGGGGTTTCTACAAGAATGGGCTGAAATCAGCCCATATATTTCACTTTTGTCCAAAAACCTTATAATTTTCATTTCAGTCCAGCCCGTTTTTATTAATTGTAGCCCATTTACCAATTTGACCCTCTGATATTCAAAATTAAAAAAAAAATAAAGAAAATACAGAAAAGGAAAAGGCGTGATTATATGGCATTTGAAAATAATCCCCCAAACACGCTTCTTCCTTGTCGAGCTTGCTGCTATCGTCTTCTTCCTTCCGAAAAAGGTGGGTTTCATGGCGAAGAAACAGGTGGGTAGAGAAGGTCGTCGGAGAATCCATTTAATGTTGGAGAATCTCGCCGGTGTGGCCATGGACGATGGCGATGATTCCGATTGGCTTGATCGGAGCGAGGGATCCACCATTGAGTGATCTATAGATCTGGGTTTTTTTTGTGGTATAGATTTAGGTTTTTTGCCGTATAGATCTGGGTTTTTTTGCATCTCCTACGATTTCTTGTTAAATACCCGGTATGGATTTCTAAATACCGGGTATGGATTTTGAAATTTGCAATATATTTTTTTTTTTTTTGCGTATAGATCTGGTTTTTTTGTCGTATAGATTTGAGTTTTTTTGTCGTATAGATCTGGGTTTTTTTGCATCTTCTACGATTCCTTGTTAAATACCCAGTATGGATTTCTAAATACCGGGTATGAATTTTTAAATACCCGGTATGGATTTTGAAATTTGCAATATTTTTTATTATTTTTTTTTTTTGCGTATAGATCTGGGTTTTTTTTGCTGTATAGATCTGGGTTTTTTTTACATCTTCTATGATTCCTTGTTAAACATTGGTATGGATTTCTAAATATCGGGTATGAATTTTTAAATACCCGATATGGATTTTGAAATTTGCAATGTTTTTTTTTTTGCGTATAGATCTGGGTTTTTTTTTATCGTATAGATCTGAGTTTTTTTTGCCGTATAGATCTGGGTTTTTTTTTTGCATCTTCTACGATTCCTTGTTAAATACCCGGTATGGATTTCTAAATAACGGGTATGAATTTTTAAATACCCGGTATGGATTTTTGAATCAACCAAATCGAGAAGCAGAAGGCAAAAAACTGAAAAAGAATTTAAGAATTCCAAACTGGATGTGGGAATAAATTTTTAAATAATTATATATATTTGTTACATAAAAGGAATGAATTGAGATAGATATTTTAAAGAATATCTATAATTAAATTTTAAAAAAAATTCCATCTTGGGTAGCCGGCTTCTCGATTTGAAATCTCAAAAAATTGAAAGAAAAAAAAAGATTCGAAATCTCAAAAAACACCAAATTTTGGTTGAAATCTCAAAATAATCAAATTTGAAAATAAATTCCATGTTGGGATTGCCCCTTGTGAATCAACGATTTTAGAAGAATGATGCCAAAGTAAAAATTAGAAATTTCAAATTTTTGGTTGAAAAATGGAAGCATACGACCAAATAGTGAAAATTGGAAATAAATCCCATTTTGGGACTTCATGAATTTTAAAAAATGAAAAATATTATAAGAACAAACATGAAAATCGAATTTAGTTATTACCAAATCCATAAGCAGGCGGCAATGTGAAAAAAAGAAATTTCATAATTCCAAAATGGATGTGGGAATAAATTTGAAATTAATTATATATATATTTGTTACATAAAAGGAATTAATTGAGGTAGTTATTTAAAAGAATATATATAATTATATTTAAAAAACAAACATCCATATATGGGTAGCCGGCTGGAATGTGAAAAAAAATAATATTTATTATAATTATATAATTAAATAAGAACAATTAGGGAAGAAAGAAATTGAAATAAATGCATGAAATCCTACAAATGAGAAAAACAAAAGATTATGACAAAGATGTAATTAATAGGTTAATTGAACTCATCCACTATAATTTCGGTAAAAACTACTATTAAGATTTACCAATACCCAACCCTAACCTTAAATACGTTTCACCAAAATTTTTCTCCAATTGTCGTCACCAAATTCTTCCTCCAATTGCCGTCAATTTGAAGCTTTTTTTTGCGGCTCTATTAGCGGTGGGACAATCTGAAATTTCTCAGCAGCTCCACCTCCAATTGCCGTCAATTTGAAGCAACATGAGTATTCATTTATTCATCTTTTTTTTTTGTTAAACAGTATGAATATCATGACCTATATATTTTTCTATTCTCTCTTTTCTTTTCTTTTCTTTTTTTTTTTTAATTTTGTCAAACAGCATGAATAGGAATCCAATTACATAGTTTGCATTTTTTTTTCAATTTTGTTATCAATAGATATTTTTTTGTTATTAATATCTTATGTTATAAGATGTTTCTAATTTACACTAACCCTTATTTACATCTAATCACCCATTTGATTGTAGAATGTAATGTTTATTCAAATAATAAATATATACCATGCATTATAATATATAATCAATATACTGAACCCATTATATATTATATATTCATCATTGTGTATTCAGATAAATCAAAAGTCAGAATAATAAATATATACTAGGTTGTATATTGTATCATAAATATATACTTGGAATTATATTATATAAACCTTTGTGTATAGTATATATACGTCATGATTTGTAAAGTTCATAAGTGAATTTTCAGAATTATAAATAAATGTCATGCAACATAATCCTTATTAAATATTCGTCATACATTTTTTTATAGGTAATAATCTCATTCCCATACGGATGGTGTGTTTGGCGGTCGTTGGAATGAGATTAATAACTATATTGATTACCAAGTTTCCCAAATTTGTATTCACGAAGGAATGTCGTTCACTAATTTGATTGAAGTTGTAACCCAAAAGTTAGGCAGCCCATGTAGTTTTGATTCTCCTAACTTGTGTGTTTCCTTAGGATCATAACATTTCATGAATAACGACATGAAAATTGTGGAAGACAAGGATTTAGATTGGTTGTACAACATTTTGTCTAAAGGTGTTTTAGAATTATGTTCCCTAATAGTTGATTGTAAAAATAGTTTGGTTATTTTGGTTGATAATATATCGTTGATGGGTTCAAGCTCAACCAACTCGGTTCGACAAGGTTGATTTCATCATTCTATTGATGTCGCAAAGTTGCCTGCAGATTTTAAGATTGATGTGAACGACACGTTTTCTAGTAAGGTGAATGTACGAAATGTGTTAGGTGCAATTGCTATTAGGGACAATTTTCAGTATAGGACAATCAAATCAAATCATGATGTTTTGTACGTCAAATGTATAGTTAAAAATTGTGGTTGGTTTGTTCGTGCGTGCCGATTTGGAGGTGATGGAAGTGACACTTGGGTAGTCAAGAAAATTTATGGTGATCATTCATGTTCCATGGATGTTATATTGACTGATCACAAGCAAGCAACATTCTCTTTTATAAAAGAGTGCATTAAGACAAAGATTAGCATAGTTGGTAGTGAATTAAGCACTCCAAAAGATGTGCAATCTTACGTTCATTCCCAATTTGGAATGAACATTAGTTATCAGAAAGCATGGCGTGCCAGGGAAGCGACCCTAAATGAGATAAGAGGATCATCAGAAGATTCATATTCTCTAATTCCATCGTCAAGGCAAAAAATCCAGGTATCAAATTATTTAGATTACAATTTCAATATTTATTTTCTTAAATTTATGGTATATATGTTATTAACTAGACTTATATTATATATTCTAGGTTCGATTGTGATGTATGAGCTTGATGATGATGGACGTTTTAAGTATTTCTTCATGGCCTTATCAGCATCTATTGTTGGGTGGCAGCATTGTAGACCAATAATTTCGGTTGATGGAACCTCCATGAAGAATAAGTATGCTGGAACTCTATTGATTGCTGCAACACCTGATGCTAATAATAAGATATTCCCTTTCTCATTTTCTGTTGTTGATTCTGAGAATGATTCTTCTTGGGAGTGATTCTTTATCAAATTACAACATATTGTTGGTGATTGTAAGGAATTAGTTATTGTTTCAGACGGTCATAAGAGTATTCCAAAGGTTATTCAAACAGTTCTTCCAAATGCAGTTCATTGCTTATGCATATATCACCTGCTGAGGAATCTAAAAAAGAAGTTCAAGGATAAATCGGTTGATACGGCTTATTATTCATGTGCAATAGCGTTTAATGTCCTCGATTTTGAGTTGCACATGCGAGATCTTGAGGGCAGTGCAAAGGGTATACATTCAGATTTAGATAAAGTAGGTTTTTCTAAATGGTCGCGTGCATATTCTCCTCGTTCAAGATTCCACATCATGACAACTAATATATCTGAGAGTTTTAATGCTGCAATCAAAGAAGCTCGAGAATTGCCTATAACTTCAATGCTTGAAGTCTTAAGGATGACTTTGCAAAGGTGGTTTTACACATGGAAGAACATGGCAGATTTTCAAGTCACTGATTTTACAAAGTCAACTGAGAAGAAGCTAAGAGAGGAAATATCGAAGGGACGTTCAATGCAGGTGATTATATATTAGTCTCATTTATTGAATATCAACTATATATTATAAATGATAATGCACATTCTTGTTTTGAATAGGTTCTTCCAGTGACAAATATGCAGTACCAGGTGATTGATGGGAAAAACCATTATGATGTTCATCTGCCTTCTCGATCATGCAGTTGTGCATATGAGACATATTACGAATACCTTGTGCTCATGTATGTGTTGTATTAACATATAAACATTTATCTGTCAAAGAGTATGTTTCAACATATTATTTGAACACTACTTTGCATCAAATATATAGTGGCATAATTCATCCATTAGGCAACGAAGCAGCTTGGAGCATTCCAGAAGATGCCAAGAGCATAAAGGTTTTTCCCCCAAACGTGAAACGTTCTGTTGGTAGGCCGAAAAAGTTACGAATCCCTTCGGTCATGGAATTCAGGAAGCGAGTCAAATGTGGACGATGTGGAAGAATTGATCACAATTGGAAATCTTGCAAATTTTTTCTTACACAGTGATTTACTCATTTAGCTTTTCAAATGTGGTCGAACAATTATAGTGTGTTTTACTTTTAGCTTTTCATTTGTTGTGTTCAAGAATATTCAATTTTACACAGTAAATTTAGGAAGCGAGTGAAATGTGGTCGAACAATTATATTGTGTTTTACTTTTAGCTTTTCATTTGTTGTGTTCAACAATATTCAATTTTATATTAACAACATATATTGTCCAATTTCGTTTATTTGATTGTTACATTCAAATGACTAGAACATAAATTATAAATGAGCAGGATTATATTTGATAACCTATCATATTTTTAAAAAGACAAATTTGTATGTGAAAAAATATTTATTCACAATTCATGTACACCATATCCTAAAGCATATATCCATGTATTCTCAATAAATTTATAAAATGTAACTTATTCCAACCAAATTTATACTATGATTGCGACTTTTATATTTTTTGACACATTTTCTAGCTTTGCTCATAAATACCATCATGTTTATATCTATCTTTTTGAAGCAAATTTATTTGATTGTTACATTCAAATGACTAGAATATAAATTATAAATGAGCGAGATTATATTTGATAACCTATCATATTTTTTAAATGACAAACTTGTATGTGAAAAAAATATTTATTCACAATTCATGTACACCATATCCTAAAGCATATATCCATGTATTCTCAATAATTTATAAAATGTAACTTATTCCAACCAAATTTATACTATGATTGCGACTTTTATATCTTTTGACACATTTTCTAGCTTTGCTCATAAATACCATCATGTTTATATATATCCTTTTGTAGCAAATTTATTTACATAAGCAATTAAGCATATATACAAACGAAAAAATGAACAATATATTAAGCATGGATATTGTAGTATCTGCTGCTAACATGTATACAACAAAATTACAAATATGTTGGTGATAAACATGTTTACGTATTCAAATATATTTTTGGGATATATATTTTATACCTGCACACTAATAATATGAAATGTACATTACACTAGAAGAAATTTATTTGTTTAAACCTGTAAATAAAATCCATATGCTAAATAATCATATATTAAGATATAAAGAAACTTATAATCCCAAACTAATCTAATCAAGATCATAAATAAATATCGAAATTCCAAAATTACACAAATCGTCCAAGAAAAAGAAATAATAGTAAGCAAGTTCTAGTTCCAAAACAAGCTAATTAGAATCTAATGGTATGCAAACAAAACATTCATCAAATTTGAGAAAACAAATTAAAACTTGGTCGATCATAGTCCTGGCTACCAAAGGGCTTTTCATTCTTTTTCTCTTCTGCTGATCCGAACTTCGAAGTGAAGGGTGACCTCATAATCTTGGAAGGCATGGTAACCTGACGCTCGTTCCTTCTTATATTTTCACTTGTTGGTTTTGCAATGCCCTTCTTCAATCGTTTGTTCCCTTTTGCAAATGGTCCTTTGCCTCTAAGCTGTATTAAATACATTATATTTTATCAACCAACATTTAAGAAAATATAACTTTCATTAAAGATTTCAAATTGCTAACCGCATCTATGTATATGGTGTTCGGATCATATTATTCTCCATCCTTTTCATCCAATTGTTTTCCCTGCATATTCAATATAGTATAGTTATTTGATGGAATCAATCATTCAAATCCATAAAAAAAAAAAAAAAAAAAGAAGTAGAAACGCATACCTTAATAACCTCATTCTCTATCTTCTCTACCTCATTCAAAAAATTTTTGCTCACATATGTGTCATCGAGTAGAGTCAATGTTTCAACTTGCACACCCTAAAAATGAAAATATATTAATAAAGTATTTCAGTAACAATTCTATTTGTATGGTTAATAAAAACTAAACTCACCGTTCCAATAAAAGTTGTGTCACCGTTGTCTCCACTATTGGTTGAATCTTCAATGAACCGTTGTTCTTCTAAGTTTCCATCACCATTGATATTTGCATCGTTCTTTTCACCACTACCTCCTCCGTTACTCCCACCACCACCTTCATCATCATTTTCCTTTCCAGTCGTATGTCTTCTATCATGTTTTTCATTAATTTTCCTTAAGCATCCAACTTCTTCCTTCAATTTTTTCACATCCTCACCAATTACATCAATTTTTCTATTCAAAATATCAAAATTCCTCATAACCATTTCCTTGAATTCATTCAGCAACAGAACTTGGGGAGGAGAATTCTTTACCCTTACAGTGACATCTTCTTCTTTGCTATGTGAATGAGATGCCTCAAGATCATCCTCAAACGTATCGACTTCCTCCACTTGGTGTTTTCCCTTGTCAACATCCCCATGTCTCATTGCACAAAAATCAAACTACAATATATAGTTAGTATTCAGTGTTAATTCTTGATAGACGAAAAATATATTATATAATAAGTCTTGTAGATATATTACATACCTCCTCGTTCTCGAATACTTTCAAAGCTAGCTCCTTCCATTCTGGGTGTCCATCTGTTGCCTAGTTATTCATCTTTGGCATTCCTGAAGCCACCTTTCTAGCAAAAAAGTTTCCTTCGCTTGATAACAGGGGTATGCATGTTGGGTTTTATGCCCTAAAACTCGTAGATAGTGAATGTAAAAAAATTTTATACTTGTGTTTAATAAAGTGTTATTTAGTTTCTGCAATAAAATGTTATTGTTAAATATTGCACTATTTGACCCAAATCCAATAAACTAAGATCCAAGGTTGTTTGTATGTAACTTGAACTAGTATGTGGGGACATACAAGGATCGATGTTCAAGTAACAACCTAAAAGGTCTATAGTACAAAGATAAGGCTGGATACCTTATCCTGGTAACACTATGTGATGCGGCTCGCTTTGTATTTGATACAGACGTATTGATCCAAAACGTCCATGTAGTAGACATGCGAGTGGGGGTATCCTATGCAATGAGTTTGCATAAGACCGGTCCTCGAAATAGTAACCGCTAGTTGTAACACCGTTAACTAGTTAGGTTTCTATTTCACTAGGATAACCTAGGCAACTTAGTCTGAATCCTGAGTGGATTATGGACTCCTGTTCACGAGGGATTGTCCTTTGATTTGTATGAGTGAGAGTGGCCAGTACGCTGACTCAATAAGCCTACCACTTTGGGGACAAGACCGAGTGGGGAGCTGGGAACATAATCACACAAGATGGAATTCACTCCTTCTCGACTTTTGAGGAAGTAGATGAGTGTTCCCTAAAGTGGTGTCTCCGGGTCTTGAACAAAGGGCCCTACCCTCTCACTGGCTCGAGAGGGATTTCTGTTTGATGGTTGGACCACAAACAGGTTGTTCATTAGAGGAGCACTGGTACTTAAGGAGGTAGAGGTAACTCAAGGGTAAAACGGTAACTTGACCCAACTGGAGTTACGAACACTCGTGAAGGACTAACTTGCCGTTATTGGTCGATATCCGTGGACACAGAAATATTCTACAGTGAGAAGAGTGCAGCTATGGGTCTTTAGTGGAGTGACCCACAGTTAACGAATGGAGACTAACTTGGTTAATGAGTTTAAGCCGATTAGTCTCGTATCGTTGGAGCTTCTAATCTGTAGGTCCATTAGATCCCACTGGTAGCTCGTAAAAAGACTTGAAGCAAATAAATATAAATTGTAAATTGAAAGTGTTCAATTTATTTGGGAATCATATAATGTATATTGATGCATTATAATATAAAGTTTATGAAACTTTATAATATAATTTTTGAAATTAATTTAAAAAATTAATTCTTGAGAGAAAATATTTGAAAGAGTTCAAATAAATTTAATATGAATTGGATTCATATTAATTTTAATTTTAATAAAATCCCTAAGATTAAATATATGATATTTAATTGGGTAATTAATTAATTAATTATTTATTAAAATTAGAAATATTTTCCTATTAGGAAAAGGTCTTCCTTTTCCTATTAGGAAAAAGGTCTTGGCCTTTACTATATATAGGACCCCTGGGATGGGGTGAAAGGCATCCCATTGTCTCTCCTTCTTTCAGAGATCTCTCCCAAAAGACTCCCACAAGTCTCTTGCTTCAAGAAGTCTTAGAGATATACCGGTGTAGCCGATTGGTGGTGTTCGCACAAAAGGGTTGCTGCGTTTTCAATCTTATTTGCAAGAAAAGACGAATTGATCAAGGCTTTCTACAAAAGTAAGTTTTCTATGAAATCTTTGATCACTAGGATCAATCTAGTTGATCATTTAGCATGTTTACAGCCTACATACAGCCCATTAAATATAGATTTATTGCTGTAATATTTTGCAAATTGTATTTGATATTTCAATTAGAATCTAAGACTTTAAGTAGGTCCTGTTAAATTCTTCCGCTGCGTGGGGCTTTATGAAGAGGGCTGAAAGAGTTTTTGCGGTCCGGTTCGACTGTTATGGCTGGTCTGGGTCGGTTTGGCACGGTCTAGCCCGGTTCAAGCTTGTTTTGGTGATTTGGAGTCCGGTTCAAAGCGGTTCGAGTCGGTTTGTGTGGTCTAGCCTGGTTCTGAAGCTGCAGAAGGATATTTTTAGGATAAAATAGCTTAAATTATTGTAATTTATGTGCTTTATTTTATCCTAGGGGACAATTAATCGGTTTATACGCTATTTAAATGCTTTATGGATGTCATTTAGATTTAAAATCCCACCATATGTTATAAATCATGCTAATGCATTTTATATATATTATAATTAGTTATAATGTATGGATTGAAATGCATGGTTTATTTTCATGAGTTTTTAATATATAGTTGAGTTATATTAATATCATGAAAATGGATAAGCATGATGCATGCAATTACTTAATTAAATATAAAGAGTTATATTTAATAAAATTGTTTGCAGCATGCTACTTTGATTTACCATTTTTTACAATAATTTAATTGTTAATTTATTAATAATGGAAATCAAAATTGCATTGAGCATGAAACATCCATAGTTTAATATAGTTGTTATATTAATTTCATGCAATGCAATCCAATAGTTTTATTATATTAACTTGAATATGATTGTTAATTATTTTCAAACTATAGTATGCATGATTATAGGGCTAATCATTAAAATTTGAATAGTTTAAAATTGATGATTAGAAACCGTCAACCTATAATAAAGATTGCATGCAAACATAGTATCATAGGTAAATGAATTAATTTTAAAATGTTTAAAATTAATTAGACCTAAGATCTTGTTAATTCTAATAGGATTAGAATTAAGTCTTGCTGAGTTTTTTAAAATAGTTTTAACCTACTAAGTAGGACAAACATTACTATGATTATAAGGGAACTCTATTGGAAAAGTTTTGTCTAAGGTTGAGGTACTTAAGTTGATGGTTTACGGAACACCTCCTACCTGAGAACTGACCCAGAATACCGGAGTTGAATTAATCATGGTTAAATGTTAGCATGCAATGTCACTAGGTTTATTAAAAGAGTTTAATACACCTAGATCTTTAGAGTAAAGACTTTACATTACTATTACTATGGTTAAAAGGGAACTCTCCCGGTTACGTTCTGTCTAAGGCTGGAGGTATTTAAGCTGACGGTTTACGGAACACCTGCTACCTGGGAACAAACCCGGAACTTGAGTTGAAATAACCATAGTCATGTTAGCATAAGGTGTTGCTAGGTTTGTTAAAAGAGTTTAATTCACCTAGAACATTACAATTCTCATTATAATATTATAATAGGATTAGACTTAGATAAATTGAATTAGCCGGATTTATCTAGGTTAATAAACCCTAAAATGTACGGTAGGTCACTTTAGTGGGAGGTAAATTTTTTTCTTTTACTCCTACGTCCCTATATTTACAACGTGAGATCCATGCTCGGCTTCGTGTCGTTTTAGCACGACCTCCCTTCGAAAAGTGTTTGCATGGGTCAATAACAAGGTGAATAGGGAAAGTGCCCATAGTAAGTGGGAGCGGGACACGTGTCAACGTATCCCTCGGTCTCCACCCATAGGTCACACCGTGAGAGTCTTATGATCCGTCTGCGTGTTGTCCTGGAGCAACCATCCCTTCGGAGCTCCTGATCATAGGATTCGTAACACCGTGAACTCCTGAAAAGGATAGGGTCACTTAGGCTAATTACCAACAGTTGTCTTTCCCTTCGGTAGCCTGTTGGTGCGTGCCTCTAGGATCTGAAAGTGGGAGGGTTACACTTACGAGGATGAGTTAAGTGTGTTAACAAATCCTTGACCAAATAACGGTGGCTAATGTCTATAGGAATATGAGTTATTCCGGAATTAGAATTAGCTGAGAAGTGTCTCATTTCAAAGGAGGAGTAGCTGATCACCCTTCGGTGGCTGTTGCTCTAAACCTCTGAAACATCGTTGCAAAACTATACAGTTAACTTTTGAACATTCGACCATTTATCTCTAGGCAACAATAAAGGTGCACCCTGAAATATATAAAACAGTTTCTTAAGCAATTTATGCGTATACATCTACTTGCAACCAACAAATTCTTAATCTTCAATAAAATAAAGTAAGTATATTAGTATTCAAACCTCATAAGAATGTGCCCTCTTGATCCTGAAGAATTCCCCTCTCCCAAACTTTTCAGACTTTACGATCTTCCTTTGACCATCATTTTTTTTAGGTGCCTGTAAAAATGATTTGAAAATTTTAATGTCAATGATTAAATTATATATACCTTTTTCTCTTGTTTACTAGTCTCAGAAACTTCATTAGCTTTCCTCTTTCTTACAACTTCTTCTTTTTGTGGCATTCTTACTTGAGACCTTGTTCTCTTCCTCGGTTCGTCATCCTAAGTTTCAACATCCATACATGATTAGTTTGTAGTATTAATTGCCCAACATTTTGAAAATCACTAGTGTAATATTTGATATATACCTGATGTTTATTTTTATCCATAGCACGATATTTACTCCTTACATTCCCATCTCCTTTTTTATTAGTAGATCGTTTAAGTCTTTCAGATAAACTTGTTCTGTCCTCCTAAGGAAGTTGAAAAACGATTATATAACAATCATGTAAATATCAATAAAGAACATTTTTCATTGAATATAATTTTCATACCTCTGATTCAGCTGACTGGGCAGTGACTGCATCTGTCTTTTGTGCTTCCTCAATCATAGAAAATTCCTTTATTTCATATAGAATAGAATATGTTAACATGTTATGTATTAGTAATTTTTATACAAATCATTAATTGATGAGAAATACGAATACCTGTGCATCTTTCTCAACTCCATCAAAATGCATTACTTCTTTTCCTTTGTTAGATGCATACTGTAATGTTAATAAATAATAAAGTTAATAAGCACTGATAATATTAACACCTTATGCATCTTATTCACAAACTTCTTACCTCTAGATCACGTTCTTTTTCTCTTGTATCTGTCGGCTCAATAGCATTTCAAGATTCCGCATGAATTTTCTAGAGTGAAAAATATTAATTAAAACTCATTGGATATAGGCAATTAAAAAACAACGGTCATATTCATATTATATACCCCATTATTATGTTGTCCTTTATAATTCCATGACACTACATCCACATTCATATTTGAATAACAACATACAAAAGATTGATAGTATATACCTCAATTGTGTTTTCAGTGGGTACAATTTGAGTTAACGTCGTTTCCTCAACTACATCTATTGTATTCTGCAAGGGATTTATTCTCATCTTTAATAATTTAATTAAATTTTAACAAATTCATAATGAAATACAAATCCACAAACAAGCAACACATAAAAGATCCAAAATATATACCTCTAATGTATCTTCGGTGTTTACTAACTGAGTTAATATCACTTCATCAACTACATCCTTTATTATCTACAATAGAAACATTTCGTCAATATTCAAATATGTATTAACATGCTCATAAACAGTTCATACCTGCTTAGTTTCCTCTGTTGAAATGGTATTTACTAACTGAGTTAATATCACTTCTACTGTTTCGGCTTGTTCAAAATTATCCATTGATAGATAACTTGTTGTTTCCTTAGAACTGTCGGTCTGTTAAAAATATATATATTTATTAGTATACATTAATGTAAAAACAAACGCATAACTCGTAAAATATACCTCAGAGTCAATAGTTAAAACTTCTGCTTCCTTTTCTTTTTTATACACATTTTTCCTGGGCAACCCCAACAATCTTTGACTTCTATGAGTTGGATTCTTATTTGAAGATTTTTTTCTCTCCCCATTGCCTAATCTATTATCTCCATACACATAAAACTATATTTTAGTAAATAAAGAGTATGCAATACCCTATATTCGCACCTTTGTATTATTCAAATGCAATTCTCTAAATAAATTTAAATTTTAAAAATTGCACAACTCTATATTTCTATTGACCATGATTATATTCGAATATAACAATCATATAAAATATATTGTCCTTAACAGAAACCATCTAATATATATATAAACCATTTGATCAACTGTAACGACCCGACTTCTTAATAAGCCTTTAAGGGACCGTTACGACAATGCATGCTTTGGAGGCCTTTTTTTAATAAAAATATTTCGAAATATAAACTCTAATTTAAGCAAAAACTTTAAAACAAAACTTTTATTCGGGATCCCTAATTTCAAAGGTTTTAAATATGCTAAGATATTTTCTAAAATATAAATGTACATGACCTCTGGAAAATATATCTCAAAACAAATTTACAACTCAATAAAGTAAAACAGAGTTCTTAAAGCGGAAGAAAAATAAAATATGAAACTCAAGCTCTCTCATGGCTGTCTATCGGATTCTCATCAATCGCCTTCCACCTGCCCTTGCCTTTACCTGAAAAAAATATTTTTTTGAAAAGAATGAGTATTTTAAATACTCAGTAAGTGACCCTACTATTGAGGTTGGGTCACGCTTTAAAACATTTTAAAAACCAACAACGATTATAATTTTGGTAGCTCTAAACTTTATTTTAAACTCAGGATATACATCACTTTCATGCATATCCTAGACACATCAATTTCATGTGTCTTTCTACTGAGAGAGAACATACATCAATTTCATGCATATCCTAGACACATCAATTTCATATGTCTCCTACGGAGGCCGTCAATTTCACGAAACCTCGAGGTCGTCAATTTCACAAACCTCGACTTAGGTACATCAATTTCATGTCCCTAAGTCCTATGTAGGCATCTCTGAATGTACATCAATTTCATGTACACTTATAAAACTCATGAATAATTCCTTTAACGGAATTTTAAAGTCATTCCTTTAATGGAATTTCAAGAGACCACCAACTCAATTATTTCAAGCATCAACAAATACAAAGCAAGAATAATAAAATTTCATGCTTTTAACGTTTTTCATAAACGCATACTCTATTAAAAATAATAAATTTTCATGCACAATTCTCATGCTTTTAATAATAATAATAAATTTCAAGAACAACTCATAAGCACGAGAATTTTAGAAAATCAAACACGCGCACCCAATTAAAAGGTTCAATAGTAAGTTCACTTACCTGACTTGTGAATTAAAATATCAAAATTTGCTTAATCCCCTTTCCAACAGACTCCCTATCCCGTCTACAAAATCTACTAGAATCAGCTTGAAAGCTTGCCGGACAACACTTTAAATTAGCGATAATCCAATCTAGTGATTCTTTTTTTTTGCTGGACAACCTCTTATACCACACTGATTCTGAGGTTTAATCGTCGGGCTGAGTCAATAAATCCTTGACGACAACGCAGTACAGTGGGCAGGACGGGGCTGAGCGACGACGGACTGTGCGGAAGGCGCCGGCGAACTGGGCTGTTGCGGCGTCGTCGATGTGCAGCGGCAACGATGAACTGCTCTGCGGCGGCGACGGCGTCGAAGTGTGGTGGCGATGCGGGCTAAGTAGAGAGCGACGGCGAGTGAGAGGAAGAAGAAAAAAAAACTGCCGATGGGAGCTTGGAGGCTGCTGGTCGAATGGGCAAGGAGAAGAAGGAAGGGATGAAGAAAGTCTGACCTAGGGCTGCGTGCATAATAATATAAAAACCTAATGGGCTTGGGCTTAACTCTTAATTCACCTTAATTTCAAAAATGCCACTCCAGTTTTGAATTTTTTAAAACTCCACCCATTTCCCTCCTTTTAATCTTTGAAAATTTCCATCTTAACTCCCAATCAACTCCAACCTAAGGAAATTTGAATTTTCCTTAAATTATGGCCGTTACATCAACCATCAGTTTGTTTTATATAAACCACCAGATATATTATATAAACCTCAAACTAAATGATATATTATCCAGATTATATATATTTTTATAAACCCACATAACAAACCCAAATATACCAAACTAACAGAATATTTTTTATAAACCACAAAAACCCAATAATCATGACCTGGATGATTTTCATAAACCCACAACTAAGTAAATTTGGCTGAATGGTTTTTATATATCAAACTAACAGTATATTTTATATACTACGCGAAATGATTTGTATAAACTCACAACTAAGTAAATAAACTAACAGTATATTTAATATAAACTACATAACAAACCCAAATATAGCTTCGAATAAACTCCAACAACCAACCAAGACAATGTTGCAGACGAATTGAAGACGTTTTGTCTAAACAAGAAAAACATAAGAACCACACCAAAAAAAAGAAACATAAAACCGAAAAAAGAAACAGAAGAAGCGTCGCCACCAGCCAACGCCGGCGACAACACAGACGCCAACGCTGCTGGCCACTTACAGTGTTTGATTTGAAGGATGAGACAGCAACAAAACACACGGCGCTCGTAGGAGGAACACAGACGACGGGAACCCAGGCGACGGTCGGAGGATGAGACGGCTGGAACAGAGCGGCGCGCGGTCAGAAGATGGACGGCGAAACACAGAAGGAGTGAGCGTGAATGGTCGGCTGAGCGTGAAGCAGAAAGTCGCGAGAGGGAGGGAGACCGGCGTGAAAAAACGGCAATGAGATTATATTTGGGAGATATATTTTTGTGGGTTTGAAAATAAAATATTGAGGGAATCAATGAGTTATTTGGAGGGAGGATATGAAAAGATTTTTGCAGCAACTAATTATTACTATAAGATATTTTGGGAAAATATATTGATAATAACCATGTTTATTTCATAATGGGCATTGATGTAAATTAACATCTATTTTGGCTTGGCTTAGGACAAAGCTGAAATTTTTTTCAAGATTAGACATTTATGAAATTTTGAATCCAATTTGGTCTACCTATGTAGTTAACCTAGAGGCGGATCTACTTGGAGTGGAGAAATTATTTGATGAGAATCTTGGATGGAGGAGAGAAATTGTAAAAGTATCCTCACTTTATATCCGACAGTTATTAATAGAGGGAAGATAAACACTAAGATCTACATCCAACAGTTTTAAAGAAGTAACCACATTGTGGCGGCCTCATTGAATAATTTGTTCAATTGGAGCCTTGAATTCACCTCTTCCAATGTTGACTTTTTTTTTTTTTGGGAAAATACATTTTTGGTCCCTTGAGGTTTGAGATGGATAACATTTTATGATCCCTGAGTTTCCAAACTCAACAATTTTACTTTCGTTTGTTACATTCTTAGTCCCCTTCATTCGATTTTCCGTTAATTCTACTAAGGTTATGCTAACATGACATTTTTTTATTAAAAAAAAATTGTTTTTTTTTTTAATTTTTAAAAAGAAAAAAATACACTTTTGGTCCCTGAGATTTGAGTTAGGTTTCATTTTGGTCCTTAAGTTTTAAAACTCGACATTTTAGCCCTTCAGGTTTGGATTTCGTTTCATTTTGATCACTCTATCCAATTTTCCATTAATTACTCATGGATTGCTAATGTGACAATAAGTTCTTTAACTAAAAAAATTATTTTTTAAAAATTTTTTAAAATAAAAATATTATTGTTTTTTAATATTTTTATTTCTTCCTCCCTCCCATTCTTCTTCTTCACCACCACCACCCAACTTGCTACTGCCACCAACTGCTGGCGTCGCTGCTTCTCTGGTGGCGGCAACAATTTTTTCTCATTTTCTCCTTCCTTTCTTATTTTCTTCTCATCTCTTCATTTTATTTTATTTTTAAATAAAAAAGATGGGGAGGGAAGGAGGAGCTCCCTCTTCCCTTTTTGGGTGCTGGAGAGGGGAGAAGCAACTCCCCCCTCTCCCTCTTTTCTATTTCTTTTAAGAAAAAAGAAAATAAAGAGCAAGGAGAAGAAAAGATGAAAGAAAGGAGGAGAAGAGAAAAACAAATTTTTGTTGCCGCTGGAGAGAGGTGGCTGCCAACGGTAGTAGCAGGTTGGGTGGTGGTGGTGGTGAAAAAGAAGAAGAGGAAGAAGAAGAAATAAAGATATTTAAAAAATAATAATAATTTTTGTTTTACAGAATTTAAAAATAACTTTTTAATTAAAAAAAATTATTGCCACGTCAGCAGTTCATTAGTAATTAATGCAAAACTGGACGGGGACCAAAATGAAACGAAATCCAAAACAACTTAGGGGCTAAAATGTCAAGTTTTGAAACTTATGGACCAAAATGAAACCTAACTCAAACCTCAAGGATCAAAAGTGTTTTTTTTCCTTTTTAAAATAAAATAATATTAAATTAATAAAAAAAATTATTGTTTTCATTTCCCTTTCTTCTTCTTCTTAGACCACCACCACCAAAAACTACTGCTAACAAACACAAGAATGATGAGAATATAATGGATTCTGTACATTATCTTCCATCAGAGAGTAAATATATATACACTATGGATAACAAACTTAAAACAAAAAAGGATACAAAATAGAAAATCATAAAATAGAATATACAGAAAAAACTAACTACCAAATTGAGTAAATCTAATATTCCCCCCTCAAGTTGGGCGGTATATATCAAAAAGGCCCAACTTGGAAATGAAGGAAAATAAACTGGTAGCAACAAGAGGCTTCGTGAACAAATCTGCTAGCTAAAGGTGACTTCGTACCAGAAGCAATTTAAGAAATCCTAAAGAGACTTTGTCTCGTATGAAATGACAATCCAATTCAATATACTTCGTCCTTTCATGAAAAATTGGATTAGTGGCAAGATGAATGGTTGCTTGGTTATCACAAAACAAAATAGCAGGTGTTGACGTTTGAATTTGTAAATCTGAAAGTAAGTATGATAACCAAACTAATTCACAAGTAGCCAATGCAAGTGCTCTATATTCTGCTTCAGCCGAAGACCTCGAAACAATGCTTTGTTTCTTAGATTTCCATGATACAAGAGAATCACCTAAGAAGACACAATACCCAGTTGTTGAACGACGAGTATCAACACAAGAAGCCCAATCTGAATCTGCAAAAGAATGCAACTGAAAAGGTTGGTGCAAAAAGTACTCCTTGACCAGGTGAAGACTTTAAATACCGTAACAAATGATGGGCTGCAACAAGATGCATTTTACATGGTTTTGCAACAAACTGACTAAGTTTATTGACAGCAAAACATATATTAGGGTGGGAAATAGTCAAATATATCAAACGCCCAATGAGTCTTCTATAAATAGATGAATCTTGAAGTTCATCATCTGCCAAACTTTGTAGCTTAATAGAAGGAACCATGGGAACAGTTTCTGGTTTGGCGCCGATTAGCCCAGCATCCTCAATAAGCTGTAAAGTATAATGTCGTTGGGAAACATAAATGCCTTTGTTGGAACGAGCTAATTCCAAGCCAAAAAATATTTAAGAGATCCCAAATCCTTGAGTTTAAACCGATCATTGAGAAGTTTTTTCAACTTATTGATGAGAAGTATATTGGCACCAGTGATGATAATATCATCCACATACACAAGCAGGGCTATAAAACTATCTCCTTGTCCTTGGACAAATAAGGAGTAATCGGCTTTAGATTGGATAAAACCAAGGGATATTAAAACATCAGAAAATTTTGCAAACCATTGCCTGGAGGCTTGTTTCAAACTATATATTGATTTATTTAATCTACAAACAAGTCGTTGTCCATTTGAAACAACATTAGCAAGCTGATAACCAAGAGGAAGGTCCATATAAACCTCTTCAAATAGGTCTCCAAAAATGCATTGTTCACATCAAGTTGAACAAGAGGTCAATCATAAGAAACAACCATAGTAAGGAGAACACGTACAGTTACTAACTTTGCCATAGGAGAGAAAGTTTCAAGAAAATCACGGCCCTCCTGTTGTGTGTACCCTTTTGCCACCAAACGTGCTTTATAACGCTCAATGGAACCATCAGCACGATGTTTAATTTTGTAAATCCATATGCAACCAATACTATGTTTTTGAGAAGGTAAAGGGACTATTGTCCAGGTATTATTAGCTTCCATAGCATCCAATTCCGCTTTCATCGCATCTTTCCAATGAGCAAAAGGTAGAGCTTGATGGTAAAACTGAGGTTCAAATTGGGAGGAAATTTGTAGAGAAAATGATCTGAAAGATGGGTGATAACTCTCCAAAAGGTCGTTATTTAGGCCTTAGTTCCATTGTGTTTTGTGTGTCTTTTGTGCTAAATAAGGTTGCTTTTAGATGAATATTATATGTTTTAACCCATTTGGAAGAATGGTTGCTTTGGAAGTTATTTTGTGCAGAATATATTGCTGAGCGACTTGAGGGAGCAAAATCTGTGATCCAGCAAAGCAGGGAGCAAAACTGCCACGTAACAATTCGTAATCCATTTTAATGAGCTGAAGTTAGTTGAATTATTTTCGGATCTAAGAAGCTTGGAGAGCCTTCCACGTGTACAATTTGACCTAATTAGGGCTTGACTCCACTCTATAAAAGGGACGAGCCGTCTCAAGTAAAAAATAATTCCATTTGGGAGAAGGAAAGTCCTATTCCATTCGTGGAGGCTTACTTCCCATCTTTGGGAACCGAATAGAGGAGGAAAGATTGGAGACTTCAAGAAGACCATCAACTACGGATCTACTCAAGGGAATTAACCTTTTCTTGTAATTTCTTGTAGTTATGGATGCACATACTCAGATTGTAGCGTGTGTTATCATGAGCTTTATGAACTAAATTTTCTTAGGTGTTGGTTAGGAATTATGTAATTGTTGTGCTTTATACTCTATGCAATATATGTTGATTTAAGCATCTTAATTATTTGTTGTGTTCATTTCCATTTTATGTCTGCCTGGCCAGCCGGTATGAATATCACTTCTTAGTTTCAGGGATGATTTGAGAAGTGTGTGGTATTTAATCACACTAGACCATTGTGTGTTGGTGAACGCCAGTGACTGAGTTAGGGATAACCAGTTGCCTAGTGCTTGATCGGTAGCACGTCATTGGAGTTGAAACACATTCCAAAAAATCCAGAGTTTCGAGAGGATCCTGCTAATAAGACTACAAGAGAATTGCCTAATCAATAATATTGCTAGAGCATCTTTTAAAAACAATTACTAAAATCCTGACCAACGCCTGTTTCCAATCTGTCTGCTTTATTTGTTTACTTTCTGTTCTGTCTTTTCTTTTGCTTCAACATTTTATTAAAATCAATCAATTTAACAAACCTTGAAACCATTAAAAAGTTACACAAGACAGGTAAAGTGAGAGTTATTCAGCCTCGTGGATACGATAAATTACTTATCATTTGCTGCGGATTGTGTATGCTTGCACAGTATTCTAGAGCTTATTTTTGCTATATTTTTACCCCACTCTAGAAGGCAACAATGGGGAAAGGTTGTTATAAGAAATATGATTTTTTAAAGGATATCTAGTGGAAAGGCAAGGTAAAGTAGAACGAGAAACAAGGCTACAGTGATAGTCTTTTAGGTAGGAAGGAGCTTTGATATTTCTAGAAGATTTTCTAGTAGGGAAAGATGGATTGTTATTTGGGGAAGGTTGAGAATATTCTGAAATAGCAGTAGGTGAAGATGTGTGTGAGGATGTTGAAGAACTAATAGGAGAAGTGGGATTTGCTGAAGGTATATCAGTAGGTAATATGGCTGGTGTGTTTGGAACATATGTGGCTGATGTATCATGGCTAGGATAAGGAATATCAATATTGAATGGTGTAGGCAATACTAAATTGGGAAGAAAATCAATTTGCTCATTAGAAAGAGTGACTTTGTGAAAAGGAAATATAGATTCATGAAAAACATCTCTTGAGATAAAAAAACTGTTGTTTTTCTATATCATACAACTGAAAACCTTTTACACCGGAGGGTATCCAAGAAAAACTGCCTGTATAGCCCTGGGAGAAAATTTTGTCCGATGTGCTGGAAGTGTGGAAGCAAAACATAAACAACCAAATACTTTCAACATGGTATAATCAGCAACATGACCATGAAGTAACTCAAATGGTGTTTTCCATTTCAAAATATATGAAGGAGTTCGGTTGATGAGAAAAACAGTCGTTAAAATGCATTCACTCCAAAACTGTAATGGCAACTGAGACTGGAAGTATAATGCTCGTGCAACATTCAAAATATGCTGGTGTTTTCGCTCTACAACAGAATTTTGTTCTGGTCTTCCTACACATGAAAATTGATGCACCACACCCTTGCTCTGAAAGAAATCATCAAACAACAATTTTGGTGCATTATCGGATCTAAATGCTTTGATTGTCTTGTTATACTGTGTTTCAACCAACTTAAAAAATTGGGGAACGATATGCAAGACATCAGACTTTTTCTTTAGCATAAACACCCAGGTATATCTAGTAAAATCATCAACTAATGTGAAAAAGAAACGATAACCAGCATGTGAAACATTAGCTATAGGCCCCTAGATGTCAGCATGAATAAGATCAAACATGTGTTCAGATCTATTATTATGAGAAACAAAAGACAATCTTTTCTGTTTAGCCAAAGGGCAAATCTCACAAGGCAAAACAAAATCAGCACAAGTAGAGTCTATAGACAAAAAATCTTTTAAAGCAGTAAGACGATCAAAAGATGGATGACCCAGTCTTGAATGCCACAAAGAAGTTGAAGTGTGAGAAACAACAGTAATCACCTCCAATAAAGGTTGTAAATCAGTTCTCGAATAGTCATTCTGCAGGATATAAAGACCTTCTTTAAGATTACCCTTGCCAATCGTCCTCAAAGTGGACTTTTCCTGAATAATGCAACAATTAGTAGAGAATTGAACAGAAAATAAATCTTCCGAAGTCAAGGCACTGATGGACAACAGGATATATTTTAACTCCGGAACAAAAAGTACTCATTTAAGGACTATCGATCCACATACAGTAACAGTACCAGCATAGTGAACAGGAATTCTTTTGTTGTCAGGCAATATAACAACGGTTGCAACAGGTACTAATTCTTTAAAAGAAGCTTGAGAAAAACATATATGCGTCGAGGCTCCCGAATCTATAATCCATTTTGATTCATCTACATTAGTAATGGAAGGACAAATACCTGCTAGATATGAAGTGGTTGCATTTGCATCAGACTTAACAACATTGAGTTTTGATTGAAGCATATTAAGTATGTTGTGGCACTGCACAAATGGATCATCAACATTAGCAGATCCTTCAGTATTTCCCTGAGTTGGAACTGCAACAACATTAGCAACATTAGTAGGTTTGGAATTGGAACGTTGGGATCCATCAGTTCGCTGATTGCCTCTCTGTCGATAGCCCGGAGGATAACCGTGCAATTTATAGCATTTATCAACCGTGTGCCCAAGAATTCCGCAATGAGTGCAGATAGGGCGATTCCCCCTGTAGACACCGTATTTGGTCCAGCTTACTTTTTAGTATTAAAGTTTGATGTTGAATTTTATTTCATTTTATGTTATTTTTTTTTGTTTTTATTATTTATTTTATTTTCATTTTCATATTTCAATTAATTTTGAATTTAACTTTTTGTTATTTTGTTTTATTTTTTTCCCCATTTTCAAAGTCTTCCTATTCCTTCTCCTCCTCCCTCTCCCCCTCTTTCTCAACACACTTCTCCACTTCCCTCTCCCTCTCCCCCTCTTCCTCAACTCCCCACCATTATTCTCTCCAACCATCATCCAAGCTTCCCTATAAAAGGTGAACACAAGAAAAAGGGGAAGGGAAGGAGAATCAAATTAGAAGAAAGAGAAGGAAAGAGAGAATTACAATGGGGAGAGGAGTTTTTTGTTCAAAACTCCATTTCAACCAAGATTAGAAGCCATTTTTTTCCTTTTACCCATAAAATCCTCTTTCTCTCTCTAAACACCATTGTGACCTCCACCCAAACTCATTTTCTTCTTCCTCCAAAAACCCACACCTCAACTCCATCGCCGCCACTCGAAGACCATCGCCGCTGCCAGTTCCGTTTGATGCCTTTAGTTTTGCCGCCCACGCTGCCGTCACTCTGAGGGAGGAGAGAGAAAGAATGTGAGGATGAAGAAAAAGTTTGGTGGGCCCATCTCTATCCTTTATCATTTTTTTAAATCATTCTCTTTAAAATGAGTTTTCAAGTTTTTTTTCCTCTTTATCTTCCAGTATGATTTTAACTTAAATTTTCTCATATGAATTTTCCAATCAGTTTTATGTTAGACTTTAATTTTAAAATCTCAAGTCAATTCCAATTTAGTTTTAATTTGAAATTTTTGTTTCAATTTGAATTTGATTTAATATGGATTTCTAATTCAATTCATTATTTTTAATTGATTCCATTTCAATTTGATTCTAAATTTGATTTCCTAAATCAATCTCAAATTACCTTTACTGTGTCATTTCCCAAAGAAATTTCGTCTCAAATTGGATTTTACATTGAAATCTCCAAATCAATCTCAATTATGTTTTGATTTAGAATTTCTAATTTCAACCTTAAATTTGTTTTAATTTAGAATTTTCAATAGGTTCTAATTGGAATTTCAAAATCAATATCTGTTTGGTTTTATATTAAAATTTAAATTGGAAATCGATCAATGGCTATGAATTTTAAATAAAATTGGAAATCTATTTCAATTGTTAAAAGGTTAAATTAAATTTCAAAAACCAAAAATTCAAATGTGTGTTTTTCAATGGGGTTTAGTCCATTTTCTTTTCTTTTATTTTGTTTTAATTATTATTATTATTTTTTTTAGTTATTTAATATTTTGGAAAGTTAAAATAGATTGATTATGGAAACTTTAAAGCTAATTTTGTCTAAGAATGGGTACTTAAGCCGATTGAAAGGGAACACCCTGCCTGGAAATTAGCCTAAAGTTTAACTAGTCAATTATTTTGGCAATCAAAATTCAATTTGATCTTAATTTAGAATTTCTCAAATCAACCTCAATTTGATTCTAAATTGGATTTTCCAAATGAATTTCAAAATAGTTTTACTTTAGTAATTCCAAATGAATTTCTAATTGAATTTGATTTAAAAATGAAAAAAAAAATATTTTTTTCCATTGAATGGTGTCGTACCACTCATGATTATTAGCTCACATTTTATTTTTGAAATGTGAAATAATAGATGTGAGACAAAATAACTCATGTACAACCTATGACGGAGTTGAGATAATTTCTCAAATTCTTGAGGCGACAAATTTTCTTTAATTAAAAGAAAATTCCAACATGACAAGCAATTATTGGGTATAACCCCACTCACTAAATCAAACCCTTACTTTATTTTTTAAAGCTAAGGTAAGATCAAGTGGGACATTTGTTATTTATTTCTTTTATTTCTTCAAAATAAAGGACCATTTCGTGTTATAAAAGGATAATTTATAAAATAAAATGTGGTAACCGTTTTTAAACGGGTGTTGTAGGGGTGCTAACACCTTCCCTACACTCAATCGACTCCCGAGCCTAATCTTTAGTTTTCAAAGACCGGTTTTTCTTTAAAACGGGTGACCAATCACACCCCAAGATGATTGGTGGCGACTCCAAACCTTTAACCTCGAAAGAGATCCTTAGGAAATGACGTCGGCCGCTCCGCTCCGCGTCGCGATGACGTTGCGACACCCCCTTTTGTCGATTGTTAGATTGTTGTCCAGTTGCCTTTCCATTATTAGATGAATTTTCAACAGCAGCAAGAGTAATTGCTGGTGTTTGCGTAGGAACAGGTAAGACTAAATCAGTATTTTGTTCTTCTTCTTGTGCAATCAACAAAAAAGCCTTGCTAACAGGTGGTGGAGGATCCATAAGTAGGATTTGTGAGCGAGCATGACCAAATTTCTCATTGAGCCCCATCAAGAAACTGAGAAAATACGCGAATTGCACAAACTCTTCAATCGATTTATTTCCACCACAAGTACAAAGTCCACAAGTGCAACCAGGTCTGTAAGAAGCATACTCATCCCAAAGACCTTTTAATTTTGCGAAATACATGGTTACGAACTCCTGATCTTGCTTGAGAGTGGTCAAACCTTTCCTCAGATGAAAGATTCTTGGCCCATTGCGTTTCTGAAAACGATCCTTCAAATCTTGCCAAATAGCTTGAGTAGAGTCAATGAACATGATGCTTGAAGAAATTCCCTTCGATACTGAGTTAAGAATCCAGGCTATTACAAAATGATTGTTTCTAGTCCATAGTTTGAGAAGCGTTTCAGATGGCTTTGGAATCGAACCATCAATGAAACCTAGCTTGTTTATGATCGAGAGGGCAATCAGCATCGATCTACTCCACGAAACGTAATTGTGATCCGTCAGAAGTTCTGATACAAGAACAAGATTGTTGGTATCGATGTGATGCAGATAGTATGGGCTTTGAGTAGACGCAATGGATAGTTGCTCTTCGGAGGAATTTGAAGAAGCAACTATGGGAGCTACATTTTCTGTATCCATGGCAGTCAATCAGAGAGGAAAGAAATCAGAGTAGTGGGAGAAAAAAAAACTTATGGCTCTGATACCATAACAAACACAAGAATGATGAGAATATAATGGATTCTGTACATTATCTTCCATTAGAGAGTAAATATATATACACTATGGATAACAAACTTAAAACAAAAAAGGATACAAAATAGAAAATGATAAAACAGAATATACAGAAAAAACTAACTACCAAATTGAGTAAATCTAATAGTTGCCACCACCACTCTCTTTCTCCCTTTTTTCCTTCTTTTCTTCTTTTCGTTTTTTATTGAAATTTGAGAGGGAAAAGGGAGCTTCTCCTTCCTCCTCCAATAGGTTAGACATGGATTGCATCAAGATCAAATTAAAGCTCTTTAGAAAAAGAACAAGTTCCTTTGTACCTAAGAGTTGAATAGTACTCGACAAGATAAGATGATCAATCCTACTTGAATGTTCTTGACATGCAACTCAAGACATGAATTGCAAAATTCAAGAAGCTCTATTGGCTAGACTTGAAAGGAAAGCGCAAAGGGCTAAAAACCTCAATTCGTCGTAATCTGTCAGTACAACCTAATGACAAGAATTAGGATAGCCTCCTAAAACCCTAATTGCATATGCCACGTCATTAATCATAACAAAATAACAAAAATACCCCTACTTAATAAGTCATAGAAATGAAAAAATTAAAAAACAATACCAAAATTATTAATTAATTAAATATAAATAATAATTTAATATATCCTTGGTGATTCATATCAGAAGTGCTTTTCTATCCCCTAACATTCTCAATTGCAAGAAAAATGCAACTAATTTTCTAGACACTTTTAATGGTGGGCATTTTCTGCCATTAAAGGGTGTTTGTCATCATAGTCTATGATGACATGCGCATCTGACATCATTTCTTTTAATGTCGAACATTGACTGCCATTAGATCCCAAATGCTAGGAGTTACCTAGTTTGGAGTAATTTCTTTTAATATCTTTTTAGTCTTTTTAATACTTGGTTCGTTTTCAAATTTTTTATAAGAATTGTCCTCTTGTATTCATCATCTTTTGTTAATACTAGAGATTCTTTGATAAACTTTTTGGGGAGAACTTTCCTTAGTCACTTAGGTTACACCATAGACCTAAGTGGTTCAAAAATTAGAAGCACTAAGATCAATGAGGTCAAATTAAAAAGTCTATCATCATATTAAACTTAGCTAGTAACATGTTGTCGATCATTACTTTGTGCCAGCCAATTTACATGGTAATTAATAACGTCCTGGGAGCCACATCCATATAGATCAAGTTTGAAGCTATGGCCAATGGGTAATTATAAAGTATGCATGACCCTACTAATGACCTATAATCACAATGTATTTTGTCCCGAATTACATTTAAATATTGTTCTAACTTAAATATTGAAGTGTGTTTGACAAACTACATTATACCAAGTACCTTCTTGTTTTTTTGCTCATATATATATATATATATATTTGATTTTGCCCCTCCATCACTGCTCCAACTATATTAATATGCACACATTGAATCCAACAAGTTGTTTGCTCAAAATCATTGACGAAAGAAAAAAAAAACTATGTAATTATATACAACTATTTAATATTTTATGAGAATTTCTCATATAGATCTTGTCCTATTTTTTTTAGATATCGACTATCTTTTAGATAGATATGGATTATAATTGGTGTCTATATTGTTGGAAATATATGTTCAAATAAGAACGTGAGTAACACTAACAAACTGATTACACCTCAACTGGATACTAACAATTACAGTGTAAATAAAATACAGACACGATATATATGACAAATGTTGCAAAATATATTGACAATAAATAGTCGAGGCACGCTTACAAAGCGCTGTCCTGAAGACAATTACTCGCTTTGCACAGGTTGCAAGCAGGCTACATCGATTGTCTCAGTAGGATACAACGATTAATTCTGGTAGAACAGCAACCTCGAACTACTCGGATCTAGTAGAACTCTTGGATACTTGCTTTCAACTTGACTCAAGATCAAAAGAAAAAAAAAAAGAAAGAAAGAAGAATGCTCCAAATGGAATGAGATGATTCAAATGAAGAAACAAGGTGTTATTTATAGGTTAACAACTTAGTAACCCCAAAGAACAAAATTAAATATAATTGAAATATACGTAAAGTATAACTCAATTGAGTTATAACACCTGAAGATAGCGCGTGGATGTCCTGCTATCTCCCACTTGTTTTTTTGTTGATGACAGTCTCCTCTTTTTTCGGGCTAAAGAGGGTGAAGCTCAAGCTGTGCATAGCATCCTCCAGTGCTATGAGCGAGCATCCGGGAAAACTATAAACTTTGATAAGTCTATCATCTCCTTTAGTCCGAGCCTGTAATGGGTGTTCAAGCTCAAGTGAGAGTCAGATTTGCTAGGTTCAAATAACAGCCTACCATCGCCAGTATTTAGGCTTGCCGTCTTTCATGCCTCGAAACAGAATGAACACTCTAAATTTTATTAAAGAGCGGGTATGGCGCCAAATTCAGGGTTGGAAGGGTAAGTTTTGAAAGATTGAAATTCCCTATTCCGTTTAAGCGGAAGCAATTGGACCGAATCGTATTTTAATTTCGTTTAACAAAATACCCATACATTGGCAAAATTCATAAATCTAGACTAAGCAATGAGAAGCGTTCCTCTGTTGACGACTCTGATTCTTCAACGGACACCACCACAAGGGTTTCCCCGCTATCCTCTGAGGTTGGGAACTGGGTGGTGGGACTCCATTCTTGAAAGAGGGAAGAAAAACCAAGAGGAAAGAACTCCTCTGCTTTTGCGTTTAGAGAGAATGAGAGAGATTGTACTATTCTGCAGAATGAGATCTTCAACCAAAAACCCCTCCTCTGCGTTAGTTACTAAAATGAGAAAAAAATATAATAATTAATTAAATATATTAACTAATTAATTAACAATTTAATTAATTAATAATATAATTAAATATCGAATATTTAATTTTTTTAACACAATATTTAATATTTAATTACATGTGCAATAAATCATACTAAATGCACATCTCTCACTTTTTTTTTGAAAAAGAGAAGGAACTTTCATTAATTTGAGATAGAATCCTCATGGGAAACAAACAGACATCGCTCATAAAGCGATAAACTAACCATCCATTCCGGATAGTTTTCTAGCCAAAAAACTGGCTGTGAAGAAGAAAGGCCCACACGGGCCAATTTATGAGCAAAAAAATTGAACTTTTGGCTAATGAACTTAAAACTAACCGCCTCAAAGTATTTCCTGGCTTCTCTAATATCCCAGATTATTGTAGCAATGCACATCTCTCACTTAATATATAGTTTTAATTAAGTTTAATTAAATCACATTTAATTAAATTAATTAAACTAAACAATTAATTAATTCTTTGACCAATTAAATATCACATATTTAATTAATCATACATTTGAATCATATTTAAATGTGCATCTCTCTTATAACCTATAGTTTTAATATCAATCATATTCACATTAATCTATAGTTATTAATTTAATTAAATCACATTTAACTAAATTAAATTCAACAATCAATTAATTCAAAATTAACTAATTTTATAATTAATTAAATATCAATCATATTTAATTAATTACATATTAGAATCATATTCTAATATATCTCATATATTATAGTTTAATTAAATCACATTTAATTAGACTAATTGAATATTTAATTAATTCACAATTAATTAATTTATTCACTAATTAAATATCACATATTTAATTAGTTATAAATTTGAACTCTTTCAAATATATAATTCTCTCAATTTAATAAAGTTTAATCATAAATATTATAATGTATCAACATACATTATATTAATTGTACTTCATACAATTAACTTGATTCCCAAATTGAATTTGAAAAATTCAAATTCTTTCAAGATAATTTGTTCCCAATTACTCTTTACGAGCTAGCAGGGGGACCTAATGGACCTACAGATCAGAAGCTCCAATGATATGAGGTTAATTGACTAAACTCATTAATCAAGTTAACCAATATTCATTAACTGTGGGTCACTCCACTAAAGACCCACAACTGTACTCTTCTCACTGTAGAATATTTCTGTGTCCACGGATATCGACCAATATCGGTAAGTCAATCCTTCATGAGTGTTCGTAACTACAGCTGGGTCAAATTACCGTTTTACCCCTGTGTTATCTCTGTCTCCTTAAGTACTAGTGCTCCTCTAATGAACAATATGTTTATGGTCCAACCAGTAAACTGAAAGTCCCTTTCGAGCCGGTGAGAGGGCTCATCTACTTACCACTTAAGGGAACCCTTTGTTCAAGACCTGGAGTCACCACTTAAGGGAACACTCATCTACTTCTCCTAGAAGTGGGAAGAAGTGAATTTCATCTTGTGATGTCATGTCCCTAGCCCCCCACTTGGTCTTGTCCCCAAGAAGGTAGGCTTATTGAGTCGGCGTGCAGACCACTCTCACCCGTACTAATCAAAGGACAATCCCTCGTGAGAAGGAGTTCATGACACACTCAGGATTAAGACTTAGTTACTTAGGTCATCCTATTGAAACAGTAACCTAACTAGTCAACGGTGTTACATCTAATGGTTTACTATTTCGTGATCCGGTCTTATGCAAACTCATTGCATAGGATACCCTCGCTCACATGTCTCCTACATGGACGCTTTGGATCAATACGTTTGTATCGAATATAAAGCGGGTCGTATCACATAGTGTAACTAGGATAAGGTATCCAGCCTTATCCCTGTACTATAGACCTTTTAGGTTGTTACTTGAACACTGATCCCCGTATGTCCCCACATACTAGTTCAAGTTACATGTAAACAACCTTGAATCTTAGTTTATTGGATTTGGGTCATATTGTGCAATTTTAGACTTAAATGACAGTAACACTTTATTGATACAAGTGTATAATTCATTAACATTCACTATCTACGAGTTTTAGGACATAAAAACCCAACAAGTTTTTCTCTGTAGGGGGCAGGGAGGTGTTGCTAAAATCCATTGTGCAGACTATCCCGTGTTACACTATGAATTGTTTCCGCTAGCCTAAAAAACTGATACAGGACATTAATAGGGCAATGGCGCGATTCTGGTGGAATGGGGATAAGGACAATAGAAGAATCCATTGGGTGAGTTGGAAGACGTTGTGCAAGCCAAAATGTTTGGGTGGAATGGGTTTCATAGATTTGGAAATTTTCAACCAAGCTCTTTTGGCTAAATAGTGTTGGAGGATTGTTCAGTATCCTACTTCGTTTCTTTCCCGTGTGTTGAAGGGGCGGTATTTTCCTAGTGGTGATTTCCTGGATGCAGGGGTGGGCTCCCGTCCCTCGTATATTTGGAGGAGTCTGATTTGGGGGAGGGAGCTATTGGGAAAGGGTATTCGCTGGAGGATTGGGAATGGGGAGAAAGTTAGGGTGTATGGGTCTAATTGGATTCCAGATGAAACTTGCCTTAAGGTATGGTCCCTGGTTACCTTTGAACCTGATACTCGAGTGGCTGATCTTCTTACTTGTAACGCCCCAGGATTTTAATAGCTATCCTAGCGACATTACTAACTTTTAACCCAAAACTAATCGTGTGCACTGAAAATTTCGGCAGCATAACGGTATACATAGGACTAACCCAAAATTTCTCTTTAACCTGTTAAGCATAAAACACTTCTAATTAACATTATTCAACGACTCCACCATACTACAACACAACAGAACTCCACAGAACTAACAGCCAACCAGGTCTCGCATCAACAACTACTAACTAATCAGAAACACAACTTTAACAGAGCTTATAACATTAATTCATTCAAAACAAACTTAATGATTAACAACTAAAAGAATAGATGGAGTTCTTTTAAACAAGGACAACTAGTCCTAGAGTCTCACAAGAATGAATTTGAAACTAAACAATTAGGAAAAACAACTGCCCAACCAATGAAATCATTACTATCCTATCCAAGTTAAACAACAAGCTATCTGACATGAAAGCAAAAGGAAACAGCGCAACTAGCTAAGGTCCTTCCTCGTATGCCTCCTCCGCATCACCATGGTCCGTGCAGCCCTCATAGCCTGCAAAATCTGGTAGTTGGGGGGGAGAGAGAGGGGAGAGGGTCAGTACACTAAGGTACTGGTAAGCAGCCCCTACCTGTGAAACCATCAAGCAGCAAACAAGCAAACAACATGCTCTTCATGCGCAAACAACATGCTTTTTAAAAGCGGTAAACACAACGACATGCTCAAAAGCTAGTAAAACAAATGACTCTCCTAAGCCATATCTCATGCATCTCTCTATGCAACTTGCTAACCACTCAAGCTCCACAAGCTCACTCAACGCTCATATTTAGCCTTCACATGGCTCTCCACACGTGATTTCCGCATCACGCTCCGCAAAACTCTCCAAGACTGACCCTTCGAGTTGCATCGACCCCTGACCATTTATACCCAGGGCCTCGACACTTCTCTACAGAGCTCGGCATTCGACCCTTGACCATTTATACCCAAGGCCTCGAACTGTGCATCGACCCTTGACCATTTACACCCAAGGCCTTTATGACTAAGCAACGTATTGACCCTTGACCATTTATACCCAAGGTCTCAATACTTGCCTCAAGACTCATCACACCGACCCTTGACCATTTATACCCATGGCCTCGATGCTCCTCTTTATCCAACATTGGCATATCGACCCTCGACCATTTATACCCGAGGCATCGACATCCAATAGTGATATATCAGTCCCCGACCATTTATACCCGAGGCTCTGATAATCACTTTACTTTCCTCGAAACAATATCAGTCCTCGACCATTTATACCCGAGGTCCTAATATCTCAATCACAATGCTAGTCCTCTTTAAACCCCTGGTGACATGTCACCCCTCAACCATTTGTACCCGAGGTGCACTGACATTCACCCATCTTACCCTTTTTCACATTTTAGGTCCCTGACCTCTATCTCACCACTATCTAGATTGCATATGCCCTGCAATGCTTCTAGACTCACGTACTATGCCCACCAAGTATATACATGTAATCACATGCTCTCAACTCATGCTTATCTCACGAATACCAAACAGAACCAACATGCTTTACAACCAATCAACACGCAACAACAGTTCATGCTTTTCAAAGATTTCATATATATATACATATTTATTCAGAGAAACAAGGAACAAGAGAACAGTTATAAAGCGGGAAATCAATCAGCATGCATCACACAGTCAAACAGACTACATCAGATAAGAACTACTTACAAATGAAGCGCTCCTAAGCGAACCTACAAACCAACAGGACGAACCGGAAGAGCCTAAGGATCCCGAACTACAACCATCAACTCCTAAGGGTTAGGAAATAATTTAAAGCACCTAATAGACTTGAGAAAAGGAACTAGGGGTGCTGGAATTTACCGTTCAGCGTCCGAAAGACCTCGAACACGTGTTGTCCAGCAAGCAAAGAGGTTTAAAACCACTTGCTTAGAGACCCTAGGCACTGGGTGTTCAAGTTTAAGGCTCCACGGACGATGGGTCACAAAACAGGGATGATTTCAAACCCAAGACGACTTCGAACAGCGCTGGAAAAACAAGAAATCAATCATGAAACTAAATTCTAAGGTCGAACAAGAGTGGGTAAGCTGAATTTGAGTTTAACAAAGCATGAGCAACAATGAAAACTTACCAAGAGAGCCCGAACACGCCAGAACAGAATTTAAACCAGCCTAACCACTCCTGAAACGATCCTTAAATCAGCCCGAACGCGTCTAAAATGCAGGAACAACGGAGATTCTGCCTTCTACCCACGAATCTGACCGAAAACGCAAGGAAGAGGGATTAAACTCGTTTTCTTTTTGCTGAACTTGATAGAAAACGAATGGACGATAAAGTTAGCTAACTGAACTAGAAGAAGAACACGAGAGGGGACAACGACTTACGGCTAATCGTGAATGAGGAAGACGGGACGATTGCACAAGCTAGAACGGTGGCGAACAACTACTGCCTGCAGACGCAACGACGCAAGAGAGGGAGAACAAGGAACACGGCTTCGTGGGTTAGCTGCTGGCGACGAACACGCGAGAGGGAGATGGCTGCGTAGCTCACAGCGGCAGGCTGGACACGAGAGGAAGAACGAACACGCGAGAGGGATAGACGATGGGTCTCGCTGCCGGCTGAAGAAAATGGCGAGGGGAGACTGTCACGGCGGCGCAACACACGGCAAGAGTGGGAGGGAGATGCGGCTGGACGGCTCCACACGAGGGAAAAGAGAATTTCAAAAAAAGAAGGGGGCTGGCGGCTTGCTCACACACGAGAAGAAGAAGAGAGAAAAAGAGTTTTAGGGCTCACTTTCTATTTCTTTTCTTAAATGAAAACCCTAAGAAAGAAAAACCCAATTAAATAGGAATTAGGCTATTATCTAGAATTTCATTTAAAATCCCAAACTTATCTCCTTAAAATATTTGGGAAATAAAATAGCCCAATTAATTTGGGATTTGGGTCTTTCGATATTCAAAATAAATATCAAATTTTAAACCTCCAAACTTCAGGAATTTAAAGATTTAATTATAATCTCTTTTCCCTAAATTGTCGAAATTTAATTTAACGACCCAAGGCTAAACTCTAATTCTAATTTTCCAAATTAGAATAAGAACTCCCAATAAATTCCAAAACGACTCGATTTCGAAACGCGGGGCGTTACATTACTGTTTCTGGTCAGTGGAATGAGGAGCTTCTTCGGCATCACTTTAGCCCTCACGAGATACGTTCTATCCTTACTCCCTTGCGGCATATGGTGTCTGAGGATAGGGTCATTTGACATTTTGAGAAGTGTGGGGTATATTCGGTTAAGAATGGGTATCGACTTGGCCAAATGACGTTTCTTACTCAAACCCCTTCTTCGTCTTCGAGTGAGTCATTGTCCAGTTGGTGGAAGGGGTGTTGGAAAATGGGGGTCCCAAACAAAATTAAGATTTTCTTGTGGAGGCTTTGCTTGGAGCGACTACCCACTATTGATAATTTGAGTGTCAGGGGCATTGATGTTTTGAATGTGTGTGTGCATTGTGGTAGGCATGGGGAGTCATGCATGCATTTGTTTTGGCAGTGTAAATTTTTTCAAGAGTTGTTGATGGGATCTGAGTGGGAGGTTCTGTTGCATAATGTCCAGGCGGATTTTATGCTAAATCTGCTTAGGGATGTGAAGAATAAGGTCGATTGGGTTAAGTTTGAGGAGCTTGTTGTAGTGTTGTGGGCTGTGTGGTGTTGCCGAAACCAACAGAAGTTTAGAGGGCGGGTTCCTTCAGCAGGGCTTGTGGATTGGGCTGTGAATAATCTTGTTGTTTTTCGAGTTACCTCTCAGACCTACTCAGAGGGGATTAGAGGAGTGCCCCGGAGTGCAGTAAAATGGTCCTCGCGTGGAGGAGGGGTGGTATAAGGTGAATGTGGATGCTGCTTTTTGTGAGGACCTGTTTCGGGCGGGTGCTGGAGTTGTTGTTCGGGATGAAGCGAGGCGAGTCATGTTGTCGGCTGCTGTTAGTCATGATCATGTGGGGAGTTTGGATTTGGCAGAGGGGCTGGCGTTGATGGACGGAATGAGACTTGTGGTGGAGATGGGTTTAGCTCCGGTAATCCTTGAGACTGATTCTATGCGGGTATATATGCTGCTGCAAGATACTGCGATGGTGGATTTATCTGAGCTCGGTGTGCTGGTTTCTGAGGCTCGAAGGGAGGTGCCTGCACATCTTCAGTTCAGATTCAATTTTACAAGAAGGGATGGAAATCGTGTCGCCCATGAGTTAGCACGTTTTGCTTTGAGAGAAAGAGGCTGTGAGTATTGGATGGAATTGGTACCTGCGTGTGTCTGTCTTTTGGTTGAGGAAGATGTTTTAGCTCTGTAATTGTTTCTCTTTTTATTGTGTGCTAATGTTAGGCATGAGGTGGTTGAAGTTTCAAAGATTCCACAACTTATCCTCAAGAATCCCCTACATCAGGAAAGGTGATTAGTCTAAGCTGCTTCAGTCATCACTCCAATCGTTGTGCCTGAAATCAGGGGAGGTTTTTTGTTCCCTTTCTTTGACCCTTGTGTTTTCATGTTTTATACTACTTTGAGGTCATTGTATGAGTTAGGTTGGGGGGTGGAAACATTTGCATGCTAGTGGATTGTAGGTTGAGGTTGGATGCACCTGAGCATCAGTCTACCTTTTTGCATGTTATGTTATTGTTTGCTCTGTTATGATTAGATTGAGGCCATGCATCTGAGTAGTGGACCTGTATTCTTGAGTGAAATCTAAATTTTGAGCTTTAATAGTTGAGATTAGGTGGTGGGATTTTCAATCATGATGATGTCTACGTGTGCTTTTATGCTCTATCCTTTGTGTGGGTGTAGTGATGCTTGTTAGCTTATTTTTTAGCTTTTAAACCTTCCCTGAGGTTCTTGCATGGCTGAGCACTTGGCCTATCCTTTAGCTAGTCTTGAAAGTTTAGGTATGCTTTATGAGTTCTATAAACCTGTTGTCACCCCAATAGATGTAAGGTTAAGTTTGAAAGTCTTTCTTGCAAATTAGCGTGTGAGCCTTGCCTAGGCAAAGAAAGAATACATGCCTGTTAAAAGGAGTGGTAAAATGAGTGAAGGAGTTTGAGCTTGGAATTAAAACTATGCTCTCTCCTGTTTATGTTTGTTTTTATAAGGAAATCATGCTGGTTCTAATCATGAGTGATAAGGGGTAAAAAGAGTTGCTTGCAGTGTGATCAGTTAGGCCAACCAAGGGTTAAACTCAGGTTATGGGTCCCATCATTGTAGTGTGAAATCTAGTGTCTCGCTTTAAAAGAAGAAAAAGAAAAAAGAAAAAAAAATTATTCAGGCTCCTAGGTATTGAGCGAGCATTTTAATTTGGCCTGTTTAGTCTTTCTCGTGAGGACTTAGCTCCAATGTAGGGGGAAGATAGGTGGAGGGTCTTATAAACCATTCCTGGGCCATTAGGGGCTGCTCTAGGGGAGGCTAAACACACACACATGCGAGAATTCTCTTGGGGAAGTCTTGATTTGTCTCATAATTTGTTAGCTTGCAGTAGCTGTAGGATCGAAAGGCAACACTAGAGGGAGGGTGAATAGGATTGACTACCAATTTTTAGAATTAATTTTATCTTTAAAAATATGCTCAATAAAGATAACCAACCAATTTGATTAAAGAAAATTTATGCAAGAAAGAACTTAAATCATGCAAGCTATGATAACTTCAAATTTAAAGATAATTTAATCAAGGATAAATAACACACTAAAAATTAAATCATGCAATTAGGAAAGATTAAAAAAATAATTAAGACAAGAAAGCAAAAGAAATAATAAAGAACTGAAAATAAAAGAGAGAGAGGAAGAGAAAACACCGAGAATTATAGTGGTTCGGCAAATTGCCTACTCCACTCCCCAAGACTCCTTCTTGGATATTTCACTAGGTGATCCTCTTGCAGGTGAGAACCAAACCGACACACGACCCTCTTTTTCCTAGGCTAAAGAGAAACTCAAAATCCTTTTAACTGGTTCAGGATCAAACCAATTTCTTTTTGTCACAACCCAAGGTGTACCCACACCTTAATACAATTCCCAAAATAAAGAAAAAAAACCTCACAACAATTACCTCTTGAAGGCTAAATACACAAGTTAAGCACTCTAAAAAGAAAACCTCACAAAATTAACTCTAGGCCAATTTAGGAGCAAAGAAATAAGAAACGAAGTCAAGAGAATAATTTTCTATATTTCTTCTATATGTTTCTTTTGTAGCTTTACCTTCTTTAAATAGAAGGAAAGTATATGAGAGAATAAATCAAGTACCAGAATTTTGTTACAAGAGGGACATGTGGCATCACTTAATTAGATGCACACAGAATATCTAATAACAGATGAAAAAATATAATATACAGAGAACTCTAGATCCTTCTTTCCGCTTGTATGGAAACGTCGTCGTTCTCCTTTGCATCATATTCCTTAACATCCTCCCTCAAACGAGAGAGTGGACAGAGCAGTCCGAGTTTGGAGCACAAGTAACAGAATTGAGTATATGGTAGGGACTTGGTTAGACAGTCGGCAATTTGATCAGCGGATGGTACATAACGAACCTCAAGACGACCATTCAAGACTTGATCTCGAACATAGTGCACATCAATTTCAATGTGTTTTGTACGTGCGTGAAACACCGGATTTGAAGCAAGAGCACCCGCCCCTAGATTATCACACCATAAAATGGGCGTGTGTGACAACGGATAACCAAGTTCACGTAGTAACTGTCGAATCCAAGTAATCTCAGCAGAGGCATGTGCTAAAGCACGATATTCAGACTCAGTGCTAGATCGAGTATTTCCAAGAAAAATACAATATGCAGCCACAGACTTCCTATCATCAACATTAGCGGCCCAATCAGCATCTGAAAACCCAGATAACATGAGACGATCACTAGGCTGAATAAGAATACCAAGATCCGAGGTGCCCTTCAAATATTGAAGAACACGCTTGACAGCACCCTAGTGAACATCTGTTGGAGCCTTAAGAAATTGACCCAGTTTATTAACAATATACGCAATGTCAGGCCGAGTATTACATAAATACTGTAACGCTCCCAGCGTACTTCTATATAGCAACGGATCGGTCATCAAATTTCCATCAGACAGAGATAAGCGGGCCCCTATTACCGATGGTGTAAGACACGGCTTCAAATTTTCCATATTTACTCTAACAAGAAGATCATTAATATACTTGCCTTGACTAAGCAGCACACCAGAAGGTAAATAAGTAATTTGTATTCCTAAAAAAAAACTTAGTCGACCCAAGTCTTTCAACGCAAACCGAGCATCCAACTTGCGAACCAGATTATTGATATACGAGTCATTGTTCCTAGTTAAGATAACATCATCAACATATATTAAAAGAATAGCAACAATGGTACCTGATCGCAAAATATATAGTGAAGCATCAGTTTTTGAATTTTGAAAACCCCATGATAAAAGAGCAGCTTTCAACTCATCATTCCATGCCCTTGGTGCCTGTTTGAGACCATAAATAGCCTTATTTAATTTGCAAATGTACTGAGGAGTCCGAGAATCTTCAAAGCCAGGAGGTTGCACCATAAAAACATCCTCTTTCAAAGTCCCATTTAGAAACGCATTGTTAAAATCAAGTTGACGAAGATTCCACCCATTGGAAACTGCTAAATGAAGAACAATCCGAATCGTCGAGGCCTTGACCACGGGACTAAAAGTTTCAAAGTAATCCACACCAGGACTTTGATGAAAGCCTTTAGCAACCAACCTTGCTTTGTAGCGAAGAATGGATCCATCAGGATTCCGTTTAATTCGAAAAATCCATTTACATGGTACCACATTATTCACGCATGTAGGTGGAACAAGAGTCCACGTATTGGTACGAATCAAGGCTGAAAATTCATGCTCCATTGCCTTACGCCACTGAGGTGTTCGAAGAGCAATATCAACTCGTGTAGGCTCGGTTGAAGACCAATCTATGACCGTGGAAGAAATCCATGCCTTGGGTTTGAAAATACCAGATTTTCCACGTGTAATCATTGGATGATCATTTTGAATAGATGGTTGAGAAGGATGGTCAGATATAACTGGAGAAGACGATGAGAAGGAAGGAGAAATGGGTGGTGTTGGGGAAAAATGGGAATCGGTCTTGGTGGGAGTTGAAGTCGATGGTAAAGAAGAGAAAAAAGGTACTGATGTTGTCTTATGTGAAGGTTGAATGCCATTGGGACTAGGAGAGAGAGACAAGTCATTGGAAAAGGTTGGTTGTAGTTGTATAGGTGTAGGAATTTGAGATGACAGGTGAGCATTTGTATGTGTAGGTGATACAACAGGCACTAAAGATGGAGAATCCAAAGTTGGATTCATGGGTAATGGAAACCACGTGGTAATTGAAGGGGCCAAGTTTGAAGATTGTGACACTTGAGAAGTATTAGCTCCTGAAGCAATAAATCCACCAAAAAACGAAAAATCAGTCTCATTGAACTTTACATGTCGAGAAATAAATACTTTACCAGAAGGACTTAAGCATCGGTGACCTTTGTGTACTGGACTGAACCCCAGATAGACACACTTTAATGTGTGAAACTGAAACTTTTGTGGATGGAACGGTCGTAGACATGGGAAGCAAGCAGAACCAAAAACTCATAAAGAGGAGTAATCAAGACGTTTTCTAATAAGAACTTCCATCGGAGATTTGTTGAGGAGCACACTAGTGGGCAAACTATTTATAAGCAAAGTAGAAGTGAGAAATGCTTCCCACCAATACTTTAGAGGCATAGAGGCTTCAGCAAGTAAAGTCAGTCCTGTTTCTACAATGTGACGATGTTTTCTTTCTGCTCTACCATTTTGGCTTGATGTATAAGGACATGAAATCCGAACTTGAATACCACGATGTTTACATAAGGAGTGTATTGGTTGATATTCTCCTCCACCATCTGATTGGAGGGCTCAAACTTTATCATTGAACTGTATTTCAACCATACTAAAAAATTGTTTGAAGCCAATGAGAGTGTCACTTTTCTGTTTTAAAGGAAATATCCATGTGAACCTGCTGTAATCATCCAAAAAATGCACATAGTAGCGATACCCGTCAGAGGAGAGTATAGGAGCTGGCCCCTAAAGGTCGGTATGAATTAAGTCAAATTTTTTTATGGCCCGAGATTGTGAAACAGAGAATGGAAGGGCATGAGACTTGCCAAATTGACATGCATCACAAAAACTTAATGATTCATTAGATTTGTAAGGTAAATTACATTCTCTAATGATTTGATCTAAGACTCGAACCGATGGGTGACCAAGCCGTTTGTGCCACACAGTCTTGGAAACCACTACATTGACAGACTGAACTGAAAACAAAGAGGCAGAAATAGAATCCTCAGTAATATTATTTTTCATCATAGAGGAGACAACAGGCTTCGACTGAGATAAACTCCAAATATTTTCCTTCTGAACAGCATCATCCAACTGATAGAGTCCTTCTTTAAGAGTTCCTTTCATGAGTGTATTGCCCGAACGCTTGTCCTTAATTAAACAACAATCAGCATGAAATTCCACTACAATATTATTATCCTTTGCTAGTTTTGAAACACTGACCAAATTCTTAGCAATATCCGGAACACACAACACATTTTCCAAATTTAAGTAACCACCAGAAACTTTTAATTTTGTATTACCAACATGAGAAATAGCCAATTTGTTCCCATTTGCAACTATAACGTTTTCCTTACCTGTGTAATCAGCCTTATGCTCCATAACTCCTGGATTGGCAGTAACATGACTTGTGGCTCCGCTATCAGCATACCACGTAGGATCAATCACAGTTTCAGGTGTAGCAGTCATTGGAGAAGAACTTTGAGCAGCAAAAACATTGGTATTTTGAGCAGCAAAAGCATTGGTATTATTGGGTGGCAAAGCAACTGTCTTGTGTTGTGGAGGTTGTGGACCAACATTTTCATCAAACCTATAGTAACATACAGCCCCAATATGTCCAATCCGATTACATACCTGACAAACTGGTCTCTGTCCATTATTAGTCATGGTATTGTTGGCACTTCCATTATTGTTCCATCGGCCACGACCACGACCTCTCTGTCCATATCCATTATTGTTATTCCATCTTTGTCTATTTGCACCTCCACGAGACGGATAGTTGTTTAAACTACTTTGCCTCTGGTTTGCTTGGTGACTCTGTCTATCAACAAAATTAACAGCAACTTGCGTCTGATTTAGAGGAACACGACTCTTCAAGGAATGTTGATACTCCAAACGCTTCTCATATGTAAGAAGTTCTGCTTGCATATCTGACCAGGAAATATTCACTCTTCCTTGAATAAGAACTACCACTGGATTATATTCTTCATCGAGACCTGTTAAAACTTGAGAAACAAGATCTCAAATAGAAACTGGACTACCCGCTAGGGCCAAACTGTCAGCATGACTTTTCATTATTCTTAAATATTCAGTCATTTTTAGAGAACTCTTACGAGTTTGTTGAAATACCTGTTTTAGATAATTTTCTTCAGCTTTGGATTGGACTCCAAACAAATATTGAACAGCCTCCCATAATTCTTTTGAGGTTTGGAACCCCATTACTTGTGTTGTCACGTCACTGGTCATGGAATTGTATAACCATCCCAATAGTAGTTGATCGATTGCAACCCATGATTCATAGGCCGGATTCACCATCTGAGATTGAGATTGATCTTCGCTCTCTGTGTTAAGGAATTTTGGAGGACAGGTCTTTGTCCCATTCAGATAATCAAACAATTTATAACTTCGTAGGATTGGAAGGGCTAGATTTTGCCAAAGCAAGAAGTTTCCTCTATCCATCTTTATGGATGTAATTTGATTAAGAAGTTGATTCAGTGGCAGACTCACAAACGAATTGGAACTTCCAGTAGATGGTAAAGCCACTGCTAATGAAGGATTGACAGCAGCACTATTGGTCACAGGATTCACAGATGTGATGTCCATGGTTGCTTGCTCTGATACCAAAATAAGAAACGAAGTCAAGAGAATAATTTTCTATATTTCTTCTATATGTTTCTTTTGTAGCTTTACCTTCTTTAAATAGAAGGAAAGTATATGAGAGAATAAATCAAGTACCAGAATTTTGTTACAAGAGGGATATGTGGCATCACTTAATTAGATGCACACAGAATATCTAATAACAGATGAAAAAATATAATATACAAAGAACTCTAGATCCTTCTTTCCGCTTGTATGGAAACGCCGTCGTTCTCCTTTGCATCATATTCCTTAACACAAAGGAGGACAAAAGTGAGCGAGTAGAGGGAATTTGAGAGTTAAAGACTTGATAGCTTTGGTGTGTGAATGAAGAGTAAAATCAAGTCGAATTTATAGGCGAGGAGGATAAATATTGGTCATTATATCAAATTAAAGATGGATGGTGGAGATTGAATTTGAAAATAGAAAAGGAAAGGATTTTAACATTAAGGGAGAATTTTGAAAGATTGGAATTTTGGAATTTGAGAATAAAATCAAGGATTTCAAGGATGAATTTTGGAAAGAATTGAAATTTGAATGGGTGGAATTTTGGTGAAGATTTAGGAGAAAATTGGAGAAAAATTGGATTAGGAAATTAAAGGAAAATAAGAAAATAAAAAAGAAAATTAACAAAATTGTCGGATGAAACAAACACCACGCGCACAGGGAGAGAATGCAGGTCACGCACGCGGATTTATGAAGAAATCTCAGGTGCGTGTGCCGCACGTGCTTGTCCGCGCGTGAAGAAGGATGACCGCGGATTTTTCTTTTCTTTTTTTTTATAATAAATAAACGCTGAAAATTTCCACACCGCGCCACGTGTCGTCATCTTGTTGGGCCGCGCGTCAATCAACGATTCCTTCTTTTTTTTTTTAAACATCAGCTCGCCACGTGTCACTATTCTATTGGTCCACGTTTGCCACATCATCATCCATGTCACCTACCACGTCATCATCACGTCAGCAAAAAGTGATAGTTGGAGCGCCACGTCAGCAGATTTGACCGTCAGCCGCCACGTCAGATGTCACGTGTCACTGCCACGTTGGGATTTCCTCTCCAATCTTCTTTTGCTTATAACTTTCTCGTTTGAACTCCGATTTGAGCGATTCAAATTGCGTTGGAATCGTCTTTCCGAGCTCTACAAGATAGTGACTTTGAAACACTGAAAATTTTAGTACAAAAAATCTAAGTTTGTTATCATCAAAATACTTGGTTTGATTGAAGCCCTAAAGTTAACAGTAGCTTCTCTTAGGCAAAGGTTTAGCATATGTAGCGCAGGGACTTGTGCTTGATGAATTTCATCATTTGAATCTCTGCCATTCATATTTTATAGTTTAGGCTTGCTCGAGGAGTAGCAAGATTTGGGTGGGGGTGTTTGGTAGAACAAATGGGTTTATGTTTATCCCCTCCTAAATTGCTTATCTTCATGAATGCTATGTGCAAAATGTTGTATTTGACAGTAATTCTGTTGCAGGCCTAAATATGGGCTCGGGGACCAAGTTGAGTTCAGTACGAGCTAGTCCAGAGCAAACTAGTAGCTAGCTTGGAGTTAAGAGGATCGAAGATTTTGCTTTTCAGGAGGGGAATAGTGCAGTGCACTGGCGCCGAGTTTGGCGTTGAGTGAGGATGTCTCACGGGCTTTGGATTCAAGACTGTCCCGCAATGTGGAGAGGATGTGGTTTCTTTGAGTTATAACACCAAATTTAACTTCCATATGTTAAATTTGTAAATGAAACTTCAAATTGAATTTGATGTTTCAATCCATTTTGGAACTCTTGATGAATTGAATTTAAACATCAATTTCTTTCACATTTTATTTGTAAAAAATCCAATATATATATATATATATATATTAGATTATGCAAATTGGACATTTAGTTAACAACAAAGACTACGATCAAAATTATAAGTTAGAAACATTTTAAAATTTAGAAACTATTAAACAAATACCACCATTCATTTTCATATATTAAATTTATAACTCAAACCCTAATTTATTTAAACGTAAAAAACTCTTTTAACTCTACATGAACATTGATAGAACAAATATCGACCCACCGATTTAATAAGGATTTGGTTAAGTCATTAAAACTATCGAAAGTGTTAATTTTTTTTTAATTTTTTATTTTAATTCAACAACATTTTGAGAAATGGGAAATTTGAAGTTGTGACCACATAGTTTGGCAAGAGTTAACTATTTGTTTTCCACATTATATATATATATATATATATATATATATATATATATATATATATTTAGCTGTCAAGCCTTGTTTTCAACTTATTATTTTATAATGCAAGATGACATAAGTTTATTTTATAGTGCAAGATGACATAAGTTATAAAAACTTATAGAAAAAACCTCATATTATTTACATATTATTGTCCCAATCTACCACTACAATGTCTTTTTTCTGCATAAATGATTAAAGCCATTTTAATCAATAGAAAAGGGACCATCTATTTTAGAAAAATAAATTATATATAATGAAAAATCAAAAGTGAATAACCTTTCAATACAATCAAAGGACAGGCCTTTCGGGACTTTTGAGGAATTTCACTCATACATATTTGTATTAATACTTTTTTTAGTGTATAACTTTATTTTAAGTAAAAATAAGTGAAATGGAGAGGAAATTGATAGATTCTACTATTTCATACTAAAAATAAGAAAAAAAAAAATAGTGAATTTCATATAACTTTTTTTTTAGTGTATAACTTTATTGCTTTAGTAATAGACAAAACTTTATCATGCAAACATTACTTCCAGAGTTCATTTGATAATATTTTCATTTTATTCGTTTTCTAATTTTAATTTTCTTTTATTTTTAAGAATGAAAACAAAAAGATGTTTGATAAATATTTCTAGAATATAGAAATTTGTTAAAAAAATTATTTTGTGCTTTTTGTTATCTCATATTTTAAATTAAAAACCCAAAATTTTAATTGAAAATGAGTTTAATTTCGTTTTCTTTCAAATATTCAATATCATGTTATATTTAATTTTTTTTATTATCTATTACGAATTTTATAAATAAAAATTGTTGATGATCAAATTTGGTAATGAGGAACTCACCTGACCTTCACCTGCCACCAATGGTAAATTTGTTTGATAGGGGAGAAGACGTGGGCTGCAAGACAGAAAACCTGCACACCGATGTGGTGCTAGCCACACCGCCTCCGATGCTTAAGTCAACATGCAGAACGATGGGAAGCGAGAAAGTAAGAGCAAGAGGAAAGTCAGAGAATAGAGTTCGGGATTAGAGTTCGGATCCCTTATTTAGTGACGAAGAGGGGTTTAAATACCTGCTCATGCTCCTAGGGTTTTTAGGAATTCGGAGGCGTTTCGGGACAAACCAGGCGGAACCGGGGCGGCCAGAGGCAACATGGATCAAACGGAGGTGACCGGGCTCGGCCTCGACCTCGAGCCTTGCAGGGGGTCAGGCCAAAAGCCCAACCCCTTCGGTCTTGGCCCGATCTATTGGCTCGTTTCGCCTCTGGGGTCCATCTTCCAGTCCTATCTCTACCCGATTGTCCTTGTCAGCTCCTTGTACATCGGAGTGGTCCAAAATTACCTATAACAAAAATGATAAAATTATATTTCTATTTATATTTTTGAAAAATTTAAAAATTAGATTAAAAGAAAAGTTATCAAGAACATATGTTTTTGGAAACTAGAACCATGAAATATGAAAAAAGAAATAATAATACGTATATTCTCCTCAAAGTAAAAACAAGAAAAACAAAACAAAAACAAAAAGAATCAAACTTTTATCAAACGACAATGTATATATGATGTGTTGAAACAAAGGAAAATTGCGACACTTCAAACATTTAATCCAAATTGTACAATACATTTAGTCCAACTTGTATATGTTTTTTGTCCACTTTCATAAACTTATTTTTTCTCTAAAAACCATTGGACGTCCAAATTGACGACTAAGAATTGAAAAAAAATAAAAAATAAAAAAAAGAGAAAAAAATTGTAAGTTTGGTTTATGAATTTTTAAGTTTATGTTTAAATAGGTTTTTGAATTTTAAAAAGTGTGTAATTGAATTTTTGAAATGTCTGATAAATTTTTCAACAGGTTATTGATATGTACCACATATTTTTTTTAAATCAACAATTTTTTTTTTGACAACACGTGGGGTGGGAGGACTCGAGCCACATATCTCTTGGTCGTTAGTACAAGAGTTATGCCAGGTTTTTTTTTTTTGACAACATGTGGGGGTGGGGATTGAACCTTCGACCTCTAAGTCGAAATACAAGCTTTATGCCAATTGAGTCATGTTCTTGTTGGCAAGAGTCATGCCAGTTAAGCTATGTTCATGTTGGCTTAAATCAACAAATTTAATAGATATTGAATTAAATTTTGTATTTAATATGACCATAAACTTTAATCTATGTTTAATAGGTCTATAAATTTTAAAAAAGATATTGAACAAATTAAGATTTTTTTTAGAACATGTGGGGGTGAGGAATTTGAACCTCTCAACCTCTTGGTCGAAGGTACAAATTTCATGTCAGTTGAGTTGTGTTCTTGTTCACAAATAATTTTAGATGTATTAGACATCAAAATATTGAAATTTATCTAACACTTTTGAAAGTTCCTATATTTATTATACAAAAAATTAAAATTCAAAGATCCCTTTATAAAGGCTTACAAGAATATAGTTCAACTGACATAAAACTTGTACTAATGATCGGGAGGTACGTGGTTCAAATTTGTTGATCCCATATGTGGAAAAAAATCCCTTTATAAAGTTTGCATAAAAAAGGACAACTTTTGCGATTTTTGAACCAAAAAAAAAAAAAAAACCCTAGACCTAAAATTTAGGAGAACTTGTAATTTAACTTTAAAAAAAAAAAAAAAAAGAACTTGGAAGTTCGCGTCATCGTGTGTATCAAAAACGAAAAAATAAAAAAAATAGATGATCGAAGATTGCACCGATAGCTTGGTTTCAATTCATTCGTCTGGAAGAACAGCGGAAGGTTCTTCAGCATCGCATCAGCTTCTGATCTAATCATCGTTTCTTGGCCGTTTTTCGAGTGGGTATCATTCGGGTTGCTTCACGCTCATCTCAGAGACAATACATTGTCGTTTCTCGGGTCTGGGTCTCGGTGTAGAGCAGCGTGGGTCTCAGCTTCAGGTTCGTGGGTTTTTTTCCGTTTCAGATCGGTTTCTCGCCGGAGTTAACAGCGTGGCTGTTGATTCTTCTTGCCGGCGTGGTGTTCTTAATCGCCGGGGCTGTGGGTGTCGGTTCAGCATTGTTGAGACGCGGTTTTGGCACTGTTTTGGGTCTCGATTTCAGGGGCGGTTTTGTTCGCCGGAGTGAGCCTCAACGTTGCAGCAGTGGGTCTCGGTTTTGGAGGCTGAAAAGAAGTCGTGGGTATTTCGCTTGAAGCTCAAATCAATTAAGGTTTGAGGTACTTCACCATTGTGTGATTTGTGCGAATATTATACTCTGTATTGTTGACTGGATGCACATTAATAAAACTCCTATAAGCTGGTTCTCAAAGTCTATATATCCTTGTGTTCTTTATTTTCTGCTTGTTTATTTGCTGCTGGAATCTGTGTTCTGCTTGGGCATATTATAAGTTCGCTTAAAATTCTACACCCATAATATTCAAATGGGCATCTTCACTGATCTCTTAAAGCCTTACACTCTTTTTCAAAATTTGCAGGGTTAGAACAAGATGACGTCTTCCACCTTCAGTTCTGTTTCATGTTTACTCAAGGTTTGGAGTTGTTTTGCTTTTTGTTTGATTACCCAGAAAATGTCGGATTTATTACTAAGTTCTTAACGAGTTCGAAGTATCAGAGGAATTGAGAGAGTCCCTTTTTAGTTCTTCCATTTTTGTGTACTACTTTCAAATGAGTTTTCATTTTCATGGTGGCAAGTGAAACTCTTTAAAATTTCCACGAATTTTGAGCCATGAGGGGCTTTCTGTTGTTCCCTTTTGTAATTTTGCTGTGGTTTGCTTGTTTTGGAGGATGAATCAAAGATTTTGAAGCTTAAGAAACGAAATGAAGGGAAGATGTTTGTTAAATGTTCAGTGAGCACTAAGGCTCAAAAGCCACAGCCGGAAGTTCGCATTGGTGTTCTTGGAGCCAGTGGCTACACTGGTTCGGAGGTAGCTTCTTCTAGCCTGGAACTCATGTATTCACTTTTGGAAGAAATTTGCTTGCTGTCTAATGGCCAAAGCAGGCATTTTGGAATGATGCGACATCAAAACAGGAAATTTACAAATTATGTCCTGTAATTGTTCATCTAAGGAATGATCTCTTATGTTTCTTCGTTGCAGATTGTTAGGCTTCTAGCAAATCATCCACACTTTGGCATTACACTCATGACAGCTGATAGGAAAGCTGGTCAACCGTTTTCATCAGTATTTTCTCATCTAATCACTCAAGTATGACTCTCTTACTAACCTGATTCTATTTAACGTCGGTCATGGTCAGTTTTGTTGTTTTCCTTAGCGTAAGTTACTGGATATGGACCTTCTGAAGGTTTGGTAATAATAGTTGCCGTGTAGTTATGTTGGCTGAACTCTTTGCTGTTTGTAGGATCTTCCAGATTTGGTAGCCATCAAAGATGCAGATTTTTCAGAGGTGGATGCCATATTTTGCTGCTTGCCACATGGAACAACTCAGGTCAGTGTTGAATTGCAGTTCATGGATGAAAATAAGACACCCCTTGTATCACAAATATTGCATAGGCTTTTCTCCTTTTAAGTCACTCTGATTTGTATTTTCTTTCTCCAGGAAGTTATTAAATCCCTTCCCAAGGAATTAAAGATTGTCGATCTTTCAGCTGTATGTCTGATATTTTAACATTATATTTTAAGTGTGTGTGTGTAAGTGTGTTTTATTATATTTAACATTCTAAGGTTGAAATGATGAATTGTTCTCTTGAATTGTACAATTTGTGCGCAATGATTCTCTAGGATTTCCGCTTGAAAGATCCATCTGAATATGAGGAGTGGTATGGCCAGGCACATAGAGCAGTGGATTTGCAGGTGTGTTTTTATAAGTACTTATTTTTTATTTTTTTGACAACATGAGGTGGGGGATTTGAACTACGGACCTCTTGGTCGCTAGTACAAGTTTTATGCCAGTTGAGTCACGCTCTGTTGGCTTTAAGTACTTATTTATTTGAACTAGGAAAAACTTTCATTGGGCTTATTTACATTAGAGGAAGGAGAACTACAAGTTTCCCATGCAGGACATCATGTCTAATGGGAGAAAGAGGAAAGAACTGTCTTAATAGTCCTTTACGAGTGATGCCTAAAAAGAGGATGCCAAACTACCACTCCCACTCTATATACCTTCACAGTCCCTATTGTTAATATTATTCGGTCTTCTCACCATATCTTGCAAACCATAACTAAGACTTACCTTTCCTTTCCCTCCAGAGCGTGGTCTGTACAAGGTTGAGTTGGGAAATTCTGGCACATGAAAATACTTGCTTACTATAAATCAAGTTGGTAAAAAAATTTTCCCCATGTGATAATATGGGGAAGAGCTAACTCAACGCAGTTGGATGGCAAGATGCTACTGTTGATCTAAAGCATTGATCTCAAAATCTGCTATTTGTTTCTTGTCCTGCCTACTTAGTCCTTATAGTCAGTATTGTTAATCCCCATGTGTTGATAAATTTGTGTTCTTCCATAGTCTATTTCCCTCCCGTTTCAGTTTTGTTTCCTTTTGTAGCCTGAATACTGTTTATTTCGGCTGAATCTGCAACTAAGGTTGTGTTATTTTGAGGAAGTTGTGTCATAAGTTTGCAAATTTTTCTTCGAGGGTATATTGGGCTAGTGGAGGTGAGATAAGATGTGAACCTTGCATTTTTTAGAACTTCTTTCTCACTTTTTTTTTTAATATATAATATATAATTTTTTTGAATTTTTTAATGTTAACAATATTTCGTATTGGTTTCAGAAAGAAGCCGTGTATGGTTTGACAGAGATTTTGAGGGATGAAGTCAAGGGTGCCCGTCTTGTAGCCAATCCTGGATGTTATCCAACATCTATTCAATTGCCACTTGTGCCACTAATAAAGGTTTTTGTCTATCACCAGAATATTTCATTAGTACATGATAATGTCAATGAATGCTGAACTGATATTCTTTCTTCTATATTCCTATGTTTATATAATCCCAAGTATATAAATAAAAAATTTACTTGCTGCTTCTTTTTAGTAAAAGAAAAATCGAAACTTATCTCTTTAGTATTGTGTTTTATCTTTTATGATATTTTATGTATTATAAAAGCTTACATGTAAATAAATAGCTCTTGGAAATTGAAAACATAGGTAGGAACTTGAAATAAGGCACATGGAACCATTGTTTTTGTTCTGAATTTTCTGCATAATTCTGGAAAATAGATGCAGGAATCAAGATTTTATGAGAATGAAAAACTTGATCTCCACCATCAGTTATAAAAAATGGTTGTTGTAAGATGGGGGAGGGAGTCAGAGTTTATGAAGATCCTTACCTAGAATGTAAGGCATCTGGAAGCTCATAGGAAAGATATGTTATTGCCGTTATTAATCTAGATGTGGTGGATCCTTAGGAAACAAACCTAGCTTGTGTAGACAGAAATTTGATTAAGTCAGTTTGCATCTCAATGCTCCAGGAGAAATGGAAGAACCTCTCAAACTTCATGCGGTTTATGTTTATTTGGTGGTATTCTCATGATGTGAGATGCAGCTTCTATTAATGTTCAATAAGTGCAGTTGGGGGAACTGTTTGTCTATAGGCTCCCTATTCAAGATGGATCAGGTTCATAGGGACCTCATTTGGAGAGAGCTGGAAATATCTATGGTTTATGCAATGAAAGTTGGTGCTTAGGAGCATGAAGAAACTCAATAAGCTGGTGGAAGACTTCAGTCTCTTGGAAATTCCTCTCAATGGTAAATGTTCTTGGTCTAACCTTAAAGAAGAACTATTCTTATTTCGCATCGATCAACTTTTCATTCAAAATGCGTGGAAAGGTACTTTCAAGTAGTCCAGAGCTGTTAGATTGCCAAGGAACACATCTGACCATTTTCAAATCTTGAAAAAGACATAAACCTTCCAATGGGGGAAACCTCCATTCTAGTTTGAAAATTTTGGCTTACCCACCCCTTGTTTATCTCATCCATTGAACTTTAGTGGTCGAATACTTTGGTTGAAGGCTGGCCAGGATACTCTTGTTGTCAAAAACTCAAGAAAATGCAAACCAAGCTCAAGGAAATGGAGGAACACTCGTTTCAGCAACCTGAGACAATTGATCTATTTAGCTTCAGAGAAATTGAAGAACCTTTGAAGATTTGGTTTTTCCCTCCCAACAAAATGTTGGAGTGAACTATTTTTTTTGGTCTCTAGATGGTGTACACTTTCTAAGAGCTTTTGGTTACACTTTCTAGATCTGTAATCACATTCCTTTTGACATTCAAACCAATTAAATTGTTTTCTGCTATTCGTTCAGCTAGACTGGGAGGTTGCCTTGTCATCTCCCTTTTGTAAGTATTATTTTTTTCTTAATTTCGTGGATTTCTTTTCCAGAGAAAGAAAATCATTTAAATTCAGGTCTGGGATTAAGATTGTGTAAGTTCCCCTATACTAGAGTAATCAAGATTGGAAAAGGATCTGCAATTCATTTGAATTAATCGAGGGAATGACTACAGAAGAATCAAGAGAAGTGGATTTCTTATTAGCTTGTCCCTTACCATTGTTGTCAAATGTTGCAGTATTCACCAAAAGGAGTTACACTGCCTTAGATTGGATACTTAATCACATATTTGCTAGGAAACCAGACAGACCTAAGAAGGATCAGGGATACATAAAAATTTTAAATCCTTTATAACGACGGCATATTCTGCATAATCATTGTCATGATCAGGAGATTGTTATTTCTGTTTCATGTTAATATGTTATAATTGTAACTTTTCTTTCCTTACATGGGTCATGACCATTTCATCTTCCTACTTATTGTGACCTAGAGTGAACAAAAAATAAAAGGTATTTATTGTTACCATTATTCTGAAGCTTCAATAATCTGTCCTAAACACTTGGTTTTGTGATTACTCCCTCCAATATTTCCAACGGGAGTTTACCTTTGTAATATTATTTGGAGTTTTTTTCATTTCTCATCCTTCTCAATGAAATTTGTTTCTTGTAAATGAAAATCTGTTCTGAATGCTAATTCTTAATCAACTCAAATGTTAAATATGTTTTCATTTTGCTAGGTGAGGCTTGATGTCTAGCTCCAAATTATTACTTCATCGGCAATAGCTATTGATGCTATACGATTTTATTGCATGTATGATGTATCTTTCTGCATAATTAAAATATACATGGCCGGTGTATTAAAAATATATTGGAATATTCGAAACAAATGCATAGCATTTGGGGAAAAAAAGAATCTGGTATAAGCACTTCTATGGTATTAAGCTTCCTTTATCTCTTCTGCATAAAAAAAATCATTTCGAGGATATGTACCAAAGATGTTGGCTAATTTATTGTTGCAAGCCTCTAATCATCTCTCCAAATATTTTCATTCAGGCTAATCTAATTCAACTTGGGGGCATCATTATTGATTCTAAGTCTGGTGTTAGTGGAGCTGGTCAGGATCTATTCCCAATTTACACTTTCTGCAAAAATTGTCATAAACTCTCGATTTGTTATACTGTTGCTTTATTAACTTGGTTTACTCTATAGGACGTGGTGCCAAAGAGGCAAATTTATACACTGAAATAGCTGAAGGCATTTATTCTTATGGAATTACCCGTCATCGTCATGGTGAGCGACGCTCTTGGTCATATGAAGCGTTTTCCAAGTTTTTTGCATTCTACTCTGACATGCAAATGGCCTTTGTTCGTCATTAGCCTTTACCCCCTACTCTACTCCACCACCACATATACATCAACTAAGATGCTGGGGACTGCTATCTGATTGAATACTAAGAAGCACGGATACAAACACGAGACACGGATACAATACGACACGGACATGGTGACACGTCACCTTTTTAAAATCTAGGACACGAACACGGCAGGGACACGTTTAGAAAAATATATATTTTTTAAAATATATATCGTTTTTATACAAGAAAGAAATTCAAAATCAATAAGTTTATGCATTTGTATGCTTGAAAAAATGAATTTAATGTATTTTACTCTTAAAATTTATTATTTTTGTCATTTAAGCATTGCGTCTATTTAGTATACTTAACAAGGATTCGAAATGAACCTACAACTAGTGTTTGTCACATATCAATTGTGCTAACAAGTGTCCGATACGTTTCCAACAAGTGTCGGAGTGTCCAAGTGTCCGACACGTGTCGGACATGGACATGCTAGCCAAACTAAAGTGTCCGTGCTTCTTAGGAATTACCCATGCTGCCAGTTGTTGGTTTTGTTATATTTCCATCTGAGCATCGTTTACTATACACTAGATCAAACAATCTCTATTCTGAAGTCTGCATATGCTATGTGTAAATTTGAAGCTGCTAGCTTGTTTTCTTTCCCTTAGACTTCACCTCAGTACGAGTGTCTGCCAGTCCAATCAGAATTTCCAGTACAATAGTTGATACTTTGATCTTGTGACATTGTGGTTTTCCTTTCCTTTCTTCTTTGTCCCTTGGACCTTCTAACAGGAGTTCAGTTTTAGATATCTCATGATTTGATGTATTTTTAAGTAGATTGCATGATGTAACGATCTCGATTCTTTGTTACTTTTAGTTCCCGAAATTGAGCAGGGACTGTCTGAAGCTGCAAAATCAAAAGTAACTGTCAGTTTTACGCCACACCTAATGCCAATGGTAACAAACTTTAATGTGTTAATACGGTTTGTCTTAGGAGTGCTTTTTAAGTACGATAGTTTAACGGGCATATGTTTATTACTGTGTTAGACTCGAGGTATGCAATCAACTATATATGTTGAAATGACTCCAGGAGTGACAACTGACGATTTGCACCAGCACTTAAAAGTCTCCTATAAGGTATAAATAACTATTTCCATTCTGTAGATTAACTTGTTCCATCTTTCAGCATTGCCTTTTGAGTTGTTATCCTTTCGATAAAGTATTCGCAGTAACTCACACCTCATAATTATTTGATATTATTTTCACGTTTCCTTGTAGGAAGAGGAATTCGTACGCGTTTTGGACAAAGGAGTCGTCCCTCGTACCCATAATGTTCGAGGGTCTAATTATTGCCACATCAACGTCTTTCCTGATCGAATTCAAGGAAGAGCTATCATTGTTTCTGTTGTAAGTTGATTGACTTCATAAATTAACGTTAAAACTAGCACATCCCTATTGCCATGGCACGGAATAACGATTTTGACGGGTCGATGAGCAGATTGATAATCTTGTGAAGGGAGCTTCAGGTCAAGCTCTACAGAATCTCAATTTGATGATGGGATTACATGAAACTACAGGGCTCCTTTACCAGCCCCTGTTTCCTTGACACATTTGCTCCTGTTAATGACTTGAAAAGAACTTGTGAGTCCAAATCAAAACCTTCCTTAACCCACCCAACATTTTTTTTTTTCATTCATTCATTTTGATAGTAACCAGGCCATGAATTCTTTCTCCATCTGCATCATTTTGGGTTTTTCATGTCCCTGAATACTCTCGAACCTTGATATTTTCGATGGTCGATTAATTATATTTCACTACCTGTTGTGTAGGTTATATGAGATAAAGATGCTCCATTTGTGGAAGCTCCAACCTCCAATTGTATCATAAGAGTTCTCAAATGGTGGGAAATAAGATTTGGTGACAGTTGATTCACTATGTGAAGGCATTTGTTTAAGAATGTCCTGTACTGTACTGTTCTCTCCCAAAATAAGCAGCACTTCTTTTGTTGATATGCTCACCTTTCTCAATACAGAACTGTAAAGGACTGAGCTAAATTATTCTATTTCTACCTGTGGCAGATCTGTGATTTCTTTTTGGGAGAAATTTTGTTTTAAAATGTTGTAACAAAAATTTATAAGTAAATTGTTTGTAAGTTGTCATAAAATTTTAAAGGAACTTGCATTTAATTCAACAATAAATATGATATATATATACATTTTTTGTTAAATTTCATTTTGTTGGTGGAAGATTATTCTATTCTGTTTCTTAAAATTTTCAAAATATTTATTTTGTTCTTTGGGTTTTTAGGGTTATTTTAATTTGGTTATGAAATTTTCATTTTTTTTAAGTTTTTGAAAACTTTAAAAAAGAAAGGTTTAAATACTCATTTTTGTCTTTATACTTTTAAAATAGTATAATCCATATTGGTCTTTATAGTTTTGAACTTTTAACTTTTCCTAAACATTGCTTTATTACCTAATATTCATCCACTCAATACTCATTTCAACCAATTTACATCGTTCTAATGTCTACAACAATACATTTACACGCACTCAAAAATTGCAATAGATACTTTTTCATCAAAATATAACTCAGCGATAATTGATATGTACCCTCGACCAATAAATCAGACGTTTGAAATAAAGATAGTTGCCGAAAGTTTTGAAAGGAAGCAAGCATTCACGCATTTACCACACCATTTCAAAGCACCCAATTGCAAAATCTTTTTCAGGAAAAACCATTGCAATCAAAAGCATCTGACTCTTTCATGGATTAAAAAGACTAAGGAGTTGATAGATACAAATTATTTCACAGAGGCAAGAAGAAAGTGAGGGGAAATTTTGATAATCTTTACTATTTAATCATAATAAACAGTAATATTTACACTGTCAATAAGTAATAGACAGCTCAACCAATAACACATCTACAGATGCCGGCGGCAAAAGGCTAATTACAATTTCCTAGAAAGAAAATAAATAAATTGAATCGACAAAAAAGAATTCACCTCAAAAACCCTTCTTTTTGGGGTCTCATCGATCTAAAGCAGAAAAATATGAAGTTTGAAGCAGCCTTAGAGGAGACTGACAATTATCTTCAGTCTTTGAACTTCTTGGTGAAGGCTGCGGTAAGAGTTCTGACAATCGAATTCTTTCATTGGCAATTTTGTTCTGTATAAGAACACAAAACCGTACTGGTTTTCAGTTTCAATCTCTTGTCAACAACTTCATGAGAATAATCAAATTTAATAACAAAAGAAACAAGAAAGTTAAGAAGCATGGATACGGGCATGAAACACAAATATGACACGGCATGAACATAGTGACACGGCATTTTTTTCAAATTAACATGGACATGTTTAGAATATATATCATTCTTACATCAGAAGGAAATTCAAAACCTATGCTTAAAAAATGAGTTGAATGTATTTCACTCTTAAATTGATTATTTTTATTATTTAGTATCATGTCTATTTAGTATGCTTAACAATGGTATGACCTATATTGACTTTGTACAACTATTGTTTGCCACATATTAATTGTGCTAACAAGTGTCCGATACATGTCCAACAAGTGTCCAAGTGTCCGACATGTGTCGGATACAGACACGCTAGCCAAACTAAAGTATCAGTGTTTCTTAGTAAGAAAGTATATATATATACCTTGAATTTGAAATCCAGCAGCTCTTTTTCTACTGAAGAAATTCTAGTCATTAGTTGATCTAGTGCATCCTCAGCGACAGAAGGGCAAATATCGGACGCAGGTTTTGTCACTCCAGCTGCCTGCAAGTTAAAAGAAATATTATGTATAAGCTATACTACAAAGTAGACCAGAGTTGTGAAGGAGAACCAACTTAAACTTTCAGTTTTTTCCATTTCATGAGGTTAATACTTACTTTTAAAACACTGGTGCACAAATTCAATAGCTTCCGAGCTAGTTGGACCTTCTCTTCCTCGGTTTCCTATAATAGATTTGTTAGACAATGAAGATATATACAGCAGTTTTCAAGCCATGATGTGAGATTTTCATAGTGTACTAACCTTCAACTTGATGTTTAGTCGCTGCTCCTCATCAAAATCAATGTCAGGACTCTTCCCAATGGAGGTGCGGAAATAAGCAAGCTCTTCTTTCACACGAGAAAGAAGAATCTCGGTTCGATGCAGCTTAGCACTTAGGTCTCCGTTCTGTGCTCTCAGCATGTTATTTTCTTCCTGTCGTATATAAAAGAGCAAAGAAAAATGAGGAAAAGATAACGTGCATTAGGTTTACGAGTACTTGAAGTAATAACAATGACCTTATCAATTCTTACCTTGATCTTGGCATGGTGGTGAATACGCTGCTGGAGATTTTGCTGACCAGACAATTTCTTAAGTTCTCCTTCAAGTTCCAGTACTTTCTGCTTGTGATTGAAGTTCTCCGACTACGCAAAGACAAAAAGGCAAATCAAGGTAAAATAATGGCAAAATTAAATATCCGGCTACCCAGAAAGGCAAAATAAAATAACGGGAATTAAGGGGAAAATCAAGATAAAAACAATCTCAGTGTCCAAACCTTCAACATTTCATTTTCAGTCTTGAGTAACTGATCTTTGTGGCGAAGTTTTTCCAAAGCAACTTGTAAGGCCAGCATTTCAGCTTGTTTTCTATCAATCTCCTCCAACCAGCTGAAAAGGCAGAAGTTTAGATATGATTGGAATAGTTAAACAAGTCTGAAAATTGAAAATACTTGTAACTAATAGAAGCTCACCCACGACGCTCCTCAACAAACTCACTAAGCTGTTTCTTCAGTTTTATGACCTTCTCCTGAAAGATATCCAAGATTTACAAATGAACTCCGATATTCAACGAAGTTTCAATCAACATTGTAAAAACTAAGATTACCTTTTCCTGGGACTCGACAATGTTGAATTGGGAACTCTCTGATGTCTTCTGCAGCTGATGATTATCATCCAACAGTGACTAGTAATATTAAACAGCACATGGTAAGGAAGCTTTCTCAAGCAGACTATATGATGCTAAAGTTCCATTAGTAAGAAACATTAAGGTGATAAATAACTTTAAAAGTTTCTTGAACGTCCCATCAGATATATGAACATGGAAAAAGAGGACTAATAAATAACAAAGAAGGTTGCATAAAATACCATGCAAGTGGTCATATCAAGTTTGACACCTAGCAAGTCTCGGATGACATCATGCGTCATACTCTCAGCAGCAGCTAGTCTTGCATTCAGTGCAAATATCTGTAAGACACCCAAAATATCAATAATTTTGGAAAAGAAAGTTAACTGATGTCCATTAATTTAAAATATTTATCGATATATCATATATGAACTTGCAAAGAGAGTTATGTGCACAACACCTCTTTTTGTCTGTTAACTGCCAAAGATTCAAGCTCCTCAATGCGATTCCTTGCAGCAGAGAGCTCTTCATCCTTCTCAGATTTCATTTGTTGTGCCAAGCCCAATCCAATGCATTTAAAAGGTGAACCAGATCCACGTGGCCTTGCTGCGTATTTGTCCATCTTGTTTGAAGAAGAATTAGTGACATATGTGGAATGCCCTTCAGGTCTGACTTGTTCAGCCATCGCTTCCAAGGATTTGAACTATTACAGGGATTTGTGAGTTGTGAAGTTAGAGGCAAAGAATAAACTGTTTCAGACAGAATGAAACTTAAGGCGCTTACCTTTTGCTTATACTCATTAGCCTGTGCTTCTGCATGCAAGTTTAGCTCAGAGATATGGGCTTTAAGTTGAGAAATCTGTTAAAACAAGACGAAAATGAAATACTACTCTAGATTAAAGCCCATTTCAGCTCAAAGTCATATGAAAAGATTTCAGTTGTAATTTAAAGCTTAGTGTGAAGAGATGTTTATATAAAACGAGGATGCAACAAACTTCACCTCAGCAATTTTTTCGTTTACATCTCCTTCAAGAATTTGTACGTGTTTGCACGCTTCTGCAAGGTTTTTCTCTATTTCGTTTACATACCTACAAGTAAAGGAAAAAAAGATTAATGTCTTACGTTATTAGTTACAGAACATCAGACCATTGGTCATAATGGAATGAGTGAGTTGATATATACCTTTTCAAGTCAGCATCAGCATTTCTAAAATTCTGCATTTGATTCTTCACAGCATGAAGCTCTAATTCGAGCTCCTCTCGTTGTAACCTTTGCTGTTCAGCATCTTCCTTTACAATGTCAACCTAAAAAGAGGTTCGGACATCAGCAAATTTAGTTCAATGACAGACCATGTCAAAAAGAAATTTCAAGTAACGTTATCACTTTTATACTTCACCTTATTTTCCAATACATTTATGGTACACTCTAGCTCTTCCACAGACCTCTCCAAGAGTTGCACTTCAGCCTCCTTCTCTTCAGCATAGATCTTTTTCGATTCAGCCATCTGACATTGCATTCATGACTATATTTATTAGGATAAAATTATAAATAAAGGAAATCCACGTCTTTACAACAAATCCATTTACTGGCTTATTTATGGAACATACCTGTTGAGCTTCCATCAGATTTGCCTCATTTTCTTCAGCTAGTGCTTCTAAGGTTCCTAGCTTTTCTTTCACACTACACATCTCCATTTGTAGCTGATCCCTTTCACTAGTCAGTTCATTCAAATTTCTCCTCAAAAATTCAATCAAGTCATTCATTTGGCTGAGTTGATTGCCCACTTCTAACAGTTCCATTTCCAAGTCTTCAGTTAGCTTCCTCTTTTCTGACAACTCCTCCTCAATTGAACTTTTTTCTACTAGAACATTTTCAATTTGAGTTTTCAGCTCCAAATTTTCACTGAAAACCAACTCTTTAGAATCACTTTCTTTCGATAAATTGAGCTCCAGATCACAGATTATGTCCATTTTATCCCGCAATTGAGCTTCTAGACTATGGGTATGAGCAATGGCCTTATCAAGTTCAGCTGACTTTTCTGCAAGCTCATTATCTAAAGCCTCCATTGAAGCTACCATCTTATCTAGTTCATCTTTTTTGTCCTTATTTTTAGAAGCAGATTCTTGCAGCAAGCTAAGGTCAAAAAGAAGTCCGGCAAGAACTTCGTCCTTCCTTGTTAACTCAGTTTGAAGAGTCAAATTCTCCAATTCCACTTCCTTAGTACTCAACTCCAGGTATTCAATCTCTTCCAGAAAATTAGATATCTTTCCCACATTTTCCCGCATTTCATGATATATCTTATCCAAGACTGGAAAACCTGCATTCAACCCGTCAACTACTCTGGTACAGTCAACATCTAACATCTCCATTGAATCAACACATTTTGCAATGTTCATATTCATATTCCTGAGAACTGCATGCATATTTTCCTCATAATATTGAAGTTTGTTTCTGAAAGAAACATTCTCCTCGTTTAGTGTATTTACATGGTTAACACAAATTTCAAAATCTTGCCTTTTTGAGCACAATACCTCTGTAAGTATAAGCTGTAAATATTGCAACTCCAGCAATTCAATATTTTTCACTTCAAGATCAGTATGTAAATTCTGATCTTTCTGATCAAGGGCACGTATTTGACTGGAAGAATCTTCCAATAACTTTTCTTTCGTTTGCAAATCCTTCAGTAATCTATCATATCCAGCTTCAAGCGCTTGATATTTCCCCCTAACTTCATCCAGTTCAACTTTCAATACATCACTTGAACCATTGGCTTCCTTTAGCAGCTGAATTTCACGTTCAAGAGTTTTGTTCATTTCATCCAGCTTCCTCACACTCAAATTGCTTTCATTCAGTTCTGACAACAAATTTTTCTGCTCGATTTGTGCTTCTTGAACTTCCTTTTGTAGAAATACAACCTCAACTTCCTTGTCTAGTAAGACTTGTTCTCTCAACTCTTGATCAACCTTGAAAAGAATTGCCCTTTCCTTCAAAATCTCCAAAAATGCTAGACAATTGATATGCTCTCTATCATTAATAGACTTCTGCAGAGTCACCTCTTCTATTTCTGCTTCTAAAATACATGACTCAAGATCTCTCAAGCACAAATTTGTCACAAAAGAATCAGTTTGGGACTCAAGGAAATTTTCCCTTTTCTTCAGCCATTGCTCTTGATCCAAAAGTGATGAAATTAAAATTTTATTATTGTCGTCCAACTCCTTCATCAAAACAACAAGCTGGTGTCCAATGTAATTTGACCTTTGTAACATTTGTTCCTCTTGTATTTGTAGGTTTGATATCTTTTTCTCAAATGCATTTAACTTTGAACTCATTTCTCCCGCTTCCTCCTCTTTCTTTTGGATGCGATGAAAACCGTTCTTGAGGTCTGATAGCAATTTTCCTTTCAGAATTTTACACATATCAAGCTCTCTTTTCGATTTGAGGTTTTGCTCCCTTAAACCAGCTACTGCAGCATCTGATTCACACAGCCCATGCTGAAGCAAACCATTCTCAGCATTTAACCCCATCACAGTTTCCAATAGGATACCCATGTGACAGAGGTGCAGCACTGATATAGCACAATCCTTCACAATTATCTCAGACCATACATTCTCAAAACATGAGCTGACAAACTTGGTTGAGTCCAGTTGTAAAGACTTCATTGATTGGATCTCGGAGGCAAAAGACATGAAACTGCTGTTGACAGCAGTCTGGACTTCTGCAATGGTATCCTCCAGTTCCACAATGGAAGCCTCTATTTCCGTTAAAGTTGAGCATAGGTGTTCCTCTAGAGTTTGGAATTGCTGACATGTTAAAATATTACCGTGTTCCAAGCTTTTAACCTCTTTCCTCAATAGTTCTTGCTCGGTGATTTGCAATGTTTCCTTTTCCCGTAGCCTTTCTATTTCAAGCTTTAATGTCTCATTTGCTATCATGAGCTCATTAATCATAATATCTGCTTCTTTTATGGTCTCTTGGGCTTCTTCAAATTTAGCCAAAATGCAAGATGCCTCTGCAGTCTTGTGTACTGCAGTTACCTTCGATTCCCCAACTTCAAGTTCAAGTAACTGTAAGACATGAAATGATAGCTTAGAAAACAATCGTCACTAAGTCTCAAATATATCTATAAAAATCAGTCTTGTTGGGTAGTTTGAATTCTACAAATTCTTGACTTAATTTAAGATGATGATACACTATACAACGTCGTTGGTTAAAATTGGGAACACACACAAATACAAAGACTGACATATCAGCCTTCCAAAAGGTAATGGCAAAATTGGGTCCATATGTACGTGATATTCTAGTCTGAAACCGTTGTTTCTATGGAACCAATTTTTTATATAGGAAAGGAGTAAGAAAAAAATCCTTAATATGAAAAATGCTGCAGGTTGCAGATACATTAAAATTAGATTGTTGAAATATAAGGAAATAAACAGCTACTGGGACCTAGATTTGATAACAATTCTAAATAAACAATGGGAATAAGGATTCTAAGAAAATTAAGAAATATAGTTAAGACGTGTAAGAAAAGAAAACAGAAATATAGTTAAGGAGATAATTTGTTTAACCTCTTTTGTTTGGCACCAGTGAGAACCAGCTTCAAGCACATTCTGTTCAAATGCTTTTAGCCTGTGATTGAAAGCTTCCATCACATTCTCGGATTGCTTTTCAAACTTTTTAATAGTTTCTTGCAGCATAAGTACTTGATTCATCAAACACTGTAAGTTCTGCTGGTTCTGTTTTTCATTGGTCAGCATCTCTTTTTTCTCATTTTGAAGCTTGACCATCTGAGCTTGTACCACTCCCAAGCTTCTTAGCGCAGACTCTATTTCTTTCTTCAGAAGTGTGATGGTAATATCTCTATCAGAAATATTATTGAAGGTTTGAGATTCTAAATTTTTCTCATTACATGGATAGCCAGGAACTTCCTTTCCCACTTTAAGAGAACGATCAAATATTTCAGCTCTTTGGTCTTCATCCCGGTCTACGTTGTTTTCTTGATGTGTGTTTGCACCTCTCTGCAACATATTTCACATTTGGGCATCAGGAAGTCAACCTTCAGTCATAGTTAAACATCATACATGCATGCAACTAACCTCAAGACGTTGTCAATCAGAAAGCAAAATTTTAGCTTACCCATCGTTCTTCCCTCTCACCCAAAGACGAAAATATATCCTCTGATTTCTGTTCCTCAGTATTGATATGCTGCTCTCCCATATTTGAGCTCATGCATGACCTTAGAGTAGAAACACCAGTTTTTAGCTCAGCTAACCTCTCAATTGTCAAAATTTTATCATTCTCAAATTCATCAAGCTTTACTTGCATAGAGTGACAATGTTCTTTTTCCTCAGCAAGTTGCTTTCCCAGTGTAGCACAAGTTCCCCTCGATTCTTCTAATTGCTCCCTTAGATGCTCTGTCTGTTCCTCTGCTGCTTTGATCAGAGTGGCTTGATGCTCAACATGGGCATCTTTCCTCAAGTTTGATTCTACTGATTCTTTGAACTGGATAACCTTATCTTTCAAGGCATCAGATTGAGAATGGTTCAATTCTGACAATCTATTAACAACAATAAAAGCAATTGTAGCACAAACTGATGTTTTTCTAATCCTCTCGTCTGCTAATTTGATCGTGTCTTCCATTTCTGCAATACTTGTAGCCTTCTCTTTAACCTGGGATGTCAAATGAAGGATCTCCTCATCTTTCTCCTTGCACTCCAGCTGATGAGCTTCTGTAATAGCTAATGCCGCTCCTCTGAGAGATTTAAGCATGCTCTCCATGTCAATTCGTTTATTGTTTGCATCCTCTAAACATCTTCTGAGTTCTTCAATTAACAAATCCTTCTCAGATAAGATTCTTATCATTCTACTCACTTGTTCAGAAATCCAAATCCTCTTCTCTGGAAAGGAAGAGGATATGTTGTCAAGGTGACTAGAGGCATCTACAAGTGCTACATATCCATCAGCAAGAATTTCCTCCATCTCACTGGTCAGCAATTCCCATTCTTCAGCCAATGTTGTTAGCTCCTGGTCCTTTTTCTCAAGTATTTCACTTAAATTTTCATTATTTTCAGTCATAAGCTGGAGTTCTTCCTGCAGATGCTTCAATTCAGATTTCAAGGAGTTTCCATCTTTTGTCATCTCTATTTCTTTCAAATGACTTTCTTGGACTTGTTGCTGAAGTATTGCTAGCTCTTCCTGCATGCAGACAATCACCTCAGCAGTTTCAGCTTCAGCTTGCCGGCGAACTTCATCAATTTCTTTGTCATTTGAAGCTTGACATTCACGATCCCTTTGGCACAAAGCATTCAATCTCTTGGCCTTTTCAAGAGAAATTTGCATCTGGTTCAGTCTTGTACGCAGTCGGGATTTGTCAAATCTTGAATGGACTGGAGATGATTCAGGTGAATTATCATGCATCTCCTTTAGAGCAAGGCACTTTTTCAAACACATGATTTCATGCTCCCGTTCACTCAGAAGCTGCAAATGTTGACAATTGCTATTTCTCAGTTCCTCAATCTCATTGATCGAGAGAATTTGCTGCGATTCAAGAGCTTCAATAACGGATTTTGCTTCTTCTAATTCTCTGCTTACAGCTTTGCACCGTTCATTCATATGCAGAAGATCTTTTGCTGCAATCTGAAGATCGTTGTTCAAGGATACGACTCTTTCATCAACTTCTCTGTGAGACAGCATTCCTTCGTTGAGAATGATTTTAAGTACATCCAATTCCAACTGCAAGTTCAGAATTTCTTCATCATGTTTCTCCAGTAAGGAATTGTCATTCCCCTCTCTCAGCTTCTGATGGATTGTCGTTGGCACCAAATCTTCAAAATCACTTTTAAATGATCCCTAGAAGTTCAAATTAAAAAAGTCATAAATGCTTTGGGACTTTGTAGGACAGTAATATACCAGTGTACATACTATTCAACAATAGGTACACAATAAAATTTTTCAAGGCTCAATCAGGTTTCTTCTCATAATACTAGTAAGGATTCAAGGTTATAGAAATATAATTTAAAACAAAATACCTCAATGGTAAAGATACTGTGATCTTGATGCTGTTCAGATTTTAAATTATTTAGCATCGATTGCAATCGGTCAACCTCCCTGCATAGAATGGACAAGTTACTTCTCAAATCAATAACTTATTTAAAAGTCTCATTTTGCAAGATTAGGAAAGAGAGATTTTATTGGATAAACTGCTTTTCTAAACTATGTAAATTATGCATTTTATAGAAGTAATTGCAAATAAGGTTTTCCAAAAAAAAAAAAATCATTTACAAATACTAATTTACTTGATAATAGTAATCAATGATTTTTTATCTTTTAACTATAACAGTCGAATTAGATAATTGAGAACTGACTAAATATTAATTTGAATTATTGTACTAATTATTAATTTACATTTTAATATCTTTTGCCAGCATTTTTTTAATTACTAATTGACTTGATAATAATAGTCAATTCAACTTTAAAAGTAATCTGTTATATTTTTTGCTATAATTTCAATTACTTTCTTGGATTGCTATTTTTGCACTATGCAACCATATTAATATTTGAAGTTAGCCCATACAAAAGTCTAGCTAAATAAACTTCAGGCAGAAATAAGAAATGTACTCACCAGCTAAGCTTTTTATTTTCCTCTAGGCAAGATTCTAGACTGCCCTTGGTTTCCTCTAGCTCATCAAGTGCTTTCTTCAACTGTAAACAGTCAAAATTTAGTCTCATACTCAGTACATACCAAGAACATGAAGAAAACATGGACTCAAAAAAGCGGAGAACCTATAATGTTGTTGATGTTTAAAAACCATTTTCCGTTTAAAAAATACGTTTCTTTTTTATGTTTTGGAGCTTTGGAAGGATAGTTTATAGAAAAATTTTAGGGAAAAATAACAGAAAATGGAGATAGTATGTTGTGTTTATATTGTGTTCATACATAATCATTAATTATTTTATAACTTAATTTAAATGTTTTATATGGAGAAGAAATAAATGTAAACAAAAGAAAAATGTCATCTTCCCAAACAAAAATACACCCGAACAGCCCTAATCAACTTCCTTTCTTCTGAAGGTGGTGGGTTCTTTATTCTTTTGGCATATCGACAGGGAAAAAGCATATGAAGCTTGTAATAAAATTAGCACGCATTATACATATGGTTCCTCTGAAAGAGAGAAGTAAACAAAAATGATGAAAGATCTAGGAAGAATACTTCTAGTCATTTTCCTTCTCATTCAATCACACCATTCACAAGGTCATGTCTCTGGAATGAAAAGTTTGCACCAGTACAGAAATACTGACCTGAGGTTGCATGGTAGGTTTTGAATCATCTTGCTGTTCGGAATTGCCAGAGAGAAATTGAAGCAGCTGTGTGTGTGTTTTTTTATTTTTTTTTATTATTATTAAAAAAAAAGAGTTAAAGGCTCTTCAAAAGAAAATCAAAATAACTTATACAAGAAAGCAATATGTGTACAACTCCAGCTTTTATAAGTACCTGATCCCGTAATTTGGATACTTCACCCATGAGTACTTCTCTCTCCCCTTCTTCATAGAATTCTTGAAATCTATGGAAGATTAAGGATTGAAGTCTCCAAAAACAAAAAAAGGAAAAGAAAGAAAAAGGAAACATAAGAGAAATATTACCTTCGAAGCTGATCCAAAAGCCTAATGTTCTCTAAGGCAAAGCGAGTAACTTCAGGATTCTTATCTATTTTGGCTCGAAGTAGCTGAATCTCCTCAGCTAGACCTCTATTCTCGTCAAGAAGATAAGTTTCTGCTGGAATTGAACCACCAAGAAGTGACTCCATTCTCTGAATTTTGTCTTCTCGAAATTTGAGCATCATTTTAGTACACCTTGTATCCTCCTCTCTTTGACGAACCTGAGAAACAGTTTAGAAGATGAATTATTGCCTAAATAAAAGGAATTCCAGAATTAGGAAAAAAAAAGAAGAGAGATACCAAACGGTTCAGCTGTTCAATTTCAGCTTCAAGTTGCTTGATGGAAGCTTCTGCCATTTTTTCCCTCCTCAAGGCACCAGCAAGCGTTATCTCCAAAGATTTCAACTGTTTTTTTAATTCCATTTCAACCAAGGTTATTAGAAACCAACAGAAAAATTGTCATAACATTCCATCACAGAAGCTTAAAAAAGCAATATGAATCTCAGGAGAAAGAAAAGAAGTTGAAAGCAAGCAAGTGTACACTGGAAGTATTCCAGTACTATGTAACGTCAACAGAATATGAAGATAAATTATTACTGATGCCAACAGAATTAGTAGCAATATTTATACAACTGATCAATTATACAAAACTAACGCAGCCAAGTATACCTGTTTCGTAGACATTCTCACTTCTTTTGATTGAGATTCAAAGGAATCATCATCCTGTGAAATGTCCATATCACATATATTTTCTGTATCGTAGTCTTCATGTTCCATTGGCGTATCTTTGACAAAGGAATCGAATGACAGAGACCTGGAAACATTCTGCCGTTTGAGATATGCAAGCTCCTCCTGTCACACATAAACAAAATATTAAATATACATTGGTTTTGTGAATTTAAATGAATCATATGTATGTCATACTACCTTAAGAAGCTGTATCTGGCGTTGGAGTGCGATGACATCCCCTGTTGAATCTTCATTGACAACTGCCTATATGTGACATAATGAACAAATTGATCATAAGAATTTGGAGTATGTCATCAACAAATTGGTTCCTAAATGAGGGTAACTCACATTGTTTTGAATAAGTTTTGCTCGCTGGGCAAATTTGAGAGTGTTTAGTGTTTCAGCTGCACAACTGAACAAGAAAATGATAATATAAATATATTAATATATGAACAGGAAGTATCATCCATCACAGCAAAGTACAAAAAACTCCCTGAATCCAGAACCTTAGAACAGAAGTGTAAAGTGGGACAACATAAAGAAATAGTTGAAGTAAAAAAGAACTACAATTTTAAAAATCTAAGGGGCTATATAAGGTAGTCTGACAAAATTTTGACTAGTATTGTCTAAATCCAGTATCATTAGAGAATTCATTAACTGACCAAATAGAAGGGCTGACATTTGCAATGATCATTGTTTTTGAGTTTCCACCAAGAGAGTCCTGCAATTAAAATTTATTTATTTGGAGATGTCAAAAACAACATCAACAGCAGAAAAGACAGTGGATTTGACATAGAACCATTATCAACCTGAAGAAGAAAGGTTAGCCTTGAATCTCTGTAAGGGATGTGTCTCGGCTTCCCACGTGCCACATCCAGCAAAACCATTATAACATGACTGAAATTCATAATGGCCATTCAATAAAAAAGGTCAAGGCACAAGCAAACCAATAATAGATGGATGAAGGGGCATTAAGGTAAGGGAGAGGATACCCTAGTGTAGACAGTGACTTGTTAATGTTAGCAGCTTCCTTTAAGCGCTCACCCTCAGCTCCAGAAGTTTTCTGCCTGTTATACAGAATACAGGGTATTATGAAATAAGAATAGAAGCAAACTAAAAATGGAAGAATTTGTGCACATGCTGTGACCTGAAGCTCTAACTTCAGTTGATTCCTTACCTTTCTGAACCAGCAAGGTCAACAAGATTCAGCCTAGCAAAGCGAAGATTAGTTGAGGAGTCCTTTTCCCACTTACTTTCAATCACGCATGTAAATACACTATGTGAGCGACTGCTTTCCCTGTTCATATTTGTGGCTGCAACTTTCCTATTTGAAGAACCCTAAAAGCATCAAACAATGATTTGATCAACAAACAAACAAGTCCAGTTTAACTGAAAGAGAGAAACAGCCGAAGTATACACAGGAACCTGAGTCAGAAGCCTGAGAATGTCACTAACAGTTCGAACTTCAAATTCAGACAGATTTTCTACATAAACACCCTTCTTAACATCTTCCCGCAGCTGAGAGAACAAAATATTTAGGAGTGGTCCAAAACTATTACCAATTCATAACGGTACCTGTACTAAAATATTGCTTTAATCAATCTTACAAGTAAATTCGTGGATGAGGGATCTAGAAGATCTGTAATTTGTTCATTATAAATCTCTAAGAAAGAACACTTGCAATTGTACTTCAGTTTCTCATCTCGTCGAATTTCTTCCTCCTGAAAAATGAATAAGATTGTGTTAGAAATGACCTTTAACCTCTGCATATTAGGAGATCAAATAAATGTGACAATTACAGCATGGATCCTGGCAAATAAGAACTCAAATATACGTGGAGTGATTCCACGATTTGGACTTGGCTTGACTTCAAGATCTTCAATCTCACCAAGCATAGTGTGCGTTTTTCCACTTCCAGTCTGCATAATCAAACTCAAAACTCAATAAAATAAACAGAGATATAGAATAAAATTTCTTGCTGAAAACAAGATAGTTTGCCAATAGATATGAACGTAGTCAAAATTTAAGACATGAACTTCTTTGCCAATAAATACAAATGTTTCTTGACTGGAAAAGATAAAAACTTGGTGAATTTCTGCTGAGTGATAGCCTGATTTGTTAGACAAGTTAAAAGCCGAAGAGAACAATGAGCTAGACCAATTAACATAAACAGGAGTAATCACTGAATGTTGTGAACAAATTAGGTAGTATATGTTCATTAACATTCATATAATTATAGACTACAATGGGCCTGCAACTAAATTTAGGCAGATCGCAGTGTTAGGATGTTAGTGAAGAAACTTACTTGACCGTAGGCAAACATACAACTATTGTAGCCTGACAAGCAGTTCTCAACCATTGGCAAACCAGCCATCCTGAACAACATTTCCTGCAAAGGAGAAATATGTCATTAAAAAAAGGACAAAGAGGATGAGATCTAAATTTCAAAGAGGGGTCCAAAAAGTGAACAATTAGGATTTCGTCTCTAACCTGATCAACTGTCTCACAAGCTACATGATCAAACGTAAATCTTGTTTCTGGTTGGCCAATCCAGGTGATGGACTGAGCACTTTCCTGTTTTAAGCACCTATTGTAACCATGATTACTTCTCTCCATGTTATTTAGAGGACGAACACGTATAAGAACCTGTAAAATTTTAACAACCATAAGTGACTTCTAGCTAAATGCATCAATAGATTTATAGAGAATACTGATCAAGCATAAGCAGAAGTCATCCGGGAACTCTAGATCTGTATTTAGATTGATTTAAAATTACACCATGCTTAACATGAAATAATACAGAGCCTCACTTAGAAGAATAAATATGCAATTACCTGTACATTGTGTTCCATCCAAAATGAAGGGTCTTCTTTTAGATCGAAGTGAGGGACTTCGATCGTGTTGACAACCGAAGGTGGTACAGGGTTAGCAGGAATCCCTTTATACAATGCAGAGAAGTTATTGATTCGATCAGTCTTGCTGCGACAAACTGAATACGGAGGTTTAGAAACACTTTTAGTCGGAGTGCTTTGCGTAGAATTACTTTCGGAATAACTCGAGGTTGCTCTTCCCGCCGTCCTCGTAGCTCTAGGAGTTGTAACGTTAGAAAACCCCCCATTTCCATATCCTCCTCCGCCGCCGCGGCTCGTCTGTGCTGAACAAGTAACCGAATCAGCCTTCTCCTCGTCGGGAAGAGAACCGGAATCGCTTTTCTGAGCCCAACCAAACCGCCTCCTCGACGAAAACCCGGCTCCTCCATGCTTGTCCGGCGTGCGAAGTGGCAATGCAAGATCCGAGCCCTTTCCCTTCGCCTTAACGGGTGTCCTTTCCACTCTACTCTTCAAACCAACTTCCGGCTCTGGATCCGAATTTCGAATTGGCTCTTGAATTGTATTCAATGGAGGTCGCGAAGAGTCCAACCCAATTCGATTAATCGACGAATCCCTGGGATTTACCGGTACATTTTCGAGCTCCTCGTTCTTACCAGAACCCCGGCGCAAAAATTTGAAGTCCCTAAGCATTCTGAAAAAAAAAAAGACAGAGATAAATCAACAACAATTAACAAAGAAACAAAACGAGAGTGAATAACACCAGTAATTCACCTGAAGGAAGAAATGAAGAACAAATAAGGGACTGTTCGAAGTCCTGAAATTGCTTTCAGCTGGATTGACGAAGCTTTTCCAGCAGATTCTTGGGGAAAAACGAAGAAGCCAGTGGATCTCAGATGAAAGATAGTAACTTCCAAATCCCCCTGTAAGAATCTGCAAAATCCCTCTTCTTCTCCATGAGCAAAATCGGGAAGCTGTCTTGTGGCTGGACAGTTTGAAGTTTGAACCGAGCTCTAAAAAGTGGAGTTAGAGAAGGACTTTTGGAATGGACGGCTGAGATTCCATCAAAGATTTTGAAAATGGACCGCGGCTTTGGGATTTGAATTCCGAAGGGCTTTGTTTTTCGTATTTGAAAAGAGAAACGAAGGAATTGAGTAAGTAAGGGCTTTTTGGTCTAAAGGAAATTCTGAGGTCGTAACTGTGATAAGGAATTTCAAATTTCCAACGGCTATATCTTTTAGTTGTAGGTCACTCAAGCAGGCTCATGTTCAAGCCCAATGGGATTCAAGTACTATTTACTTATATTTAAGGAAAATTGTAATGAGCGGCTAAATTCTAATGGTTAATTACAGATATAGCAAGTTTTATAAAAAATTGCAAATATAGCAAAATTTTTAAATCTTTTTTTTTTAAATTCTCGTTCTGCCCCTATTTTGATTTCTATCACTGATAGAATCTATCACTAATAAAAATCTATAGCTGATAGAATCACAGTGATAGTTCTATCACTGATAGAAATTTATCGTTAATAGTAATCAATAGTGTCTTTGATAAAAACCAATAGTGTATTTGACTACACAATAATTTTGTACATATCTTTTGTTTTTTGTTTTTTTTTTTGTTTTTGTGAGATTTCCCCTTCTTTAAATTTCAACTTTCGCTTTGTGTTTTTCTTTTCTTTCGGTTTAATTTTCATGTTGTTTTGTTTCGACATCTATAAAAACAAAATCAGTGACATAGGTCTTAGAAACAAAAATGATAGTTTTCTATCAGTGATAGAAGATTTTTATCACTGAAAGAAATCTATCACTGATAGGTCTATCAGTGATAGAAGATTTCTATCACTGATAGAAATCTATCAGTGACAGAAAACCTTCTATCACTGATAGAAAACAATAGCAACTTCCAAACAAAATGCAAAAATCTTCTATTGATTCTATCAATGATATAAAGATAGAAATTTGTCAGTGATAGGTTTCTATCACTGATAGAAATCTAATTTTCTATTACTGATAGGAATTCTATCACTATAGAAACCTATTGTGATACTTTGATATTTTTCAAATAATATTTTTTATGTTTTTTTATTATGTTTTTTTTTCAGGTTGATCCTATTAGAATGTACAGTACAAAGTAATTGATGGATATAACTATTTTTATCACTGATAGAAACTTTTAGATAGGTATTGTTGGTGTAGAGAATGCAAGAGAATCTGAAGGATGTGAACCGAAATCTATCTTTCTATTACTGATAAGAATTCTATCACTATAGGAACCTATTGTGATACTTAGATATTTTTCAAATAATATTTTTTATGTTTTTTATTATGTTTTTTTTTTTTTTTTCAGGTTGATCCTATTAGAATGTACAGTACAAAGTAATTGACGAATATAACTATTTCTATCACTGATATAAACCTTTAGATAGGTATTGTTGGTGTAGAGAATGCAAGAAAATCAGAAGGATGTGAACCGAAATCTCTAAAATTTAATTGATTATTATTAAAAGATAACTAGAATATAAGGTAAATTAGTGAGTTGAATAATCTATCGGTGATAGAAATCTAACTTTCTATCCTTGGTAGAATTCTATCATTCTATCAATGATACGTTTCTATCACTTATAGAAATATTTCTATTAGTGATAGAGTGATAAGAGATTTCTATCACTGATAAAAACATAGATTTCTATCACCGATAGAAATCTATAAGTGATATATTTCTATAAATGAAAGAAATGTGATAGAAAGTTAGATTTCTATCACGGTTAGAAAACTATTTAGTGATACGTTTCTATCAGTGATATGATGGGTAATTTAGTAATTTAGACCATCTAAGTATAATATTTTGCCATTTTTGCAATTCTTTTTGTAGGCTGTCATTTTTGCTAATATTTTGGTCAAATTTATTATATATGCAACCGACCCTACTATTTACTTATATTTACAAATCTACCATAGTTGAAGTAAAATATTGAAAAAATACAGGTGATAAAATATTTTTAAATTGTGGTTGAAAAAATTATCAGAAATAGTATCTACTTTTTTTTTTTTTTTTTGAAATGTGAGAAATGGTATTACTGACAACTAGATTGTTCTGAGTCTAATTCTAAAAAAGGAAATTCTAATTAGATTCACTAAAACTTTTTGTTATATTTTCTTAATATTTTACTCTCCAAAGTTGATTCTAATTATTTGGAATTTAATGAGACCATTCTCCAAAAAATAAAAAAATAAAAAAAATACATTTTTGGTCCCTAAGTTTTGAGGAATAGGCGTGTTTGATTCCTAAGTTTTCAAAAGGGACCTTTTTAATCCCTGAGTTTTGAGAAATTGGTTTAAAAGATCTTTAAGTTTTCAAAATAGACCTTTTTAGTTCATCAGTTTTGAGAAATAGGTTTAAAAAATCTCTAAGTTTTCAAAATGGACCTTTTTAGTTCCTAAGTTTTGACAAATTGGTTTAAAAGATCTCTCATATTATTTTTTTCAGCTTTTTAAAATTAATATTTTTTTATTAAATTTTAATTTTGAATGATTTTTTAAATTAAAAAAATTACAAATTTTAATTTAAAAATTGAAAAAAATAATATGAATGACCTTTTAAACCAATTTGTCAAAACTTAGGGACTAAAATTGTCAATTTTGAAAACTTAAACCTATTTCTCTAAACTCAGAAACTAAAAAGGTGAAAACTCAGTGACCAAATACACCTATTCCTCAAAACCGAGAAACCAAAAAGATATTTTTCCCAAAAATCTATTAACCTCATTCAAATATGGTATGTAATATTGCAATTAAATACATAATCAAATATTTCATAAATTTTTTTCAACTTTCAATATTTTTTGAAATTGTCAATTAAAATAATATAATTCTTTTTTTTTTTTAAGAAATATAATTCTATTGTTAAGCAGGGAACCATTTTTCATTCTAGCCATTTTCTGTTTATCATTTTTTTTAATAATATTTGGAGCGGGGGATTTAAACACTTGACCTCTTGTTTAAGGTTATAAGTTTTGTGCTAGTTGAGTTATACTTCTCTAGACATTTTTCAGTCGTTTTCAACACTATATTTTTGTCCATTTCTTAATTGTTTCTATCGTCCTTTTCTGGTCGTTTCTGATGACAGTATTTTTTTAAAAAAAAAAGCGAAAAAATAAAATTTTAGTCTTTGAGGTTTGGGTTACGTTTGATTTTGGTCCCTGAGTTTTCAAATTCAACAATTTAGTCCTTGAGGTTTGGTTTTGGTTTCATTTTGGTCCCTCCATCCATTTTTCTGTTAAAAACTAACAGTTTGCGGACGTGGCGATATTGTTTTATTAAGAAAAAATATATTTTTTTTAATTTTTTAAAATATAAATTATTAAAATAATAAAAATATTATTATTTTATATTATTTCTCCTCCTTCTTTAACACACCGACGACAGCCGGATGTCGGTGACTTTTTTTTCTCTTTCTCTTTTTTTCTTCTTCTTTCCCCTCCCCATTTTCTTCTTATTCTTCCCTCTTCCTCCCTTCCCAGCCCTCATCCACAATATGTTCGTGGTCCTCGCGTCGGCAAGAAACCAACAACCTTCCTCCACAGTTTTTATAAAGAAAAAACAACAACAAAGAGCGAAATCCCGCTTCGAATCCGATTGGTTCTAGATCTGGGCTCGTTCCAGTCCGTTCGTGCTCCTCGCGCCGACAAGAAAAAGAAAACAAGGCTTCATTTGAAAGGTTTGGGATCTGGTCGCTTTTCAGAGTCCTCGTTTTCTCCGCCATCGTCGCCGTAGTCGTAGCCCAGGCACTAGCACGATTCAACTGCATCTCGACCTCGAAATTCCGACAAGATCTGAGCATGCGTGCGTGAGAGGGGCAGTGAGAGAGAGAGGGACGGTGAGGGAGAGAAAGATCGAAAGAAGGTGAGAGAGAAGGAGATGGTGAGGGAAAGAGAAATAAAGAAGAAGAAAGAAAGAGGAAGGAAAAAAAAATGCCGCTAGCGATCGGTGTTCGATGGTGGCCGGCGACAAGAGGCTTAGGATTTTGGTACAGAAGAAGGAGGAAGGTGAAAGATTAAATAATAATATTTTATCATTTTAATATATTTTTATTTTAAAAAGAATTAAAAATAATTTTTTTAATAAAAAAAATAGTGTCACATCAACAAATCGTTAGTTTTAAATGGAAAAATGGATGGAGGAACTAAAATGAAACTAAAGCCAAACTTTAGGACCTAAATTATCAAGTTTGAAAACTCAGGAACCAAAATGAAAGCTAACCCAAACCTCATATTTTTCAAAAAAAAAAAAAAAAAAAACTTAATGACAATATTCTTTAGTCTTTGTAATATCTGCTTTCTCCATTTTTCTTTTGTGTTATACTTAAAAAATGAGTATGTATTCTATTTCCCTCATTTCTTCTTCATTTCATTGTCACGAGTTTTAATTTCGACAAAAAAAAGTATTGTTTTGCATCCATATTATTTCTTCTTCTTTTCGGTATATTACATATATCTATATTGTATACGCTTTACTATTGTTTTCATATTCACGTGTTTTGTTGTTTCAATTTTACAATATATATATATATCACTCCGTATTTATCTCTTGCACTGGTCATATGGAATACTAGATATAAAAAATAGCAATGTTATTTATTTTTTTTTTTTATATAACATACGAAGTGGGGATTTTTTTTTTTTTTTTTTTTGAAAAATATGAAGTGGGGAATTTGAACCACATACATCTTAGTCACTAGTATAACCTTTATGTCAGTTGAACTATGCTCATGTTGGTCATGTTTGATAAATGTTAATTCTCATATTTGTCCATGAGATTCTCCGACTTATGATTATTGATCTATCTTTTTCTAGAGGCATCTCAAATGAGATGGAGTCCTGTGATACTTTTCAAAATGAGATCCTAGAATATTTTATAACAAAGATAAAATTGTAAAATATCAAAATTCTCATTAGGATTGTTTCTTAAAAAAATAAAATAAAATAAATAAATAAATCAAAACATAATATATAAAACTAAGAAAATGTGACAAAGCAATTATATATGTAACGCCCCAGGCCCAGGATTCGGAATCCGGATTCGGCACCTAAGGCCCCGATATTCCCCTGCGACCTGGCCACGTTACCAACTCGTCTTAAACTGCTTCCAAGAGTGAAGACTATCCCCACAAACCAACACGGGGTCCTTTTAGCATGCTTTGTCCTCACTCACATGCTCCCTAGGAAAATTCCTAGGAGGTCACCCAACATAGAACTTCTCCAAGCCAAGCACGCTTAACTTCAAAGTTCCTATGATTGAGCCACCGAAAAGGAAGGTGCACCTTGTTGGTATAGGTAGTATCTATCAATTCTTTTAAGCTTATCTTGACTATACTTTCATGTCCTCAGGATCCCTCTCATTCGGATGTGATCTCGGTTCATTCATGTACCCCTCCTAACTTCGGGCGTCACATGCCCACCAGCTTCCGCATGGTTCGTCCCCGAACCACATCCTACTGGGAGAGGTTCCGCTCTGATACCATCTGTAACGCCCCAGGCCCAGGATTCGGAATCCGGATTCGGCACCTAAGGCCCCGATATTCCCCTGCGACCTGGCCACGTTACCAACTCGTCTTAAACTGCTTCCAAGAGTGAAGACTATCCCCACAAACCAACACGGGGTCCTTTTAGCATGCTTTGTCCTCACTCACATGCTCCCTAGGAAAATTCCTAGGAGGTCACCCAACATAGAACTTCTCCAAGCCAAGCACGCTTAACTTCAAAGTTCCTATGATTGAGCCACCGAAAAGGAAGGTGCACCTTGTTGGTATAGGTAGTATCTATCAATTCTTTTAAGCTTATCTTGACTATACTTTCATGTCCTCAGGATCCCTCTCATTCGGATGTGATCTCGGTTCATTCATGTACCCCTCCTAACTTCGGGCGTCACATGAAAAGAATTGTAACGCCCGCTTTCAAAGGAAATCCAAATTAATTTAGTTTAGGAGTTAATTTGGAGTTAAAAAGGGAATTTGAGAATTTTAAATTTGGAGAAATATTTAAATTTGGGGCTAGTGGCATTTTTGTAATTAAGCTGAAATTAGGGCCAAGCCCAAGCCCATTAGGGTTATTTTTTTAGCCACTCACGCAGCCCTAGGTCTTTCTCTTCATCCCATTCTTTCTCCTCCACGCATAGCAGCCGACAGCAGCCCCATTCTTTTCTTCTTCTTCTTCGAGTTTGGACCAACGACTGTCAAGCTCGCCGGCGAGACCTTCTTCTCCGGCGATCCACGAAAGCTGAAGCCGTGAAGGACCATCTCGCCGCCAAGCTTATCTTCGTTTTCTTCTTCTCGTCGGCGACAGCACGGAACGGCGGTGGAGCTTCGTCGGTCTCAGCCGCGGTACGCGACGACACAGAGGCGGGCAGCGACGTCTTCTCCAGCAGGCGCGGCGGCCGTCGACGAGCAGCAGCAGTCGGGTCTTCTTCTCCGGCGACGTCGGCGTTTCCTTCGACGAGCGAGTCTCCTACTCCGGCGAGCAACCCAGTCCGCGTACTGGTGCAGCGACCTCCGGTGGCGGCACGTTCTCCAGCGACCTCTCGACAGTTCGTGCGGCGTCTCATTCGTGGGTCCTTTTCGGTGGTTCAACGGTGTCACAGCAGCGATTTTTGGGATCTTTGGAGGCGTTTTCCGGTGATTTTTAGCGTGGGTAAGTGAAATAATCAAAGTTTTGGGTTAATACAAGTATATATGAAGGTTACCCATTTGTTTTCGTAATTGATTTCAAGGTTCTCTTGGCTTTGGGAGTTTAATTATCGAATTGGAGCGATTTTGAGTTCCCGGTCAGCCGCTAATTGGAGTTTTGGGATTCGCTTAGTTCTATTAGGAGTGAAATTGGCTTTGCTAAGATTCAATTCTCGTTTAAGTTAAGGGGTTAAATGCCAAGGTAAGTGAACTTACTATTGAACCCTTTCTAATTGGGTGCGCGTGTTGATTTTCTAAAATCTTCGTTCTTACGAGTTATTCTTGAAATTTACTATAACTGTTTGAAAGCATGAGAATTATGCATGAAAAATTATATTTTTTTCATTATGTATGAGTCAATGAAAATTGTTAAAGGCATGAAATTTGATGTTATCGCTTTTAGTCGTTAAGGTTAAATATTTGTGTTGGTGGCCTTTAAAATTCCATTAAAGGGATTGAGTTTAAATTTATTTAAGAGTTTAAAATTCCATTAAGGGAATAAGTGTACATGAAATTGATGTACGCTCAGAGACGCCTACGCAGGGCTTAGGGACATGAAATTGATGTACCTAAGTCGAGGTTTGTGAAATTGACAACCTCGAGGTTTCTTGAAATTGACGGCCTCTGTAGGAGACATATGAAATTGATGTGTCTAGGATATGCATGAAATTGATGTATATCCTCTCTCAACGTTAAAGTTTAAAATTTAAGTTTATGGTCACCAAAATTATTCGTGTTGTTATTTTCTTGAAAATGTTTTTTTTTAAAGCGTGACCCAACCTCAATGGTGGGGTCACTTACTGAGTATTTAAAATACTCATTCTTTTCAAAAATATTTTTTTTTCAGGTAAAGGCAAGGGCAGATGAAAGGCGATTGATGAGAAATCGATAGATGGCCATGGGAGGACTTGAGTTCATAATTTATTTTATTCCGCGTTAAGAACCATGTTTCACTTTTGTAAATTGTTTTAAGAAGATTTTTAGAGACCTTGTACATTTATGTTTTAGAAATTATTTAAGCTTATTTAAAATCTTTGAAACTAGGGATCCCGAATAAAAGTTTTGCTTTAAAGTTTTTGTTTTAAATTAGTGTTTCTGTTCCAAATTATTTTCATTTAAAATTGTCTCCAAAGCATGCATTGTCGTAACGGTCCCTTTAAGGCTTATTAAGAAGTCGGGTCGTTACAATATAATAGTGATATTTTATTTAAAATGTGTCATTCTCTGAACTTTCTTTGAAGCAAAATCGTCAATAAATTCTTTATAGTCAACTCTCTCCAAAATATCATTCTTAATCGCTATCAATGATTAAAATTGAATTTCTAAGATGATAAGGGAGAAAATTAAAAGGTTTGATGTTTAATTTAGCCATGGAAATTGACAAAAGGAGAAAATGGAAGAGTTTTCCTTGGTTGAAGAGGAGAGATAAATGAATATGTGAGGAATTGGTGAAGAGAGAAAAGTTTGGTCAACTCCTGTTTGTTCTCTAGGCATGTTAGCCACTAAAGTTTTTTTTCCCATTAAACAACTTTTTCAATTTGGGACCCATAAATTTTGGGACCCTGTGATAGGTTAGAACCAACACATGCTAAAGGTCAGTCCTGTTTTTCTATACCAGAACATGCATATATACTATAAGTATTATTTATACTTAAAAAATAGGGTAATTGGGACTTATGGACTCCTTTAATATTTTATTTGTAAAAATGGGCCATTTTTTAAAATCTCTTATTTTGGGACCCTTTGCTGACTTTAATGATGTCAGCAAAGGTGTAAAAAGTCCATTATAGCCTTTCTTCAATTTTCAAAATAGGAAAATTAGTTTTCTCACCAACCACATTAAATTTTCCACCAATTCATCCATATATAATATATTCTTAATTTATTTTTTTTTTCAAATTTGTTAAAAAAAAAATAAATTTTAAGTATAATAAAGAAACTTTTAATTATTCAAAACATTAAAAAAAAAAAAAGAAGAAAAAGAAGAAAACAGAATCTGCGGTTACTTAAAAAAACGATTTTCTAAAATTAAAAAAAAAAAGAAAACAGCTGCTTACTTTAAAAACACGATTTTCTAAAATTAAAAAAAAAAAGATAAGATTTCTTGCATTCCCGGCCGAATTTTGGCCGGGAATGCATGAATCCCGCCCGGGATTCATTATTTTCGGCCGGGATTCATTAATTTGACCGAATTTACATGATTTCCGGCCAAAATTCGACCGGGAATGCATGAATCCCTGCCATTTTCGACCGAGATTTATTAAATTCGGTCGGGATTCATTAATTTTGGTCGAATTTAGTCCGTGGTTGCATGATTATTTGTCAAAATTCGATTGGGATTCATTAAATTCTTGGACAATCGGATTCTGTCGAGCGTGAGAGGGAGAAGAAGAGAAAGAGACCTTTGAGAGCGTGAGAGGGAGTGAGAAAAGGACAAAATGGTATTTTCGCAGCCCAAGGAGTCCTCAAATAAGATATTTTAAAAAAGAGCCCTTTTTTACAAATGAAATATCAAAGGGGCCCATAAAGCCCAATTGCCCTAATTTTTATGCTAATATATTTAAAGTACCAATTTTTTTAGACCTTTAAAATACTAATTATTGATTAAAATTTTGTACTATCTTTTTCTGTACCAAAACATATATACTACAATTAAATATTATTTATACTTAAACATATGGTGCTAATATCTTTTTTTTATACTTAAACATATGGTTCTAATATCTTTTATTTATACTTAAACATATGGTGCTAATATCTTTAAAATACTATTAGTTCGAGTACCAGGTGATACATCGTTGAAGTAACTCAAACCATACTCTCAGGAAAAGTTTGAACAACCTTCAACAAAAGGATACTTGTACTTGAAACTGACACACGGGTGGGTAGGTAGAGAAGACCTAGGGGCGTGAGAGAACTCTCTCTAAGGAACTCAGGAAAATAGCCCCATTACTTTAGGAGAAGGGGTGCCTCCTTATAAGGGGAGTCGTAGTGACCAGGCTCGAAATGACTATATACCAAAAACATAGGTCTCCGCAAAGTCGTAAGACCATGTATAGGGGCTAACACATGTCTAGTGTCAAAAGGTCAAGGAAGTTGGTGACCTAATGACAGGGGAGTTGACGATCAAAGCCTTGGTGAACGACGTTCGTAACTATAACGATCCTAAGATAGCGAAATTCCTTGTTAGGTAAGTTTCGACCCACACGAAAGGTGTAATGATCTAGACACCGTTTCAAAAAGAGACTCAGTGAAATAGACATATATATGAAGATGCGGACTACCTGTACGGAGATAGAAAGAACCCTATGAAGCTTCATTGTTACTTAACACATATAATAATATAAGTATATATTATTTATACTCAAATATATTGTACTAATATATCTATCATACCAAGTATTTTAGATATATGAGCATGATATTTTTAAGTATATACTACAAATATACAATTTATATATCAAATAAACTATAATGTGTTATTTATCCTCCATATGACATAATATCATTTTTCTACAAATATTTCAAACTCACTAATCACTCAATTCGATTGGTTCTATTTTAAATTAAAAAAGACCGTTTGTTCCTTTTCATCTTCCAAGAAGTGCAGTGGTAGAAGAACAGAAGTCGAGAAACCAAAATGACAAACCTGGGATTAAAAGTATCAAAATGATAGAAAGACAATATTTCCTCAAAAAAAAAAAAAAAAAAAAAAAAAAGAGGAAGAAGATAGAAAGACACAATAAGTTAAATTACAAGTTTAGTATCAGTTTTTCAAGGTTGTATCAATTTTGTCGGTAAACTTTAAAAAGCATCATGTTGTGGGTAATTTTTGATCCACTCCAAAGGACACGGAAACAGAAAAGACAGCGCAACATCGATCCATAGGCACAACGGAGAGTCAAACACTGGGAGAGGGACGGATCGAGGGAGCCGGGCTAAGGCCGGAAGGATTGGACCTTGGCCCGATCCCATGCTCAGCCTCGGCTGGCCCACTTATGTGGGCCGAGTCGGTTCTCTCCCACCAATGTCCCGTGCCCCGATTTGACCCGTTTTCAGCTCCTGAACTGACCCAAAAACAGGGAAAAACCCTAACAGGCGAGGCAGGTATAAATTCAATTTGAGACACCTGAAAAAGGGTTTGACAATTAATTAATACAGGAATACTTTTTACTGTGGATCTGACTTAGGCATTGGAGTGCAGGTAGCCTACACCACACCGGGGCGGTTTACTGGTTTTGCAGGTCACGTCTTCCCCGCCTTCAACAAATTTACTGTTGGTGTCACGTGAAGGTCAGGTGAGTTGCTTGGCCAAATTTTGCCATCAACACATCAGATAAGTTCTCAAACTTTCAATTTTGTGTCCAATAGGCCCCTAAACTTTAAAAAGTATCAAGTATGTCCTTAAACTTTCACTTTTGCGTCCAATATAAGTCCCTCAATTTTAACTTTTGGATGGAAAATGCTTATCATTCTTATTCTTCCTCTCTCTCCGCATATTCGTTCTCCATTAAAATCAATGAGAAACTTTACTTATAAAAACTATGTGCAACAAAACTAGATGAAAACAGAGTTGGGAGTCGAAATCAATCCCTCTCTCATTTCCTTAAGACTTATGTGCAATAAAATTGGTCCTCGATTATCCTATCAATAGTATACTCTCCTCCTATCCTATACAAAAAAAAGAAAAAAAATACAATTTCTTTCAAAACTCAAAAAAAAAAAAAAAAATTAAAAATTCCAAATCCATCCATCTCTATTATGAAAAAGCATATGATGATTACTATATAGCCATTTGACATTCATAGCTACAGTTGATGACATAACGAACAAAATATATATATATATATATATATATATATATATCCACCTTAAAAGTTGAAAACAAATAAAGTTAAAATTGGTAATGAGGAGCCAAAGCGAGCATAGCTCAACGGTAATAAAAAAAAAAGGGTAATGACACACCTCGCCCCAGACTACTCCCAACAACTTGTGACGGGGCGTGACGACAAAGAATTCTAACCGACCATAGGACCTTATTGCCATCTAGCATGCTCCTAACCATTCTTAAGCTCATTGTCAATCCAGCAATAACTTAAATAACAAAAAATTTTAGGCAGAGTTTCCTCTAAAACTTGGTTAAATACACACCTATAAAAGGGCGCTATCTACGCATATAAGCTCCCTAGAAATAAAGATACTATATCACACCTTGGAGCCAGACTAGAGACATAGGCGTCTCAAACCACACTACTCAACTCGACATTGTTGGGTTTTATGCCCTAAAACTTGTAGATAGTAAATGAAACAAATTAATCGATCTCAATAAAGCGTTATTTGGTGATTCAGTAATTTGGTTATTGAATAATCGAGTTTGCATTAATAAACCCTAAATCCAATAAACTAAGATCCAAGGTTGTTTAAATGAAACTTGGACTAGTATGTAGGGACATACGGGGATCAGTGTTCAAGTAACAACCTAAATGGTCTATAGTATAGGGATAAGGCTGGGTACCTTATCCTGGTGACACTATGTGATACGACCCACCTTGTATCCGATACAGATGCAATGATTCAAAGCATCCATGTAGGAGACATGCGGGTGGAGGTATCCTATGCAATGAGTTTGCATAAGACCGGACCGCGAAATAGTAACCACTAGATGTAACGCCGTTGACTAGTTTAGGTTTCTATTTCAATAGGATGACCTAGGTAACTCAATATCAATCCTGAGTTTGTTATGAACTCCTTTTCAGGAGAGATTGTCCTTAGATTTGTATGGGTGAGAGTGGCCTGTTCGCCGACTCAATAATCCTACCATTTCAGGGGCAAGACCGAATGGGGGCTGGGAAAATAACAGTACAAGATGGAATTCACTCCTTCCCCTATTGGGACAAGTAGATGTGTGTTCCCTTAAGGGCTGATTCCGGGGCTTGAACAAAAGCGCGTTGTCCTCTCCTGGCCCGAGAGGAATTTCTGTTTAGTGGTTGGACCCTAAACAGGTTGTTCATTAGAGGGATCAGTGGTACTTAAGGATCAAGAGGTAACCCAGGGGTAAAACGGTAATTTGACCCAGCTGGTGTTACGAACACACGTGAAGGATTGACTTACTGCATTGGTCGATATCCGTGGACACATAAATATTCTACAGTGAGAAGAGTGCAGCTGTGGGTCTTTAGTGGAGTGATCCACAGTTAACGAATGTTCATTGACTCGGTTAATGAGTTTAGCTGATCAATCTCGTATCGTTGGAGCTTCTGATCTGTAGGTCCATTAGGTCCACCTGCTAGCTCATAACGGGTTCTGAGATAATATAGTCTTGAATATTAAAGGGAATTTAAGTTAATTGTATTTTGATGCAATTAATATAATGTATGGAGATACATTATAGTATAAGTTTAATTAATGAATTAAACTTTATAATAAAATTAATTTTGGATATGATTCAAAATTAATTAACGAGAGAATTATGAATTTAATTAAATATGTGATATTTGATTAATTCATGAATTAATTAATTGGGAATTAATTAATTTAATTTGGTTAAATATGATTTAATCAAATTAATACTATAGTTTATATTAATGTACATTTTAATGCACGTTAAAACTATAAGTTAAATGAGAGAGATAAAATTGAATATGATTCAATAATAAAATTAATTAAATATTTGATATTTAATTAATGAGGATTCAATTAATGAGATTAATTGAATGGCCCATTTAATTCAATTGAATATGATTTAATTGAATTAAAAACTATATGTTATAATTGATTTAATTAAAATTGGTTTAATTAAATTAATTATAATTAATTAGATAATTAATTATTATTATTTAATAATTATAATTAATTATTATTTGATAATAATTAAACGGTCCAGATCTAATAGGTTTAGATCAATGGACAGGATTGGTTAGGGAGTTATCCTAACCTAATCCTACGTATTGGATGATGGGGTTCCCATCAGTTTACTCTCACTCTCTCATTTTTCACGATACACAGAGAAGTTATTCTCTCCAAAAAGCTCTCATCCCAAAAGTTACAACAAGTTTCTTTGCTGTATTTTTCCCTTTCAAGACAAGAATCGATTCCCACAAGCCGGATCTCGAGTCCCAAGAGTCATAGCGGGTGATCCGACGTGGTGGTGTTCGTTGGAAGGAAGAAGAACGTGTATTGGAGCATTGTGCTGTGTTCTTCAAGATCATGTAAGTTTTCTTAGTTCTAAAATAGTTTTAGATCTCAATTGCATGCTTAATCGATTTTATTATAGAAATAGGTTTCTGTAATTTTATTTGCCAACGTACCGATTTTTCTAAAATCGAAATTAAATACGAGATCGTTCTTGATTGCTTCCACTGCCAAAAGGAATCTCAACCCTTCAAACACTTCATTACCCAACCTTATACATAATAAGTGATATGGATCAAGTTGCAGAGACTGGTGGTAGATTCTGACTAGCTAGTCTGGTTAGCCAACTTTGGTTGAAACTCAAGAGCAACCTGGTGGAAAAATAAAAAATAAAAGAATGAGCTGAAAAGTCTAGTGAGTGGTAGGTTCATAAATAAAATAATTTCATAAAACTGATCTCCTCTTTAAGCATAATTTTGTAACTTTGGAAAAACAATGTAAAACAGGAGATGTTTAATAATTCTCAAGATAACTAAAACATAAAGAAATATTTACGGGGTAACTCTTAAAAACAATAACACATGTCAGAAAGAATTATCACCAAACCTGTACCCAAATCTCTAGTCATACTGGAGTAAAGTAATCTGAATACGCTCAGCAGAGCAATCTCTGTCATACTATGCATTGAGTAATCTCGAAATGCATAGCAGAGCCATCTCTGTCATACGTGCACGTAGAGCTATCCTCAAGGGCTAAGCACCCTAACACACGATCCAAAACCTACACGTGTGCTAAAGTGGGTCCTAAGGACCTCTCTCTATACGACGGAAACACATTCACGTAGTATACGGGTAATCACCATGGGTACATAGATCTAGTGGATTCAAACCACTGTTAACATAATAAAACTCAACATCATCCAATAGCTCTAAAACCGTTCTCTTTTTCTAAAACAACATTTCATAAACTAGAGATATTCCTCAAAGAACACAAAATAATTTTAATTACTCAAATCACCGTAAAATATCTCATATAGCTCTAAATAATAACTCTAGCTAAAAACATAATATACGGAAACTTTGTAACACTTGTTTGAATTCTCGAATAACTTGAAAAGATCTCGAATATCTATAGACGATAATTTAAGCAAACACAACAATATTGGTAACTCATAACAACTCTTTGCAAATCTCATAATAGTTTCTTTAAAATTCCAACATAGTTGTAAAGCTCTTGAAATCTCATAATAATAATTAACAATGAAACATTTTGTAAAACAACCACTCACCGAACTTTCCCCCTAGATGTTTCGGATCATAAATTGTTCCAATTTCTGTACAATGTTCGTTTGAACCAATTTTCCATTTATCTTTGTTAAGCCAAATTCCAAATTCTCATTTTCTCTCCTATCCCAATATTGTTAAGTACTCTTTTGTCTTTACTCTTATTAAAATAACATTTTCTTCTCTCTCCCCCACATTCCATTTCCTACTTCATAATAAAATATTATTGTTTTTACTCCAAACCCCAATTCTCACGTGAACATAGGGTCTTCAAGCACTTCTTTCTATCGCTCCATTTAATTTCTTATACTATCAAACTATCACTTTTGATTTTACTTCCCTTATTTTAGCAACTTTTATTTACCTCTTCTTCTTTAGTTCAGGGCATTTCCTTCTTCCAAAATCTCCATGCCATCACATGGATTCATCTTCATCCCTTTTGTCTCTCTTCTTCGTTTTTTTTAAAACAATTTGCAGCACATATAGCAAGACCCACACACATAACAAAATCATATAAAGAAAATAAACTCATGAAGAAAGCCCTCTCCCTCTCTGTTTTCTTTAAATTCCTCTAATCCAATCTTCCATTCCAACTCTCCACAGCAAGACTCACACGAACACTCCACCAAATTATGTCAGAGGTTAAATCTTCCATTCTTATTCCTATTCTTCATACTTCAAGCAACCCAAGAATTAAAGAATGAAAATCCATAGAATCTTATAAAATTTCCATGGAATCCCTAAGATAATTTACCAATTCTTGCATTATCGCGCATTAAAACCATTGATTTAGCTATTTCAATTAATTTTAATATTACCAATACCATAATTTCCCTTGCTCTTAGCTTTTAATCTTCCTCAAGGAGGGTTTTGATCAAGAAGAAAAACTCACAAAAACAAACCCTTAAAACAATTATTCATCCTTCAAAATCAACAATACTCACAAGATCTAACCTTTGGGGCGTTGATACTCCATAGATTTTTCCTTTCTTTCAGCCTTCAACATTGATTCAAGTTCCCTAATCTCCGAAACGCAAGAATCCCCTTGCTCAAGCTCTCTCTCTCTTTGCTTTGGCCCTCTCTTTCCTTTCACCCGACACTACAACAAATTTGGCTTTTAATGTCGGGTAATGCCCGACATTAAAAGTCTTTAATGTCAGTCGCTTTTAATGTCGGACATTGACCGACATTAAAAGCTCTGTTCGACATTAAAAGGGGACATTAAAAGTACCCTTTTAATGTTGGTCATTGCCCGACATTAAAAGGGCCCTTTTAATGTCGGTCAGTTTTTTATGTCGATCATTGCCCGACATTAAAAGTGTTCGACATTAAACGTGCGACATTAATAGTGTCCGACATTAAAGGTGTCAGTAGTAAATAAAAAAAAAATTGTTGGTTGCACACGTGGCTAACCAACAATATTTCGCCATTTATCAACCTATGCACTGAAGGGAATAAAAGTCCCCACGCAGCGGAAGCGCATCGATTGGACCTTACGCCGTATATTAATTAACATTAAAATACCGTTACGAAAACTCAAACAAACTTTAAACACTCTTTAAAGTTGCTGGAAATTCAGTTTAAACATGCTTAAAAATAAATCTAAATTTATTTTCATGCTTTTCTAAAGAAAAGAGGAAGAACCGTTACAAACCTCCGTTGTAGACTTGACCGTTCTTCGCCAACGATGCTCCAACGAACGAAAACGCAGCAGCCTCCTCGCCTCTTAATCGCTGGAATTTTCTTCTTGATTGACACAATAACCACAAAGGTTACACCGGTATGTCTCTAAGTCTAGGAGGCAAAAGACTTGTGGGAGTCTTTCTCTAAGAGGGAGGCTAGAGAGAATTCTAGGTCTTGTCTTTGAGAGTCTAAGAGCAAGAGCAAGAATGTCAAGTGTCCTAGACCAATTAGGTCTAGTGTTCTATTTATAGAAGAGAGGCCATGAATAAAATATTCAATTAAATCAATCTTTTCCAAAATTGATTCAATCTTATTCCTTAATTAATCAATCATGATCAATCAATTCCACAATTGATTAATCTTTTCCACAAATGACTAATTACTTCCATAAGTGATTAGATCATTTCCATAAATGATTAATCACTTCCTTAAGTGATTAATTATTTCCATAATTGATTAATTCCCACCAATTAAATATCACATATTTAATTTTCGGCCTAGAATTAATTAATTTGCCCAAACACATTTTAGGCCTTAAATTAATTAATTCATTATTTGAACTCTTTCAAACTTCCATAAATTTATATTTGAATTTCTTCAAATATTAATTTCTCTCATAATAATATATCAATATATATTATATTTGTTTCCCTTAGTAAATTGAACATTTTCAATTTACATTTATTACTTAGTTGCCTCAAATTACTTTATGAGCTACCAGTGGGACCTAATGGACCTGCAGATCAGAAGCTCCAACGATGTGAGATTAATTGGTCAAACTCATTAACCACATTAATCAATATTCGTTAACTGTGTGTTCATTCCACTATAGACTCACAGTTGCACTCTTCTCACTGCAGACATATTTTCTGTGTCCACGGATATAGACCAATATCGACTAGTTAGTCCTTCACGAGTGTCCGTAACACCAGCTGGGTCAAATTGTCGTTTTACCCCTGGGTTACCTCTATTTCCTTAAGTACCAATTCTCCTCTAATGAACAACCTGTTTGTGGTCCAACCATCAAACAGAAAACCCTCTCGTGCCATTGAGAGGGTAGGGCCCTTTGTTCAAGACTTGGAGTAACCACTTAAGGGAACACTCATCTGCTTCCCTAAAGTCGGGAAGGAGTGAATTCCATCTTGTACGATTATGTTCCCAACTCCCCATTCGGTCTTGTCCCCAAAGTGGTAGGCTTATTGAGTCGGCGTATTGGCCACTCTCACCCATACAAATCAAAGGACAATCTCTCATGAGCAGGAGTCCATAATCAACTCAGGATTAAGACTAAGTTGTCTAGGTCGTCCTAGTGAAATAGAAAACCAACTAGTTAACGGTGTTATAACCAGTGGTTACTATTTCGCGGTCCGGTCTTATGCAAACTCATTGCATAGGATACCCCCACTCGCATGTCTCCTACACGAACGCGTTGGATCGCATCGTTTGTATCAAATACAAAGTGGGCTGTATCCATAGTGTCACCAGGATAAGGCAGCCAGTCTTATCCCTATACTATAGACCCTTTAGGCTGTTTCTTGAACAATGATCCCATATGTCGCTACATATAGTTCAAGACTCATATTACAGCCTTGGATGTCTAGTTTATTGGATTATGGTTATTATTAGGCAAAGACAAATATAAAATAACTAATAACAATTAATGGAAAAATATATCAATATTATTTCATTAATATCCGGTCAACAGTTACATTCACTATCTACGAGTTTTAGGGCATAAAACCCAACATGCACAAAATAACGTCCCAAAAGTATTTTTACGCACAACGAAAATGTACTTAATTAATAAAATATAATAGTGTATATAATACATAAAACTTTCCATCCATCCAATTTACAAAGAAAAAGTAAACTTGCTAAACAAAACAAGTACATAACTCTAAAATATTTCAACCTCAAAGCCGACGCCGAGGAGGCAACAACGACTTCGCCATAGAGGACACTGTCTTGGAAGATGATGGAAATTTGATATTATTCGACGTCGTTGAGTTTCTTTTGCTAGGGTTCATGACCACTATGGTGAAGGTTATGAGTCGACGACGAAGAAGACGAAGTATTCCTCAATTGCCAAATTGGCCGACACAACCTGAAGAGTTTCACATCAAAGAGTGGCTTGTGACGCTCGACGACGACCATGGACATTAAAACACTAACAACACATTAAAGAGAATATTTAGTCATTACATCCATTACACAGAACATCTTTAACGATGCTTCTTTCATATTCAACATCTTCAAATGTATCCAAAATTTCCAGTTCAGGATTCGTGATGCTCAAGAGGACCTACCAATACGCACAATTACACATGAAAAGGGGATAAAAATTTATCATCTGCCATGTCTATGTTTATCATACAAAGGAATGTAACGGAAAATATGTATGACAAAAGAAAGCAAAAAAGTCTTTGACATCCTACAAACATAAGAATGCCTACTCATATGGCAAAATGAGACTAGAACATGAATTGATTTGAAAACTCTACCAATGACCTCGAAATTATAGAATTTAATGGAAAAGTTCCAGTTCAAATTATTGATGATGATCTACTACTCCAAATCGAAACAAAGTCTTAAATCATTTTTCAACTAACTACCGAAAGACACTACTGCACTAAAAGTATGAGCAATTTACGTTGTTAAGCCAAAAAAGAAGAAGAGATATAATCACCGGAGAATTCAATTAGAACATCTTGGGTCTCATTCCAAGAGAAAGAAAAATCAAACAAAATAGAAGAACACAAACAAAATCAAATCCAGATATTAAAAAAAAAAAAAGAATGTAGACTTCGCTTACCTTTCCGTTAACTCTCCACGGGCAAAATAGCTAGATCAACACGTCCTTTAATGCTAAATCTCTTACTGCAGATTCAGAGTAACCGGTTATTCACAACAATTTCACGAATATGAATCAAAAAATGATCAGCAGATGAATATTCAAAAACAACACGTCAGACTCATTCTCTAGTTTAGATATCGATTACGCAGTAAACAACACGATTCATTAGCCTAACAGATTGTGTGCAATAACATGATAGAAAATCCACTGCAAGTGCAAGGTGAAACAGTAAACAAGTGAGCTAAATCAATCCTTCTATCCACTGGAGAAAGAAGAGGGAAATGAAGGTCAATGGCTTACTTTAGTAACATCTTTATTAGCTTCTTTCAAACAATCAAACCATGAATGTTGTAGTGCAACAATGAGAGAAAGGAAAGGAAATGAAGCTAACCTTTTACACAACTCCACAAACTATATAATCTATGAAATAAACCATTTAATAACAAAACCTTACAAGAAACTAGATCCCCGTTTTCATTAAGATCTAAATTAGACAGGCGCATATCAGAATTCAATCATCATCTTACATAACAAAAGATAATATTTAAAGTTGTCTGATAGATGACTCCAATGCCTGAGCAATAGCAGACTCAAAGGGCATAATCCATCGTCCAAAATAAAGCTTCCGTTTAACTTAATAGACAATGAAAAAAGGACAATAACAACAATAATAAATAGAGAAACAAGAATTTTCCTCCTGCACTAAACCAAACAGAAGCATTACACCACAATCCAACCAACAAGAAAGAAATAATTTTATACAGACATCCCAGAATTAAATTTAGGTCTACATTTTATAAAATTAAAAAGAAGCAAACAAAACAAAACAAAACAAACCTTAGAAGTAATCCCACTCAAATCTTAAAAATCAAACTGATCCGACTCAAATCTATTGTCTTTTAATGTCGGATTTGCTACCCACGACCACCACGACCTCAGATCTGAGCATGAACAGCCACGACCACCATGGACTTGCTACCCACGAAGTACAACCACACACATCTACACTTTGAACTCACAAACCCACTGACAAAAAAACCCACGCCGTGCCGGAGATGAAGAGCTCAGTGACCGACGGTGAGGGGAAGAGATGAAGTCACCGTCGAGAGATGTGTGTGGGCCAGTCACTGCGCCAAACAAAAAAACCCACGCGTTTTGAAGACGAGAGAACGGAACCGCGCCAGAGATGTAGTGCTTCAAATCGCCGCCAGCGAGCTTCCAGTCGGCGAAGACGAGAGAAGATGAGAGAAGGGAAAAGTGAAGACAAGAGAAGGGAAAAGTGAAGACGAGAGAAGGGGGAAGAGAGAAATGTCGGGGAGAGAGAAAGTAAATTTGCACGGGAGAGAAATCTTTGTTTTAAAAAAAACACAAATTAATGTTTTTTTTTTTTTAAAAAAGGACTTTTAATGTCGGGCATTGCCCCGACATTAAAAGATCTTTTTAATGTCGGGCATTGCCCCGACATTAAAAGATCTTTTTAATGTCGAGCATTAAAAGTCCGAAAATTTTCAAACCCCGCCATCCGACATTAAAAGGCCGCGCTTTTTTTCGTCCGACATTAAAAGGCTCGCAAATTTTTTTCCGTCCGACATTAAAAGCATAATTTGTTGTAGTGCGAAAAAGTTTCCTCTCTCTCCCTTTCTTTTTTTTTTCCTTTTCCCTTCATTTCCTTTTCTTTTTCTTTCCTTCTATTTTTACCACTTGCCACTTGCTAACCACTGACTTTGCTAATACACACGTGTCCACCACAATTCCTTCAAAAATTCTCACTTTGTTTGTTTGTTTTTTTTGTTTTTTTTTTTTTTAGAAATTTTAAATTTACAAACACGTCCTCACAGGTAATGAGGACATGATTGTGAACGGTTTTTGTTGAAGTGGTTAGGGGTGAGCAAAATATTCCGATAAACCGATCCGACCGACCGAAACCGACAGAACTGACATCGGTCGGTCGGTTTTTGTGAGAATTCGGTCGGAATCGGTTTTTCTAAAAGAAAAACCGATTCGTCGGTCGATCAACGAATCCAATAAAGGCTCAAACCGACCAGACTGACCGACAACACATTTACTAGATTTTTTTTTTTTAAAAAAAGTAAAGTACATTTGAAAAGTGTGCTGGCTACCAGCATTAATGATGCATGTTGTGGCAGCCATGTTGGGAAGACCACCGATGGTCTTCCCAAGGACATATCAAAAAAAAATTATTACTTTTAAATTTTAAATTTTTATTTTCCTTTTCTCTTTCATTTACTCCCAGTTCTCATGTCACTCTCGTTTTTCTTCTTCTCTCTCAAGCTTCTTCCCCCAATCTCTTCCTCTCCATTTCTATTCTTTTCTTCTTTTTTTTTTCTTCCAGTTGCATCTTCCTTCATTTCTCTTCTCTTCTTCTCTTTTTCATTTTCTTTTTCTGAATCGGTTGCGAACAGATTTCTTCCCTCTATTTTTTTTCCATTTTTTTCGTTCTCTAGCTCACCGGAGTAACAAAACCCACATTTTTTCGTTTTCAAGTTTGTCGGAGTAACAAAACCCACATTTTTTTTCGTTCTCAAGTTCGCTGGAGTCATATAACCGAAGAAATCCGACTGACCGTTGGTGTAGTCGATCGGTCGGCGTCACCAATCCATAAAAAACCGACGACCACCGACCGATTCAAACCGAATGGTCGGTTTTTGGCATCGGTTTTGGCCAAAAACTGACTCTGACCGACCGTTGCTCACCCCTAGAAATGGTTAATGATATCCATCTGAATCTAACCTTCTAAAATTTAAAAACTAAACTATTTCTCTTTAAACTATGTGAATTAAAAGGAAAAAGGGAAAAATACACTTTTGGTCCCTAAGGTTTGGGTTAAGTTACAGATTTTTTTTTTTTTATAAATAATGTAGTTAAAAAACAAAAAAACAAAAATAATGGAGATTTGAAACTAATTCCAGATTTGGGGTAGATAAATTGTGTACGTGGGTCACGAGTTTGTTAAATCGTGGCCCATAAATACGATTTCCCACGTGAATCGCGACCCACGTTCACAATTACAGGCTAAATCGTGTACCATGTACATGATTAGCATAGGTGGCACACCACGTCACTTGACATACACGATTTAGTGGTCCTTTCTTTTCTCTCCCATCAAGACAGACCCCCTCAATTTTTATTCTCTCTGCGCGTTATTTGCCCTTGCCGTCCAACTGCATTGTTGTGTCACCGTTTGGGAGTGTGCCATCGACAAAGGAGTAGGCGGGGGTGGGAGTGCTTCTGGGATAAGCTTCTGAGCAATGGAAAATTTGGAGGATGTGCTTCTGGTGGAAGCCCTTCTAGAGAAGAAGGATTTGGAATTGGAAGAAGAAGACGAACAACAATGGTGGTGGCGGCGGCTGTGGCTACTTGATGAAGATGCAGATTCTTTTTTGGAAAATTAAATGGGGGAGTTTTTTTATCTGTGTAATTTTAACTTCAGAAAATAAAAATAATCTATAGATTTATGTGTCTGGAAAATGGAGATCGAGAACTTCTGTTTCTTTAATTTGCAAGTAGTATGATTTTTTACAAGTTGATTTTAGAAAATCGTGTACATGGTACACGATTTCTCTTCGGTTAATCGTGTCCAATGTACACGATTCTTGTGTATAATCGCATCCCATGTATGCGATTTCAACATGTCAGCGCCACATCGATGAGGCTAAACTTGTGTACATAGTACACAATTTTTGTCCACCCTATTTTTGTCAATATTTTTAACTTTCAACCCTAGTTTGTGATTTGTTATTTTAAGTACATTATTAAAATTATTATTTTTAAAACTACCTTAATTTTGTCATTTCTTTTTTAAATTACATTATTCAAGAAATTAACCTTTAAGTTACATTTTGGTCCCTGAATTTTCAAACTCAACAAAATTACCCCTGAGGTTTGGATTTCGTTACATTTTTTGTTAAACCCTAATAGTTTGCTGACGTGACACTATTATTTTAATAAATTTTTTTTTTAATTTTTTTTAAATAAAAATATTATTATTTTTTAATTCTCTCTCTCTTTCTTCTCCTTCTTCTTTCTCTTCTACTTCTCCTACTTCTTCAACTCCGGTGGCCAGCAGCCAGACGGTAAAGTTTTTTTTTCTTCTTTCTTCTTCTTCCCTTCTTCTCTTTTTCTCCTTTCTTTTCTTTCTTCTGTTTTTTTTATTGTTGGCCGCCGCCACCGCCGTTCGCCGGCAGCCGACGGCGGCTGGCCACCGGATTTGAAGAAGAAGGAGATGGACGATAGCACGCATAACGAGCTATATTTCCCGATAAATTATAATTAGTCTTTTAGTAATTCTTGGTCATTTTAATGCACTTTTATGTTTATTTGTAGAAAATTGTTTATTGAAGCTAAATTAGAGAAATGAAGATAACAGGGTGTTCGGGATGCTAAAAGAAGCCAAAGGAACGAACAAGAATCAAAGTTGGAGGCTTTTGTAGAAGGCAAACCCGAGAGCTAGCGTCGAGACGTTGCTCTTCAGGCGTCTCGACGCTAGCAAACTTTCCATTGGTGATTTGGGCGGCAAAGAGGCCAGTGTCGAGACGCTGCCGTTTGGCGCCTCGACACTGGCAGAATTTTCCTTCTTTACTTTGGCGGCAGCAGGTCTCGACGCTGTCAACAGATTCCTATAAAAGCATCCTTATGGCTTACGGCTAAGGGGAGTCCAATTTGAGAGATTTTAGCCCTAATTTCGACTAGAGACCTTCTGTGGGAGCTAAAGCAAGGCCAAGGAGCGGGAACCAAGCTTGAAAACGTGAAGATCGTGATGGGGACGTGTCGGTTTCAACGACTTCAAGAGTTTTCCTTTCTTTTCCTTATCTTTAGTTAGATTTTATGGCTTTATCATGCTTAGGTTATATTGTAATGCCATGTATGAGTAGCTAAGCGTGTTTCTTAGGGATTGATGTAGTCGTTTATGTTTATGGATTGATTTATGGGATGTTTTGTGCAATTATTTTATGTATGCAATCATGTTTGAATGCTTTCAATTAATTGGTCATTAGTTGAATGATCTAAGTGTTGAATTTTGCTCGGGAGAGAGGGTTTATCGTAGACTTATCTAAGATTGCATAACTAAAGTAGAAATTCTAAGCTCGTGACGGAATTTAGAATAACTTTAAAATTGGTCAAAAGAACTAAAAACCTTGCATGTTAATGAACTTAGATAGGGATATCAAGTTAATTATATGCATGAGAATCAATTATGCTCGGGAGAGATAGTTGTGATAAAAGGTTCTTAGGCTCATAAAATAAATGCACGTTACAATTCATTCCCTTAAATTAATCCTAAATTAAACTGACGAAATCAATTCCCTAAGAATTCTTTCAATTGAATCTCAATCTTTAATTTGCAACACCTTTGTTTTCTAAAATTCATTACTTTTCGATCCCTAAATAAAATTGAGCAAAAGTATTCACGGTACTTAGTTTAACTTAAAAATCCAATCTAGAGGACGACATTCGATTTTAAAAATCACTATATTATTACTTGACCCGTGCGCTTGCGGTAGGACGTTAAACAAGCGTTTATGGGAGGCAACCCAAGTATGTTTGATTTTGTTTTTTTATGCTTTTGATTTGTTTGTTGTTTTTGTTTTGTAGGTGTTCTTAAGCTCTTAGCTTGCAAACATCCATGAGAAGGTCATCATTCCAGGGCAGTATTGTTCACCTCTTCCATTCTTTTCTTGTTCTCATGCTTATGTATGCTTAAGATTTCTATACATTGAGGACAATGCATGTTTTAAGTTTGGGGGTGGAATGCTTTGCTTGTTGAGCCCTTGAGCATCTGAGTTCAGGCTATATTTTTTTAGCTTATTATGATTATGGCATATGGTTGTTTTTTGATGCTACTTTTGCATGATTATGATTTCCTAGGATAGACTTTCTTGTCAAGCTTTAAGCTTTTGATGAGTTGTAAGCATGAGTGCCAAAAAATGGAGACTTTTTAAAAATTTTCTAGGAGATGGCTTGCATTAGTAGAGTATTTTCTTTGGTTTAGATTTGGACTTGAATGTTTAGGAGCGAATTATTAGGTTATATGCTTGTTGTCACCTTGATAGGTATTGGGAAGAGCTAAAGAGTTAATTTTTGCAAATTAGCATGTTTAATCTTGCCTAGGAAGAAAGAAAAGAATATATGCTTATCATGCTTGAAAAGAAACATCATTCTTGCTTTTACTCTTGAAAGAAAAATAATGACATGTCATGAGCGCTCTATGCAATGTTTAATAATGTTTAGGCAAAAAGAGCTACCCCTGTTGTGATCAGTTAGGCCAACCAAGGGATAAACTCGGGTTATGGGTCCCTACAATAGGTGTGTGAAAGCTAGTGCCACTTATAAATGCTTGATTCAATTTTAATTTTGAAGCACCTAGGTATGGATAAAGACAAACTAATTTGTCTAGTGGCTCATTAGTATTAGTGCCAGTGTAGAGGGAAGATGAGTTGAGAGTGTAATAATCCAATCCCAAGCTAGTAGAGTCTAATCTAAATTAAGTTAGATCTCTTTTGTGCAAGTTAATTTTGGAAAAATTTCGATTTGTCTCCTTCATTGGGCCTTATGTGCATGTCTCTTGATTGTTTGTCTATTGACTTTTGAGCCTTGAGGATTGAGTTGTGTGTTGTTGCATCCTTTTACAACCAATGTCTAATTTTTAGTTTGCTCAAGGACTAGCAAAAGTTTAAGTTTGGGGGTGTTTGATAGCGCGCATAGCGAGCTATATTTCTCGATAAATTATAATTAGTCTTTGAGTAATTCTTGACCATTTTAATGCACTTTAATGTTTATTTTGTAGGAAATTTTTTATTGAAGCTAAATTAGAGAAATGGAGATAACCGGGTGTTCGGGACGCTAAAAGAAGCAAAAGGAACGAACAAGAATCAAAGTTGGAGGCTTTTGTAGAAGGCAAACCCGAAAGCTAGCGTCCAGACGCTGCTCTTCAGGCGTCTCGACGCTAGCAAACTTTCCATTGGTGATTTGGGCGGCAAGAGGCCAGCATTGAGGCGCTGCCTCTTGGTGTCTCGATGCTGGCAGAATTTTCCTTCTTTACTTTGGCGGCAGCAGGACAACGTCGAGATGTTGTCCCTAGCGTCTCGACGCTGTCGACAGATTCCTATAAAAACATCCTTATGTCTTACGGCCAAGGGGATTCCCATTTGAGAGATTTTAGCCCTAATTTCGACTAGAGAACTTCTATGGGAGCTGAAGCAAGGCCAAGGAACGGGAACCAAGCTTGAAGACATGGAGATCGTGACGGGGACGTGCCGGTTTCAACGACTTCAAGAGTTTTCCTTCCTTTTCCTTATCTTTAGTTAGATTTTATGGCTTTATCATGCTTAGTTTATATCGTAACGCCATGTATGAGTAGCTAAGCATGTTTCTTAGGGATTGATGTAGTCGTTTATGTTTATGGATTGATTTATGAGATGTTTTGTGCAATTATTTTATGTATGCAATCATGTTTGAATGCTTTCAATTAATTGGCCATTAGTTGAATGATCCAAGTGTTGAATCTTGCTCAAGAGAGGGAGTTTATCGTAGACTTATCTAAGATTGCATAACTAAAGTAGAAATTCTAAGCTCGTGACGGAATTTAGGATAACTTTAGAATTGGTCAAAAGAACTAAAAGCCTTGCATGTTAATGAACTTAGATAGGGATATCAAGTTAATTATATGCATGAGAATCAATTATGCTCGGGAGAGATAGTTGTGATAAAAGGTTCTTAGGCTCATAAAATAAATGCACGTTACAATTCATTCCCTTAAATTAATCCTAAACTAAACTGACGAAATCAATTCTCTAAGAATTCTTTCAATTGAATCTCAATCTTTAATTTGCATCACCTTTGTTTTCTAAAATTCATTACTTTTCGATCCCTAAATAAAATTGAGCAAAAGTATTTACGGTACTTAGTTTAACTTAAAAATCCAATCTAGAGGACGACATTCGATTTTACAAATCACTATATTATTACTTGACCTGTGCGCTTGCCGTAGGAAATGTCCACATCAATGGAGAAGAAGGAGAAGTAGAAGAGAAAGAAGAAGGAGAAGAAAGAAAGAGAGAAATAATTAAAAAAATAAAAAAATAATATTATTTTTATTTAAAAAAATTAAAAAAAAATTAATTAAAATAATACTGCCACGTCAGCAAACTGTTAGGATTTAACATAAAATTTGACAGAGGGACAAAAAAGGTAACGAAATCCAAACCTCAGGGGTAATTTTGTTGAGTTTGAAAACTTAGGGACCAAAGTGTAACTTAATCCAAACCTCAGGGACCAAAAGTGTATTTTTCCCAAGGAAAACACAATCAATGTATTGATAGAGATGGATAGAGTACATATATTTGTTTATTTTTTAGGAGGATATATCATTGATAATAGGGGTATACATATAACCCACAACCTGGACTACCCAACCCAAACTGTAAGGGTTGATATTTTTTTTTTCTTTTTTTCTAGTTTGGGTTGGGTTGGTTTCTTACAAAATCGAAATTTCGGTTCGGTTCAACTTGATATGAACCGAACCTGCCTTTTTAATATATATATATATATATATATAAAAGATAAATGTTATGATTTGATTATTAAGCTCATTTGAACTATGAATTTTAGAAATATTAGATATTTGAATTTTATGTGATTTTAGTTATTAATTGTGTGATATTTATTATAGATATAAGTATGAATATTAAAAAAATTATATGAATTTTAAATAATTAAGAAATTAAAAAAAAGGATAACCCGACAACCTAACTCGAAAATGTTATAGATATTGGTTATTGTTGTTATGATATTGGTTATTATTCCATAATCTTCTCCTTTTTGTTATTCTCTGTATTATTTTGTATTTTTTATATTTTGTATTATGTTATTCTTTGTGTATAAATAGGGGTCAGTTGTATTCTCATTGAAAACAGTCTTTTCATAATCTCTGAAAAGTTTCATGGTATCAGAGCTCTAAGTGACTCACGTTTTTTTTCCTCTTTTCTTTCACACTTCCTCTTTTTTGTTGAGATCACATCTACCGATAAAGACTCTCATTCACCAATATTTTTGCTCTCAAATATCTGTAACCTAATTTATCTGAGGCTTGATTCCACAAATTTTGTCCTCTGGAAATTTCAACTAGAGTCGATTTTAAAGGCTCACAAGTTGTTTGGATTTATCGATGGCTCCATTGATTGCCCTTCAAAGACGATTCCATCATCCACCGCATTGTCCTCTACATCGACGGAGACCGCAACTGAATCACCTCCTGCTCCAATATCTTCTCAGATTAATCCACTCTATGAGGAGTGGGTTGCCAAAGATCAAGCTCTAATGACACTGATCAATGCCACTCTGTCGTCGGCAGCTTAGCCTATGTCGTTGGTTGCACATCATCCAAACAAGCCTGGGAAGTCCTTGAAAAGCACTACTCTTCGAGCTTAAGAACCAACATTGTCAATTTGAAGTAAGATCTTCAATCAATAACCAAAAAGTCGGGTGAGTCAATCGATGATTATGTTAAACGAATCAAAGAACTCAAGGATAAATTAGCTAATGTTTCTGTTATTGTGGATGGAGAGGATATTCTTATCTATGCCCTAAATGGCTTACCTTCTGTTTTTAACACTTTTCACACATCTATGAGAACTCGGTCACAGTCGGTTACATTCGATGAGCTACACGTCCTCCTGAAAGCAGAGGAGGCTGCTATTGAGAAACAATCGAAGCAAGCGATGATGCCCTAACTCAGCCTTTTGCCATGTTTGCTTCTCAAACAACGCCTAATCCCTCTCAACGTTCCAACTCCTCTGGAAATTTTAGTCGAGGAAGATCATCTGGCCGTGGACGCAATCAAGGCCATGGTCATGGATTCAATCCTTCTAGCCATGGAAATTTTAATCAAGGCAGAGGCATATTTTCTTCTCCTGCACAGTCTTGTGACGGACAAGGTCGGGTTTCATGTCAAATTTGTCAACGCCCCGGACACAGTGCAATTGATTGTTTTTAATAGAATGAACTATCATTTCCAAGGGCGTCATCCACCTACGCAACTAGCAGCCATGGTGGCCTCTCAAAATGTTGTTTACTGCAACACAACATCAAACAGTGTGAATAATGGAGTTTCTGGTTCCTCTTCTACTTGGTTAACCGATTCTGGTTGTAATGCTCATCTTACCGCTGATCTCAATAATTTGTCTATTGCTTTAGAATATGCAGGTGATGATCAAGTATCAATAAACAATGGCCAATCCCTCCCAATTTCTCACAATGGATCAGGTTCTCTCCATACATCTTCCTCTTCTTTCTAGCTTAATAATCTTCTCTATGTTCCTCATATTGCTACCAAACTTCTGTCTGTCCATCAACTATGTGTAGACAACAACTGTATTATTATATTTGACTCACACAAATTTGTTGTTCAGGACAAATGTACGGGCAAGGTTTTGTTCCAAGGACCTAGCTTCAATGGCCTCTATCCTTTATCATCTATTCCTACATCCTCTGCTCCCTCATGTCATGTTGCTCATGTTGCTACAGATAGCTCATATTCTCTTTGGCATAATCGATTAGGACACTCAGGTCATTCTGTTGTTAATTATGTTTCTCGTTTCTTAGGTTTATCTTCATGCTCTATTTCTTCTTCTATTTGTTAGCACTGTGCTAGTGGTAAAATGACTAAACTACCTTTTCCTCATTCATTTGCTGCTTCTGTTTTGCCTCTTAATCTTGTACATAGTGATGTTTGGGGCCCTGCTCCTGAAACTTCTGTCAATGGATTTAATTATTATGTTTCTTCCATTGATGATCATTCTAAATTTATGTGGTTATATCCTATTGCTCGAAAATTTGATGTTTCTATTGTTTTCCAATGTTTTAAGCCACTAGTTGAAAATGTATTTTCTACTCGAATTAAAACTTTTCGAACAGATGGTGGTGGTGAATACATTAATCAATCTTTTTCATCTTATCTTTCTTCTAATGGCATAATTCATCAAAAGCCATGTGCTTACACACCTGAACAAAATGGTGTTGTTGAACGCAAATATCGCCATATTGTTCAAGTGACTTTATCTCTTATGTCTAAAGCACCTCTTCCTACAAAATTTTGGTCTTATGCATTTGCTACTGCCACTTATCTCATAAATCGTTTACCTTCTCCTTCTTTACATAATAAATCACCATATGAATGCCTATTTAAAGAGCCACCTTAACTATTCTCATTTAAAGACTTTTGGTTGTGTTTGCTGCCTTTACTTACCCTTTATAACTCTAACAAACTCCAGCCTAAATCCACTCAGTCTGTGTTTCTTGGTTATCTATTAGATTATAAAGGCTATCTTTGTTACAACATGAGCAATGAGAAATTCTATACCTCTAGACATGTTCTTTTTGATGAAACTGTATTTTCTTACTTTTTACCAATTACATTTTCCATTCCGTCCACATCTTTATCCTTTCCTAGTTTCAATCCTTTGGTTCATTTTCTATTACCTACCACTTCTTCCCCTACCCCAATTCCCTCTTCTACTAATACTTTTTCTTTACCTGTTACTGATAACAATAGGCTTAATATTGCGGTCGAACCTACTGTACAAGACTCTCTTGTTGATTCCGGTGTTAATGTTATTACTCATGCTACTGATGCTTCTCTTTCTGTACCTTCTGTTGTTTCTAATGTTAATGCTACTGATCTTGTTTCTTTGCAATCTGCTCACCTTGATGTTCCATTAGTGCCTCATATTCAAAATGCTCATTCCATGCAAACTCGTGGTAAATCAAGAATTTCTAAGCGTAAGGTGTTTCTTGCTACCACTTCTTTATCTCATGAACCTGAAGTTGAATCATCTTCATTTATTGTTGCGTCTAAGTTTCCTGTTTGGCAGAAAGCAATGAAATATGAGTTTGAGGCTCTCACACAACAAGGGACTTGGCAACTTACACCTCTCCATCCTGGTAAAAGTGTCATTGGATGCAAATGGGTGTATCGAGTCAAACATAATCCAGATGGCTCCATTACTCGCTACAAAGCTCGTCTAGTTGCCAAGGGCTACCATCAACAAGAAGGTATTGACTATGACGAAACCTTTAGTCCCGTGGTTAATAGAAACCAACCGTCTGAGTCATTCTTTCCTTGGCTGCTCACCATGGTTGGCAACTTCGTCAACTCGATGTTAAGAATGCCTTCTTACACGGGGATTTACATGAAAAAGTCTATATGCAGCTTGTTGACTCAACCAATCCAACTCATGTCTGCAAATTACTTCGGTCCCTTTATGGTCTCAAACAAGCACCTTGGGCGTGGTTTGAGTGTTTTACATCCTATTTACTCACATTGGGTTTTTGTGTTTCTCAAGTAGATTCATCTCTATTTGTTCTAAAACATGATGGACATCTTATATATCTTCTTCTCTATATTGATGATATTATCATCACTGCTACTAACAATCTTATGATTAGCTCCTTAATATCTCAGTTGCAGTCTCGGTTTGACATGACTGATATTGGTTATCTTACATACTTTCTTGTTCTTAAAGTCAATATGTCTTCTACTGGGATTCATGTCTCTCAAGCTAAATATGCTCGTGATATTCTTCATCGTTTTGGTATGGCCAATGCTAAGCCTTGTTCTACACCGGTGTCTCTCAAGCCAGCTACTGATGTTGGTTCTCTCTGTTCGTCTACTGATGTTCAAACTTTTCAGACTCTTGTTGGTGCATTACATTATCTCACCTTCTCTCGCCCTGATATTGCTTACTCTGTCAGTTGGCTTTCTCAATTTGTGCAGACTCCTTCTCATGCCCACTTAGTTGCTGCTAAGCGGGTCCTTTGCTACCTTGTTGGAACGTTAGCCTATGGTATTCTCTTTCGCAAAGGTGGCTCTTTGAATCTCACGACTTTCTCTGACTCGGATTGGGCTGGAAGTTCTCTTGACAGACGTTCCACGACAGGCTTTGTTATCTTTTTAGGGCCTAATCCAATTTCATGGGGAGCAAAGAAACAATCTACTGTGTCTCGAAGTTCCATAGAAGCTTAGTATCGTGCTCTTGCCTCTACGACTGCTGAATTATTTTGGGTTCGTCAGCTTCTTCGTGATCTCTGCAGCTTTGGTTCCTCACCTGCCCTTCTATTATGTGACAATCATTCCGCCATTCAACTTGCTCATAATCCGGTCTTTCATGGGCGGACTAAGCACATCGAAGTTGATTTTCATTTTATTCGCGAACGGGTTACTCGGAAGGATCATTGCAGTTTGTTTCTACCTCTACTCAGCTAGTTGATTTCTTTACGAAGCCTCTGACTAGCCATCGCCTATGCTTCTTTCGCTTCAAACTCATGCCCCGATAGTCTTTCATTTGTGGGGGGAGGTTATGGATATTGGTTATTGTTGTTATGATATTAGTTATATTGTTATGGATATTGGTTATTATTCCATAATCTTCTCCTTTTTGTTATTCTCTGTATTATTTTGTATTTTTTATATTTTGTATTCTGTTATTATTTGTGTATAAATAGGGGTCAGTTGTATTCTCATTCATTCAATGAAAACAACCTTTTCATAATCTCTGAAAAGTTTCAGAAAATGGATAGGGTTGAATTGTCACTTGTATTATGTTCTTTCGTATATAGCCAACCCGACCAACTCAAATTTTTTGGTTGGTCCAAAAAATCTCCCCAACCCAACCTGTGTATACCCCTAATTGATAAAATAATTGAAGACCAATTTTGTCGCACATAACCTTTGTAAGTAAAGGAAGAGTGCTCGAATTCGATTTCAAACTATGTCTTCATATGGTTCTATTGCACATAACTTTTATAAACAAAACCTCTCGTTAATTTTCATGGAGAAAGAATTTGTAGAGAGAGAAAAGAGGAAAAATTTGTAGAGAGAGAAAGGAGGAAGAAAAATAAACGTTTTCCATTCAAAACTTAACAATAGGGGTGTTGGGGTTGGTGCCCTAAAACTTGTACATAGTGAATGTTAACAAATTAAATATACTTGTTCAATACAGTCGTTATTGAGGTTTGTTCACTTAAGTCATTAAATAAGTGAATTGCACGTTAAATAACCCAAATTCAATAAACTAAGATCCCTGGCTATTGTATGTATACTAGAGCTTTATGTGGAGACATAACAATTAGATCAGGCTCGAGTAAATAGCCTAAACGGTCTATAGTATAAGGATAAGGTCGGTTACCTTATCCTAGGGACACTATGTGACGCGACCCACTTTGTCATAAGGACAAACGATGTGATCCTAAATCGTTCATGTGGAAACATGCGAGTGGGGATGTCATATGCAATGAGTTTGAATAAGACCAGGATCGAGAAATAAGTCACTCTCACTTTATAACGTCGTTTACTGTTGAGACTGATTATTTCATGCGATGTCCTAGGTAACGCGATCTTAATCCTGAGCTAACTATGAACTCCTGTCTATTCAGGCTTATCCTTAGATCTGCATTGGGTGAGAGTGGTTCATCATCGCCGACTCAATAAACCCCCCATTTCAGGGATAGGAACGGGTAGATAGCTGGGGACATAGTTCTGCAAGATGGAATTCACTCCTACTCGTTATAGGGATAGTAGAGAGGTTGTTCCTTTAAGTGCTGATTCCGGGACTTGAACAAGGGGCCCCACCCTCTCATTGGCCTGAGAGGGACTCGGTTTGGTGGTCGGACCACAAACCAATTGTTCATTAGAGGATCAGTAGGACTTAAGGAATGAGATGTAACTTCAGGGGTAAAACGAACATTTGACCTAGCTGTAGTTACGAACAACCTGTGAAGGATCGACTTACTAGTTATGGTTATATCGGGTGGACAAAAATATATCTACAGTGAGGGGAGTGCAACTATCGGGCTATAGTGGAGTGTCCCGGTAGTTAACGAGTGTTAATTAACCAGCTACACTGATTAACCAGGTTAAAGAGTTTAGCCGATTAATCTCGGATCGTTGGAGCCCATGATCTGTAGGTCCATTAGGTCCTCTTGCTAGCTCATACGGACTAAACCTTAGAACAGTGTGATGAGAGAATTTGAATAGGTTAAATTTAATTTTTTAAAATTAACGTTAATTATGTTCGATATTATTTAACGTGTTAGTTTAATTATGAATTAAACTGTTTTAGAGAGAATTCGAATTATTGAAATGTGATTTAAATATAGCAAACGTGTATGTGATACATATTTAAGTTTAAATATGAATAGGGATTCATATTCGAAATCGGGTTTGAGAGAGCTCGGGATAGGTGCATTGTTTATTTTGATATGAGATATTATAATAAATATAATTAATTAAATTTATTTCATTTAAATTAATAAGATTAAAAATCCACTATAGTAAATAAAGTATTTAATTTTAAATTACATACACAAAAACAATAACAAATTTATATGTACAATTTTTTTTAGTTCAACAACGTTTTGATGTGGGAATATTCGAACCTCTAACTTTTTTATCGAGAGCATATATCAATTATATTGTTAAGCTAAGTTTATTTTGGCATATGATATTTATTTTGAACTTATTTATATTAAAATAATATAAATATACATAATTTTATATTTAATTTATTCATTTTAAAGTAACCTATAGATTCCATTTTATTTATTATGTGATTATATGTTCCAAATTTTCCTTTTCCCACCAACTATGTTTTTTTTTGTCTCAATAACTACTTTAATTTATAACATTAATGAACTATTGTTTTAAATTTAAAATTTGCATGTGGATCCATGGAAAAAATTACCAAACTTAAACCCCCGTTTAATAACCATTTGGCTTTTGATTTTTGATTTTTGAAAATCATGTTTGTTTTCTCTCAATTTTCATAGGATGGTTTTCATCTTTGTTAAAGACACATTTGAATTCCTAGACAAATTCCAAAAACAAAAACTAATTTTTGAAAACTAATTTTTTTTAGTTTTCAAAACTTTTTAATTTTCAAATGGGACTTAAGAATTTCATGTTATGTTTTTCAATTTGTCAATGGTAATCAATATTTTGATTGTTGGAAACAACATAAATTATAGCGGATGTGTCAAATTGATCATCAAATTTCACAAATGTCCTTAATTATCAAAATTATCATTGGTAGGTTTTTACACATTAATTGGGATAAATTTGTTACCAAAATGCCCTTTCATTTAATGATTGACATAATTTTAATTTAATAATATATTAGATTATATAAATTATTAAATATATTATTTTTGTTATTAACTCCCTTCAAGTATATCTTGCCGCCGAATCTTTACCAAAAAATTAGGGGATTTGGCCTTCAGTCATGGTAAGTATTATCCCAAATAATGTTTCCATTAATTTTATAATCCATAAATTCCTTTTATTTGTTTTCATTTTGACGGCTCAATGTTAGAATCATCTTTTTTGCATGATTTCAAGATGCAGTAGTATGTTTTCATGATTTTCGTCCACAATCGTCCATCACAAACCAAACACCAAGAACATGTATTTTTCCATCACATACCATTTTTTACATCACAGACCAATTTTTCACCCTTTCATTTTCATCCATTTTCGTGGTTTGTTGCGATTCTTCCATTTTCGTCCATCACAAACCAAACAAAAATTGCGGCTCCTTCATTCTAGTTTCATTTTTTCCGTGTTCAATTTCACGAATGAGTATGTTTCTATTTTCTCTTACTTTTTTCATGCATAGGACCCCAATATTTGTTTTTTTTGGATATAAATGAATTTCATATACCTGTTTGTAAGTGGTATATATTGGTACAGAATTATCATATATGTGTTAGAATTATGAATAAACGAATTTCATACGTGCTTATAAGTGGTATATATCGGTACAAAATTATCATGTATGTGTTAGAATTATGAATAAACGAATTTCATACCTGCTTGTAAGTGGTATATATCTGTACAAAATTATCATGTATGTGTTTAATACCCTTCATATACCTGAATACACATTCTAACATCATATAACTGAATGCATGTCCATAACTATGCAGGGGTATTTAAAATATCGTGTTTCAGGGGTATTTAAAAAAACAAGGGTATTTCAAATTGAATATGGAATAATAACTATGCAGTGAGCTATATTTTCTTCAATATTTTCTTACAAACAGGTATGAAATTGACATGTACCAATATATTATATATACCACTTACAAACAGGTATGAAATTCGTTTTTTCATAAGTCGTTTATATATACCACTTACAAACAGGTATATGAAATTCGTTTATATCCAAAAGAAAAAAAAAGATACAAATATTGGTTGGAACAACTTATATATTATCGAATGAAAAATATAATATTGCTAAGAATATTAGGTTAATGGAATTAATGAGAAATGGAAGCCGATTTCATATTTTTGGTTGAAAATTCGGTTGAAAATGGTAGCAGACGACAAAAATTAGTTGAAATTTTGAAAATCTCAAAATAACCAAATTTTGATTGAAAAATGGTAGCAGACGACAAAATAATGAAATTTGAAAAGAAATTCCATGTTGGAACTGAAAGAATTTTACAGAATCAATGTTTTTAGAAGAAAAAACATGAAAATCGAATTATCTCCTCAGCCAAATCGAGAAGCAGGTGTCAAAAGCAAAAAAAGGAATTTAAGAATTCCAAAGCTGGATGTGAGAATAAAATTGAAAATAAATATAATGATTTGTTAACTAAAAGGAATAAATTATTTATAAGAATATCTACAATTAAATTTAAAAAAACATTTTCCATCTTGGGAAATTTTGGTTGAAAATTGGGTTGAAAACGGTAGAAATTGGGTTGAAAATTTGAAATCTCAAATTACAAGATATTTTGGTTGAAAAATGGGAGTAGGTGGCAAAATAATGAAAATTGAAAAGAAATTCCATGTTGGGGCTGAACAAATTTTACATAATCGAATTTTTTAGAAGAAAAATAATGAAAAACGAATTTTCTCCTCAGCCAAACAAAGAAGCAGATGACAAAAACAAAAAAAGAAAATTAATTAAAACGAATTTTTTCCTTTTCTGTCTTTTTTTTTTTTATTATTTTGAATATCAGAGGGTCAAAACGGTAAATGAGCTACATTTAATTAAAACGAGCTGGACTGGAATGAAATTTTCAAGGATTATGGACAAAAGTGAAATATATGGGCAACTTTTAGCCCATTCTTGTAGATACCCCTGGAAACAATTTTCTTATTCAACATTTTTTCAAATTCACATACCTACTATATACAAAATTGGAATTTTAGGGTCCCCACTAGGCGTAAAATTCAATTTTATATCTAATAGATAGGTCAATTTTATCTCGAATATGTCAGGGACCTATTAGACACAAAACTGAAAAGTTTGAGGACTTATATTAGACATTTTTAAAGATCAAACACTTATTAGACACAATCCAGAAAGTTCAGGAACTAAACTTGAAATCTAACCTTACTTTTATATTGGGTAAATGACCTTTTTGGTCTTTGAAGTTTGAACAATATATATTTCAATTTCATCCATAGGTTTCAAAATCGTACAACCAAGTCACACAAAATTTAGAAAATAGTTATGCTACGACCCTAAATTAATGACCTCGGTTAAATAATTATCGGAGGTACTAATGTGAAAATTTTTAAATAAAATAATAATAATAATAATAGTAATAATAAATTATTATTATCTAAAAAGAAAAAGTCCTCTCCCTCCCCCTCCTCTCTTCTCCTACCCAACCCCATGCCCAAGAGACTCAAACTAAAATAGAGATCAAAAGAGAAAAAGATAAACACAGAGGATTATAGTCGTTCGACTGAGGTCTACATCTACTTTGAACTAGAGAGAGAAAGATTGATTTTATTAGCTACTCAATTCGTATACAAGTTACATCCAAAACTCAATTTCTAAGATTCCGTTTGGTAACCATTTTGTTTTTGGTTTTTGGTTTTTGAAAATACGCTTATAAACACTCTTTCCATCTATCCATTTATATGGTTTGGAACCTACATCCTTTCCATATTTTCAAAGGTCAACTAAAATTTTGAAAAAAAAAAAAAAGAAACTAGTTTTCAAAAACTTGTTTTTGTTTTTGGAATTTGACTGAGAACTCTAATATCTCCTTAACCAAGATGAAAACCATGGTAAGGAAATTAAAAAAGAAAACAAGCATAATTTTGAAAAACCAAAAATAAAAAACCAAATGGTTATCAAACTGGGCCTAAAAGATTTATATAGAAGATTCACATCGAAAGCAACCCTCGAGTTTTCGCCTCAACCGAATAGCCCAACCCTCACGAAATCTACCCTTTCCATTGAAACTGATAATTGAATGGGTTTAATTTTAGCTAACTCATGTGTTCACACGTAATTTCAAAGAGATGGGACATGTGAAATAAACTAGTATTTGTATTGATGTTGTGGGTATAGTACAATCCCTAATATGTAATCCTCTGATTATCTTTCTGGTGTGTGTTTCATTCAAAGACTAGCGTTTGTTCTCGAGTTTGAAGTTTCTTAAACTCACTTACTTTTTTTTTTATTATTATTTCTAGTTCCTTTAATAGCATGTCTTTGAAAATTTTGATTTTTTATCTTAATAAATTTTTAATTCTCCTTTTCTTTTAAAGTTTGATTTATTTTTATATTATATTTAGAATGTACACTTTTATAATATTATTATGACTTTGATTTATTTTTTAAGATAGAATGGATTTGGAGCAATACTATCATTACCAAATCAATTATATTAATGTTGGTCTAACACTCCAAAAATATCATCTCATCATCTTATTATTGAATTGAGAATCATATACTTGTTGACCAAAATTTAAAATTATTGGAGTTTATATTTATTTTACAATCTTCAATACTATCTATTATTGTATTAATGCATATATTTGACTTACCATTATTGATATATTTTCTTAAAGTAGTAGTTTATTACTTAAACAAACTTATTTTAAAGTTTCACAAAAAAACTCACGATATTTTTATTAGTTTCCATAATATATGTTATTTTTTTTGGAATATCCATTGATATTCAAATATACCGTGATACATCCTTAAATATGAGTTACTAATATTTACTATCAACGATAGCGATCTTTTCGTCCTTGATTAGAAGTGCATCTAATTACTCAACGTGCGTTATGAGTCATATTATATATATATATATGTTATATAGAGCCTCACATATATATTAGTGAGGGGGAACGTGTTAGAGAGAAGCAAAAGGAAAGGAGAAAAGTGTGGTAGAAAGTTTTTTTTTTTTTTGAGAAGGTGTGGTAGAAAGTTTATAAATATCGTATTGTTACTTGTATTACATTTCTTAGAAAGATATGAGTGTAACAAAGAGAAAATTAAACTTTGAACTTAAAAAAAAATTAGTGAGTGCAATAATAGAAGTCACTATTTACTCTTTAGGGAAAAAAATTGTCCACCTCTTAAAAAATTAAAAAAAAAAAAATTGAATCCGGATGAAAAAGAAAAACAAAAGAAAAAGTAAGAGAGTGGCAAATCTTGATAAAAAAAATAAATAATAAATAAAAAAAAGAACCAAGTTGGTTAACCTACCTGGTTAATCAACCAAAGCCAATATAACTCAACGATAATTGACATGTACCTCGACCAAGAGGTTGTTGGGAATGACTTAATCTTGGCCTAGTGTAGTGGTGCTTGAAGACCTTTGTCCCACATGGATAAATTTTGAATTGGGAAGAGTGTTTTTATACAAACACTCTCCCTTTCTCTTCTAAAAGTGGTTAAGAGTGGAAACAAGTCTTCACCCCACACGCGCGCGCTGTCGCCGCCGGATGGGCGGGTGGATTCGGGTAACTGCGCTCGCGCGTAATAAGTAAAGTGGGTTTTATTTTTTTGGCCAAGATAATTTCTTTTCCTTCTCTTCTTATATCCTCACGTGCCTTTGATTGTTCGTCGCCACGTGTCAGTCCGTCCGTCCCTCAGTTCCGTCCGTCCCGTGTGTGTTGAGTTGACCGAGCTGACCGCGCCTTTTCATTCCGAGCTGACCGCGCCTAGCTGACCGGATTTTGTTGTCTTGTTGACACGTGGCGCTACGTGGGAAAGTGACCGTTGGCTGCCTCCTCCCTATAAAAACCTGCAGCTTTGAGCAAAGATGGCATCAGTTTTTCCATCCACTTTCTACTTTCCTCCATTCACTCTGAGCAAAGTAATTCCTTGATTCCAAACCTTCTCTCTCGAGTGTACGAATGAGAAGGGTGTTGTGTTAACCTTGGGGAGCAACCGGCGTAAACGATTTACCACCGTGGTCGGGTCGAAATTGCTTTCAAGGCAGTGGTTATTCCACGACACAACAATTGTGTTTCTCAATTTCTTCCCTCAGAGGTTAGAGGTTCGAATCCCCACTCCCAAATGTTGCTGAACTTAAAAAAAAAGGTTAATCAGTTGCATGTCACACACAATAAGGTTGTCGGATCACCAAATAATTTCTTCTTCTTGTGGTCACAAGCGATTCAATAACGACTCCAAACTTTTTGTCTTTAATTTTAATTTTCGTTCAAACATCCAGCAGCACTCATGTCCAAAATTTCCCACACGACACAGAAATCTAAGAGAATAATATGCCCCTTTCGGATAATGTTGAGGTGGACCCAATCTCATAAATTTAGTTTGTCAATGCTCCAACTTGGTAGTGTTCCAACTTCTTTTTCCAACCTAAACAATTTAAAGCCATTTAAGCTTGGATCGCTACATTGAGAACTACTACATGTAGATGAAAAATATGGATAAGAATATAAGAGATTTAGAAAGATCTACGTGCCAAAGTGAGTATATAGCTTAGCGGTAATTGACATGTACCATCGACCAAGAGATCATAAGTTTAAATTCTCACATCCCTAGATATTGTTGAACTGAAAAATGATCTCTACATGATATATTTTCTTTGTTTAGAGAGGGGAGAGAAGTAGAATCAGGGTAGAAAATAAGGAAAGTTCAAACTTTGGGATGTTGAATAAATAATTCAATTTTCTATTTTGTTGAGATGATGATATTTTAAGAACGGAAAATATGGTTGGAAGTTATGACAACAACAAATTTAATATTTAAATGTTAAATTCCTAATCAAACAACTACTAAATAAGACTTTTAAAAGTCCACTAAAAAAAGTTCTCATTTATTAAGTTGCATAACTCAATTGACACAAGAGATTATATCCTCAATCAAATGTATGAAAGTTCGAGTCTCTACCCTTATATGTTGTTCAATTAAAAGAAAATTATTAAAAAACCAAAAAAAAAAAAACAAAAAAAGAAAAATCTTAAAAGCCTCCTTTAATTTGAAAGCAAAAGAGATTTTCTTTTTTCAGGAATTAATGCTCCAATTGCTTTCATACTTTTCTGGCGTATTTATTGTTCCTGAGCTTACGTGCTGTCTTTGCTTGATTCTCCCCACCAATAATTCACCTTGAAAATGTCTTTTTAGGGCAAAAATCTTATTGTACTACATACCTAAAAAAGCTTTTTAACTTATTTGACCTAACTTCGTATTTGATAACTGCGGATGCCAAAATCTGGCCAAGCAACTCACCTGACCTTCACGTGACACCAGCAGTGAATTTGTTGAGGACGGGAAAGACGTGACCTGCAAGACCAGTAAAAACCGCTGCATACTGGTGTGGTGTAGGCCACCTGCACTCCGATGCCTAAGTCAGATCAACAGTCAAAAGTATTTGTGTATATAGATTTCGAACCCTTTTTCTGGGTGTGGGAGGCCCCATTTATGCCTGTGTATTTCCTTAGGGTTTCCTTGGAGTTCAGAGGCGATTTAGGGCTGAACCGTGTGGAATCGGGATGGACCGAGGCAGCAGGAACCGAACGGGGGCATAAGGGCTCGGCCCGTGCAAGTGGACCGAATGGTAGGCCTCGGCTTTGGGTCGAGGCCTACCATATGGCTCGGGCCAAGGCCTGATCCCTCTGGCCTTGGCCCTACCCTCTGGCCTGTTCCTCCTTCAAGGCCCGTTTCCTAGTTGTCTCCTTGGGCTTGTATTGCATTGTCTTGCTTAGTCCTTGGATTCTGGTGTGGTCCAGATTTACCCATAACATTAAGCTCTCACTCTTGAATTTGGGATTCAGGTGTGACTTATTGTTATAGGTCGAGTTCCTTAAGCCCGATTTAAGAGTAATGATCTTTGCCCTGTGCTGACCTATGTGCAAACTTGTTGTCATCCTGCAAGATTGGATAGAAATAGACAAAAGAGAATATTCCCTGAATAGGGGTCAGGTGACATGAGAGACTACAAAAAATGACTGGAGAGCCTTGTCCCTGGACTAGCCTCGACCTCAGCCTCGGGATGAGGTCGAGCATTTCATTTCTCTAAAGACTCTCGCATTTGGTCGTTCGGAGCCCTTTAAAGTTTGTGTTCGGCCTTGGCAAAAGGTGCTCGGCTTCAGCAGTCTTGGCTTCAGCAGACGAAGTAAGGTAGACCCGTGGCCTTGGGGAGAGGTTGAGGAAATACGTCAACCTCTCTGTAGGAATTGATTTCATCCCAAGGGTGCGTACATTCTATTGGGGACTTGGGGAGGTTGAGGAAATACGTCAACCTCTCTGCAAGAATTGATTTCATCCTAAGGGTGCGTACACTCTGTTGGGGACTTGGGGAGATTGAGGAAATACGTCAACCTCTCTACAAGAATTGATTTCATCCCAAGGGTGCGTACACTCTGTTGGGGACTTGGGGAGGTTGAGGAAATGCGTCAACCTCTCTGCAAGAATTAATTTCATCCCAATGGTGCGTACACTCTGTTGGGGACTTCGGGAGGTTGAGGAAATACGTCAACCTCTCTGCAAGAATTAATTTCATCCCAAGGGTGCGTACACTATTTTCGGGACTTGGGGAGGTTGAGGAAATACGTCAACCTCTTTGCAAGAATTAATTTCATCCCAAGGGTGCGTACACTCTGTTGGGGACTTGGGGAGGTTGAGGAAATATGTCAACCTCTCTGCACAAATTGATTTCATCCCAAGGGGAGACTGGGAGAGATCGTAAGTATAGAAGTTTGGCCTCTGCAAGAATCATTCTCGTCTGGCCACATGCGTCACATCCTACGGAAAAAACGCTTTATGCAAAACACAATATAATAGCTTTATTAAATTCGCAAACGTTTCTGTGTTTTACAGTAGGAAAAATCATAGACAAACGTCACGTAAGCAAACATAAATCGAAAAAGTAATTGCTCCTGGTCGGCCTCGGCCTTCCTGTAGTGGTGACGTTGCCTGCCACTTTTCTTTGATGTGGCTACTGATAGTAAATCTTCAAGTGTTCTGCATTCCATGGGTGTGGAGTTGGTTTCCCGTTCTCATCAATCAAGGCATAACTGCCGGGGCGGACCACTTTGCTAATTTGGTAAGGCCCTTCCCATGCCGGTCCCAACGCACCTGCATTAGGATCTCTGGTGTTTTGCATGACTTTCCTCAGTACTAGATCTTCCTCCTTGAAAGTGCGCCTTTTCACTTTTGTGTTATAATACCTGGCAATCCTGTTTTTATACTCTGCAACCCGAAGTCGTGCCATCTTCCGATGCTCGTTTAGAAGGTCCAAATTCAACCTCATTGCTTCATCATTTCCTTGCACGCTAAATTGTTCTGTTTTGGGGGAGGGTATGCTGACCTCCACTGGAACTACTGCCTTTGCGCCGAATGAAAGGGAGAAAGGCGTTTCTTCTGTTGAGGTGTGTCGTCTGATACACCCACAGTACATGCGGGAGTTCTTCAGCCCATAATCCTTTCAGCCCTTCAAGCTTCGTTTTCAAATTCTGCTTGATTATTTTATTCACAGCCTCCACCTGGCCATTAGCTTGCGGATGGGCTAGGGATGAACAACGATGCGTAATGCCCAAATCTAAATAGAATTTCCTAAAAGCGGCATTATTGAACTACCTACCATTATCTGATATGATGGTGTTAGGAATCCCAAAACGGCACACAATATTCTTCCATATGAAGTCATTAATTTTCTTTTCGGTAATGGTTGCTAGCGGTTCTGCCTCTGCCCATTTTGTGAAATAATCCACAGCTACAACTGCATACTTGGTTTGTCCTTTACCTTGAGGTAGAGGTCCGATCAGATCTATTCCCCATTGCACGAATGGCCAAGGGCTGATAATGTTCGTTAAAGGCTCGAGTGGTTGCCTAGGAATGGGTGCAAACCTTTGGCACTGGTCGCAGGATCTCGTGAAATGTTTTGCGTCTTTTAACATCGTTGGCCAGTAATAACCTTGCCTGACGATCTTGTGACACAGTGATCTCGCTCCCGAATGGTTTTCACACACCCCTTCATGTATCTCTCTCATAACATAGTTAGCATCATCTAAGGGAAGACATCTCAGCAACGGCATCAAGTAACCCCTTTTGTATAGTTTACCTTCCCTTAACACGAAATGCGATGCTCGCCTCTGAACCTTTTTAGCCTCTATCTTCTCTGCTGGCAGCTCACCTTTCTCTAAGTAATCAAGGATCGGATCCATCCATGAAGTTTCTCTTGCTTCAGGGGAGGGTTCAGTTTCAATTGATGGGGTGCCCTCCCCATCTGCAGGATCCTCGACCTCGAGCCTCGGATCTTCGGCCTCTGCCTCGGCCTCATCCTCGGGCTCCGGCTTTGCTCGACCATCTGTCTCGGGAACCTCCTTAGTACACATCGTGGGCTCAGACAAAACCTCAACTGGTACAGTCCTGCTCAACTCTATATCGTAGGCAGCCGCCAAGCGGGCCAGTGAATCTGCGTTGGCGTTATGAGACCTTGGGATTTGCTTGATCTCCCACTTCTCAAATTTGGATAGCAATTCCCTGGTCGGATAAGTACTTACTCATTCTCTGTTCCCTGGTTTGATATTCCGCCATCACTTGCTTTACGATTAGTTGTGAATCGCTCTGAACCAGGAGGTCTGATACTCCGATCTCTCTTGCCAACTTCAATCCTGCAAGGAGTGCCTCGTACTTGGCCTCATTATTCGAGGCCTTGAAATTAAACCTCAGGGCGTACTCGAATCTCCCTCCATCTGGGGATTCAAGTAAAATTCCTGCTCCGCAGCCCTTGGTATTGGAGGACCCATCTACAAAGAGCGTCCAAGTATGTTTCACCTCTCCCATACTCAGTAGATTGACCACTGTGCCCAATTGGTTTTGCTCGGCCTCGGCCTTGGCAGCTGTTAATTCTGCCACAAAATCTGCCACAACTTGCCCCTTTATTGCGGTTCGAGGCTTGTAGTGGATATCATATTCACTCAACTCCACTGCCCACTTCATGAGGAGGCCCGAGGCATCTGGTTTCTGTAACACTTGTTTCAGAGGAAATTTTGTCAAAACTATTACCTTATGGGCCTAGAAATATGGTCGTAATCTCCTAACCGACGTGACCAAGGCCAGGGCGAGCTTCTCCACTTGGGGATATCTTGTTTCTGCTCCGACCATAGATCTACTGGTATAATACACAGACCGCTGAAGTTTTCCTTCTTCTTTGATCACTGCAGAACTTACGGGTGTATCTGAGGCTGCTAAGTAGAGCAACAGCTCGTCACCTGGGAGCGGCTTGGCTAGGAGCGGGGCCGAGCTCAGATAGTCTTTCAATTCCCGAATAGCTTTTTCGCACTCTTCTGTCCATTCGAAACGTGATCCCTGTCTCAAAATTTTAAAGAAGGGTAAGCATCTGTCAGTAGATCTACTAACAAACCTGTTCAGGGCGACGATCCTTCCGTTCAAACTTTGAAGTTGCTTGAGATTGGACGGGGAGGACATTTGCATGATCGCTCTGATCTTGTCTGGGTTTGCCTCTCCTCTGATGCACCATGAATCCCAAGAACTTTCCTAACGTTACCCCAAAAGCGCACTTACTCGGATTCAGTTTCATCTGGTACTTCCGAAGTATCTAGAAAGCCTCGTTGAGGTCAGACTCATGGTATTGAGACCTCAAACTCTTCACCAACATATCATCCACGTAGACCTCCATGTTCTTTCCTAATAAAGGAGTGAACATGTGGTTTACCATCCGTTGATACGTTGCCCTGACGTTCTTCAAGCCGAACAACATGACCTTGTAGTAGTACATGAAGGATTGGAATTCCATAATTCCGTAAAGCGGAAGCGTGATTGGGACCGATTCGTAATTAATTTTGTTTAATCTAAAATACTAATACATTGGCAATAATATTAGAACTATTCTAAATATATATTAAGGCTAAGCATACAAAAATATTAGATCTAAATCTAATATGTATAGTAACAAATTACTTACTCTCGTTGACGACTCAGATTAAATTCACCAACTGCTTGTGAAATAATCACGAACCAGTGCGAACACCACCACCATGGCTACACCGGTATGACTCTAAGACTTCTAGAGGCAGGAGACTGGTGGGAGTCTAGAGGGAGAATTCTCTGAGAGTAGGAGAATGAATGGATGCCTTTCACCCCACCCCAGGGGTCCTATATATAGTAAAGGCCAAGACCTTTTTCCTAATAGGAAAAGGAAGACCTTTTCCTAATAGGAAAAGGAAGACCTTTTCCTAATAGGAAAAAATCTCTAATTTTAATAAACAATTAATTAATTTCCCAATTAAATATCATATATTTAATCTTAGGGATTTTATTAAAATTAAAATTAATATGAATCCAATTCATATTAAATTTATTTGAACTCTTACAAATATTTTCTTTCCTAATAGGAAAAGGTCTCTAATTTTAATAAATAAATAATTAATTCCATAATTAATTAATTACCAAATTAAATATCATATATTTAATCTTAGGGATTTTATTAAAATTAATATGAATCCAATTCATATTAAATTTATTTGAACTCTTTCAAATATTTTCTCTCAAGAATTATTTTTTTGAAATTAATTCAAAAATTATATTATAAAGTTTCATAAACTTTATATTATAATGCATCAATATACATTATACGATTCCCCAAATAAATTGAACACTTTCAATTTACAATTTATACTTAATTGCCTCAAGTCTCTTTACGAGCTACCAGTGGGACTTAATGGACCTACAGATCAGAAGCTCCAACGATACGAGACTAATTGGCCAAACTCATTAACCAAGTTTAGTCAACATTCGTTAACTGTGGGACACTCCACTAAAGACCCACAGCTGCACTCTTCTCACTGTAGAATATTTTTGTGTCCACGGATATCGACCAAGCAGTAAGTCATTCCTTCACGTGTGTTCGTAACACCAGCTGGGTCAAATTACCGTTTTACCTCTGGGTTACCTCTGGTTCCTTAAGTACCACTGATTCCTCTAATGAACAAGTTGTTTAGGGTCCAACCACTAAACAGGAGTTCCTCTCGGGCCAGGAGAGGACGACGCGCCTTTGTTCAAGCCCCGGAATCAGCCCTTAAGGGAACACACATCTACTTACCCCAATAGGGGAAGGAGTGAATTCCATCTTGTATTGTTATGTTCCCAGGCCCCATTCGGTCTTGCCCCTGAAATGGTAGGATTATTGAGTCGGCGAACTGACCACTCTCACCCTTACAAATCTAAGGACAATCCCTCCTGAAAGGAGTTCATAACAGACTCAGGATTGAGATTGAGTTACCTAGGTCATCCTATTGAAATAGAAACCTAAACTAGTTAACGGCGTTACATCTAGTGGTTACTATTTCGCGGTCCGGTCTTATGCAAACTCATTGCATAGGATACCCCCACCCGCATGTCTCATACATGGATGCTTTGGATCATTGCATCTGTATCGAATACAAGGTGAGCCGTATCACATAGTGTCACCAGGATAAGGTACCCAGCCTTATCCCTATACTATAGACCTTTTAGGTTGTTACTTGGACACTGATCCCCGTATGTCCCCACATACTAGTCCAAGTTTCATTTAAACAACCTTGGATCTTAATTTATTGGATTTAGGGTTTATTAATGCAAACTCGATTATTCAATAACCAAATTACTGAATTACTCAAATAACACTTTATTGAGATCGATTAATTTGTTTCATTTACTATCTACGAGTTTTAGGGCATAAAACCCAACAGTACAACCCTCGACTAGTGATGAATGAAGTTTTTTCCTGATCGGGTTCGTGCATTTTAATTTGGTTGTACCCTGAGTATGCATCCATAAAACTCAACATCTCGTGCCCTGTTGTTGCACCAACCAACTGATCGATCATGGGCAGGGGATAACTGTCCTTTGGGCATGCCTTATTCAGGTCGGTGAAGTCGATGCACATCCGCCACTTTTCGTTAGCCTTCTTTACCAACCACATTGGACAACCATTGGGGATAGTGAACTTCTCTGATGAACCCCACTTTAAGCAACTCATCCACTTGACTGGCAATAACATTGTTCCTTTCTGAATTAAATGCTCGTCGCTTTTGCTTTACTGGCTTGAAATCCCTGTCCACGTTTAATTAGTGAACTATCACTTCCAAGTCAATTCCTAGCATATCCTCAGATGACCATGCGAACAGATCTTCGTTTGCCCTTAAGAAGCCAATCAATCTGTCTCTTTGCTCAGCCCCCAGCTTGGTGCCGATGTTCACTCTCCTTTCCTCAGACATTAGTGGCACCGACTCCAGCTCTTCTGAAGGCTGTCACCTCGGGTCAGGTCCTACGACACCGTCACTACGTGGGACCTTATGATCGTCCTCGAAGTTAGGGTCGGCCTCTTCCTTACAGAGGTCAGCCGTGGCTAGATTCGATGTTTCCTGCTCATACTTGAAGTTTTCTGCGAAACCCTGAACTTATTCCATTCTACGAACCACCACCGATACGCAGTCTGCACTGGCAAGCACTCTTCCCCACAGACGGCGCCAACTGTTGATGTCAAAATCTAGCCAAGCAACTCACCTGACTTTCACGTGACACCAGCAGTGAATTTGTTGAGGACGAGGAAGACATGACCTGCAATACCAGTAAAAACCGCTGCACACCAGTGTGGTGTAGGCCACCTGCACTCTGATGCCTAAGTCAGATCAACAGTCAAAAGTATTTGTGTAGATAGATCCGAACCCTTTTTTTGGGTGTGGGAGGCCCCATTTATACCTGTGTCTTTCCTTAGGGCTTCCTTGGCGTTCGAAGGCGATTTAGGGCTGAACCGTGTGGAACCGGGTTGGACCGAGGCAGCAGGAACCGAACGGGGGCATAAGGGCTCGGCCCGCTCAAGTGGACCGAATGGTAGGCCTCGGCTTTGGGCCGAGGCCGACCATAATGCTCGGGCCAAGGCCTGATCCCTCTGGCCTTGGCCCGACCCTTTGGCCTGTTCCTCCTTTAGGGCCCATTTCCTGGTTGTCTCCTTGGGCTTGTATTGCATTGTCTTGCTTAGTCCTTGAATTCTGGTGTGGTCCAGATTTACCCATAACAATAACTATTCATATTTCTCATTCTTCATTTTTTAGAAATGTTTTTAAAATTATTTAGAAATTTTGAAAACAATAGAGTTATTGTCTTGTATATTAATCGCTTACAAACACTATTTTCATCTATGAATGTCTTTTTTTAATCTATTAGAAATGTTTTTAAAATCCAAACTCAAGTCTTGAAAACTAAAAGTAGTTTTTGAAATTTGGAATCTGGTTAAGAATTCAATTTTCCATTTAAGAAAGATAAAAACGATTAAGAAAAAAAAAAGTGAAGAAACAAAATTTCAAAAACAAAAAAATAAAATTGTTATCAAACGAAGGCGTAAATTTTTTTATTTCTAGTTCATATTTCCAGTTTTTTCAAAACATAAATAAAAGCATTATTTTATCATTATTGACTTATAAAATGCATATCTTAAGTATATAAGATACTTAATTTTAAAAACTAAATTTAATTTACAAGAAACTAGGAATGATTACAAAACATTCATATGTTTCTGTTTCTTTTTTTACTAAACAATAAAGAACAAGAAACAAAAAATATTTACCCAAACACAGTTCTGCTTTTCTTTTTTTAAGAAAGAGAAAACTAGAAACAAAAAACAATAAATAAGAAATAAGAAGCATGAAATGAGACACTTAAGGCTTGGTTGATAACATTCTTGTTTCATTTTTCTTGTTTTTTGTTTTTATTAAGAACTAAAAATAGAAATATATTTGATAACTATTTATGTTTCGTCTCTTGTTTTCTAAGAACTAAAAACAAAAAACATGTTTGATAACTATTTAGGAGTCGTTTGAGGCACTGGATTGAGTTGAGTTGATCAGTGGGGCTATTATAGCCCACTCAACGTTTGGAACACTAGTTTAATTAAATGGGGGTTGGGCTAATTTTACCCTCGTTTTGCTACAGTACCTTCGTTTTGCTATTATAACTCACTCACATTTTTTCAGTCCCATTCTCGCCGACAACCACCTCCTACGAACATTCCGGTGAGGGCCACCAACGTCGACAACAATTCTGGCAAAAATTTTGGCGATCACCGCCAGTGACTGGAATTTTTTTCTTTCTTTTCTTCTATTTCTTTCTTTATTTTTCGAAATGAAAGAAGAAAAAAATGAAAAAAAAAAAAAATTCAAGTCACCGATGGCGCCAGCAGTTCTAAGTTCCTCTTACCCATATGTACCTAAGAAGAACCTGGGTTTGTATAGGTTGTGCGATTATATTCTTTTGACATTTTGATTGGAAATATATCATTAGTTTGCTAATAATACACACTTGTTTGTGAATAACACGTGAATCATGCACATTTTTTTTATGGTTCAGTTACATGTGAGATTTGACATATACTCTTTTTCTTAAGGTCGAAGGTTCAAATTTTCATACTTCATATTTGTTGTATTAACAAAAAATAAAATGTTAATGAATGTTGTATTTCTTGCTTTTTGATTGGATTCTTTTAGATGTTAAACATTGGAAAAGTTTGAAGATTTATCTAATGGCCCATTTTTTTTAGTTGAGGTTAAAATAAAATATCTCACTCTATGTGTTGGCATTTTAAAATTTTTTAAAAAATTAGTACATTTTAGGAGTTTCTTTTCAAAAATTAGAATAAATAGCAAAATTGATTGTCATATTTACCATCCTCCTCACAACAACAACAAACAATAAAAGAAATAAAATAGTTATAACCCTGACCATTATAACCAACTCTGCACCTCAAACAAGACTTTCTAAACCTAGACTATAATACTCTATACCCCAAACACATACTATTTAACTACTATTATAACCCTCAGACTATTATAACAAACTCTGTGTCCCATCTATTAATGTTTCTTGTTTCTTTAAAAAACGAATTAAAAAAAAAAAACAAAACAAAACGTATTTGATAAGCATTTCTTGTTTCTTTGTTTTTTTAGTTGAAATAAATTTTAGTACATATAGTATAACAAAATATATAACATCCATTTATCTATACAATTTCAATCCCAAAGTAAAATTAAATAATAATAATAAATTTTATCATTTGAATGTTGTCAACATTCAAATTTGACATGTAATGTCATCTCTTACCCTAGCCTAATTCACCTAATTACATTATGTCAAGATTATGAGTTAGGTTCAATTAGACTAATTTGTAAATTTTCTGATAAACTTTGTAAATCTTCAACGAACATTAATTTATTGCACAATATGTTATTGGTATATATTTTTGTGTGTTGACTCTGAAACATTTATTTAAAATTAGACAATTGAGCATCCCCACATTTTTTTAATTCAATAATAGAATTTATTTTTATCTTTTTTCGCTAAAAATGAATGTCTTTTTCATTAGCCTATCAAAAACGAAAGAAGAAAGATTTTTTTTCTTTGAAAATTAATGTTAAATATGAAATAGCATTAAAAAATAATAACTTTCCTTTGCAAAAAAAAAAATAATAATAACTTTAGAAATGTTGAAGTAGTTTAAAAAATAAAAGGGAAGGAAGCATTAAAAAAAAGATGGAAGAGAGAGATGTGACATCCAAAAGGGAAGGGAAAGTGAAAAATATGTGGTAGATGGATGAAAATTGAAAAAAAAAAAACAAAAACAAAACCGAATTTTGGGGTTTGGGTTAGGTTTCATTTTGGTCCCTGAGTTTTCAAACTCAACCATTTAGTTCCTGAGGTTTGGTTATAGTTTCATTTTAGTCTCTCCATCAATTTTTCTGTTAAATGTTAACGGATTACTGACGTGGCGATATTTTTTTTTTATTAAAAAAAATTATTTTTCATTTTTTAAAATAAAAATAAATAAATATATTATTTTTTAATATATTTTAATTTCTTTTTTTTATTCTTCATCTTCAACCCCATCATCAGCCTCTTCCATCTAATTCAAAATCCCCACCAAACCTCCGGTCGCCGTTGCCCGCCGGTTACCGCCGTCGTCGGCGGCCGTCCACCGTCGCTGACATTTTTTTTTCTCTTTTTTTCTTCTTTCTTTCTCTCTCGCCATCTTCTTCTCTCTCGCCGACCGGTTGTTCCAGTACTGTTAATTTTTTTTTAAAAAAAAAAGAAGGGGGTTTCCCCTTCGAAACCAGCTGGAACGAACCCAAGGGGAAACCCCCTTCTCCTTTTTTTTTTAAAAAAAAAACACAGTGGGCGCGAAACGAAAGAGATCTGGCGCGGGCGAGCGGGCCTATGAACGACGGGCGAGCATTCGACGGCGGGGCTACGAACAGCGAGTGCGAAACGAATGGCAGGAAGTGAATGAGATCTCAATCTGGCACGAAACGAACGAGACCTACTCGCGAACTGACCTCACCCGTGGACGTTGCTCGCTGCCGACGGTATGCTCGCATCGACGCTGCTCACAAACGGACTACTCGCTGCGGATCTGCTGTCAACGGACTACTCGCCGCGGATCTTGCTACCGAGGTTGAAGAACAAGTGATTTTCTCTAGATGGTTTTCAAATCTGGGTTCCTTAATTTTTTTTAAAAAAAGTAAAAAACAGAAAGAAATGAAGAAGAAAGAAAAATAAAAGAAGGAGAAGAAGAAAAAAAAAAGGGGCCAGCGGTGGCGGCCGGTGGTTAGTGCTGCCGCCGGCAATTGGAGGGATGGTGGGTAGATTGTGGGTGGATGGTGAAGAAGGAGGAGGAAGGAGAGAAAGAAATAAAATATTAAAAAATAATTATTTTTTATTGATTTAATTTTAATTTTATTTTAAAAATTAAAAAAAAAAAGAAGAAAAAATACACTTTTGGTCCCTGAGGTTTGGGTTAAGTGACACTTTGGTCCCTGAGTTTTCAAACTCAACAAAAATACCCATGAGGTTTGGGATAAGGAGCACTTTGGTCCCTGCCGTTTATTTTTCTGTTAAATTCTAACGGTTGCTGACGTGGCATTATTATTTTAATAAAAAAATTATTTTTTTTTAATTTTTTTAAATAAAAAATATTAAAATATTATTATTTTATTTTTATTTTTTATTCTTTCTTTCTCTCTCTCTTCTTCTTCTTCTTCTCCTTCTCCATTTTCTTCCTCTCCTTCTCCATCTTCTTCCTCTTCCTATCTCCAGCAACCGCCGGCCACCGCCGGCCGCCGTCTGGCAACTTTTTTTTTCTCTTTCTCTTTTCTTCTTCTCTCTTACCCCATTTTTTTCCTTTTTTTTTTATAATAATGTAAGAGGGAGAAGGGACCTCCCTCCTCCTCCATTTCCGGCCACTGCACAAACAATGAACGACACGAACGACGAACGGTAAACGGCAACCCACGCGAAAGCAGATTTGGGTTCCGACCGAACCCACGCGAGTCCCTCTTCAACCTCTGCAAACAAGACAGATCTGGGTTTCGACCGGCAAATCTATGAAGATCTACGAAGATAGATCTGCTATCCTGCAGATCTGAGTTCGATCGTTACCTGAGAAGTTGATTGACGACCGAGGGTTTTGTCAGGACGGCGACGAGGATGAAGGGAAACTACTTCGTCTTTCAGTTCACGGCGCATCTGAGCTTCGAACAGATCTGAAACACTACGCATCTGGGCTTCAAACGGCGGGGCTTTGACGACTGACGGTGGAGATCTGGGCTTCGACGGCAGATCTGAAACGTTTTCGACGTTGTAGCTCCTCCCTCACGCCTACTGTCGAGCCGTGAGTTCGTGAGCCCCTTTTTGGCTCCGAAAGGAGAAGGTAATAAGAGAAAAAAAATTCTGGGCGACGACGGAGGCGGTGGCCGACGGTGGAGACGGCGACCAGAAGCAGAGATTGATCTAAGGTTGAGGAGGAAGATGGGAGGAAGAAGATGGGGATGAAGAAGATGAAGAAAAAAGAAAAATAATAAAAAAATATTTAAACCCACTGAAATGGAGAACCGGAGAAGACGATCGGAGATGGAGAACCCACCGGAGAAGAAGATCGGAGATGGCGAACGGCGGCTCCATCGAACGACAACTCCGGCATAGGTTGTCGCCGATGGTCTAAAGAAGAAAAAGCTAGCGGTGGTCGGTCTGGAGAAAAGAAGAAGAAGGAGAAGAAACATAAAAGAAAAAAGAAAAAAAATTAGAAATGAAAAAAGAAAAATATAATAATATATTTTTTTATTATTTTAATTTTTTTTTATTTTAAAAAACTAAAAATACCATTTTTTTAATAACAAAAATAATGCCACATCAGAATTCTGTTAACATTTAACAGAAAAATGGATGGAGGGACCAACTTGCTCCTTATATCAAACCTCAAGGGTAGTTTTGTTGAGTTTTAAAACTCAGGGACCAAAGTGTAACTTAACTCAAACCTCAGGGACTAAAAGTGTATTTTTCCCTTAAAAAAAAGTAGGTGCCATGTAACGTCGGCAATTAAGGTAAACCTTGTTTCTCTTTTATTTTTGAGTATAATTGGGCTAAGTTAAGGGTTTTGTTATGTGGTATAGCTTAAGGGCTTTTTGGTAAATGAACTAATGTTTGAAGCTTGCCCTAAATCCCCTTCTTGATTTTTGTTTGCCGCAGCCACTATTCCCCTTTCTCCCTCTCGATTTTTTCGGCCTCAAGCAACAACTCTTGCAATTTTCTTCTTCTTCTCCTTGCACCGTGAACTCCCAGCTGCCGTCAGCCCTTCTTTTTCTTCTTCTTTGCGAGTCCCTGCTTTGTCGTCTCCACCACCCAGCCGTGACTATGCAACGCTCGACCTCCGGCGGTTTGCTTCGTCCCCTCCTGCGTGTTCGCAAGTCTGCAGCGGTGGCCTTCGTCTCTTCGACCAGCAGGTGAGTCCTCCCATTTTATTTTCTTCGATTGGTCCTGTTCTCGTGCGAAAACATCTTCTCCCTCGCCGATCTCTCACTCCCAGCCCCTCCCTTCTCTGTTTTTCGTGTTGTAACAGGGTGGGTGTGATCGAGTTAGCAGTTTTTCCGGCGACAGCACCATTAGGCGCGACCAGCAGCTGTTCAGGGGCGCTTTCTGAGTTTCCCGGTGTTTTTAGGTGAGTTTCCGGAGTGGGTAAATTGGAGTGAAGCTTGTTTTGGTTGGTTGTAGTATTTAATCGTTTACCCATTGATTGTGGCTATCGTTTCCAAGGTTTTCGTGGCATTCGGGATTGTATTTGTCGTGTTGGAGCAAAATTTGAGGGCTTGGACAGCAAGCTTAGTTTCTTTTATATAAGTAGCTTTTGGACATGAAGTTGTTGCTTTTGGAATCATTGTATGCTTATTAGTAGTGAATTGAAGTTTTGGATAAGTTTTCATGCTTTGGTCAAATGTTCCTTGGTATGTTGTATGCTTACTTGAATATGGTTTAAGTGTTGTTTACTTGGACACGACTTAAGTGTTGCTATGCTTGTAGGATTAAGTAAGTATGTTTGGAATGTTTGATTCATGATTTGTTATGGATTGTGTTCATGTTATGGAGGATGGGTTAAATGTTCATTGGAGTTGTGATTGGAGTTGGGTTGTGATTCTGGCTCATTTGTGTTTATAGAAGTGCATCGTTAATGTTTCCAGGTGTAGAAATTTTGGGTTCCCTATATGTATGTCGTTATGTTGCCGAATTTTCGGTAGTCTCATAGTGGTTTAGGGATCATAATTACTTTTGAGGAAAGGCTTAGAATAGGACCTCGACTACGTTTTAGGGCCTTAGGTAGACTTATTAAATTCCTTAAGTCTTACATAACTAGAGTGTGTTCCTTCCCCATCTCAGGACTGATAGAACTTAGTTGTCAGGCACGTTTATGTGTGTTCTATTAGTTGACTGTTAGAGCTCAGTTTCAGGCACGCTAGCGTGCACTCTCTCAGTTCAGGATGGTGTTGAGCTTATGATCAGGCACGTTGTTCGTGCGCCAGTTGACACCAGGCATGTTTACATGCGTCAGTTGCTCCACCGTATTTTTATCTTTACATTCAGGGGTGTTGTGTTGGGATAGGTGTAGTTCTGCTAGAGGTGGCTAGCTAGTCTCTAGTTTACTTGCCTTAACCGACTGACCCACACAACACTTTAGTTGGCACAGGTTGGGGATAGGTTAACACCCTAGACAAAGCATGTTTATGTGATCAGTTGTGGCCCTAGGGTTAGAAACCCGAATGCTTATTCCAGTTAGGTTCCTATGTCGCTAAGACCTAGAAATTCAGAAACTCAGTTTCAAGTTACTAGATCTCATATTTTCAGTTTCGGCTCTTAAGTGGGTACTTACTGAGTATATTCTTATATACTCACCCATGCTACATGTCTTTCCTTTTTCAGGTGGTACTTGAGAGCGTTGGCGATTGGCGAGGGTCGTGGCTTGACTGGCTATGGGATTGCAGCTTCAAATTAAACTGTCATTTTTCCTTAGGAATTCAGTTTCTTTCATCCTAGGATTTGCTTTATGTTGAACCTTCATTTTGAAATGATTGTTCTACCTTTGGCATTTATTCAGATGTTTTTATATCGTTATTTATTTGAGGAACTTATTCATGTTTTGGGCCCTAGTTGAATTAAATTAAAAACATTGTTATTTTTCGCTTTAAAGTTTACAAAGTTTTCCGTACTCATGCATGTAGTAGCGACCTCTTTGTATGTTTTTATTCCCTCTTTAGTCGGGTCGTTACATGCCACGTCAGCAATCCGTTAGTTATTAACGGAAAAATTGATTGAGGGACTAAAATGAAACTAAAACCAAACCTCAGAGACTAAATTGTTGAGTTTGAAACCTCAGGGACCAAAATGAAACCTAACCCAAACCTCAGGGACCAAAAGTGTATTTTTCCCTTAATTTATTGCACAATATGCTATTGGTATACATTTTTGTGTGTTGACTCTGAAACATTTATTTAAAATTAGACAATTGAGCATCCCCACATTTCTTTAATTCAATAATAGAATTTATTTTTATCTTTTGTCTTTAAAAATGAATGTCTTTTTCATTAGCCTATCAAAAACGAAAGAAGAAAGATTTTTTTTTCTTTGAAAATTAATGTTAAATATGAAATATCATTAAAAAATAATAACTTTCCTTTGCAAAAAAAAAAAATAATAATAATAACTTTAGAAATGTCGAAGTAGTTTAAAAAATAAAAGGGAAGGAAGCATTAAAAAATGATGGAAGAGAGAGATGTGACATCCAAAAGGGAAGGGAAAGTGAAAAATATGTGGTAGATGGATGAAAATTGAAAAAAAAAAAAAAACAAAAAAAAATTGTTATCAAATCGAATTTTGGGGTAGTTTCTCAAAATTTGCATTTTTTTTTAGAAATGTTTCTTAAAATTTAGAATCAAGGAAAACAAGATGGTTTCTTACTAAACGAGAAACGGAAACAAAAACATTATTAAACGAACCTTTTTACCTTTTTCTTTTTTTAAGAATGACCATTTTCATCCATCATTTTCTTTTCTAATTTTTTTTTCACTTTTAAAAAAACTTTTGCAAAGTCATTTCATCTATTTTTTTAAGAAAAGAAAAAACAGTTTTCCTTTCAAATAATATTCAAGAATGAGCTAATCATTGTACTACAAAAAAGAAAAAAAAATCGAGATAATCATCTAATATCCATGTAACTAAATGAAATTTTGCTTTTTTTTTTTTTTAAAAAAAAAAAAACTAACTGAATTTTTTTCAAACAAAAAAAATCATTTTAAGAAAGTCCAAAACTTAAAATCATATTCAACGCAAGGTGCAAAAAAATCCATTTTAAGGGAATAAAATAATAGACACGTCCTCTGGAGATGGGACCCATTTGAATAAATTAATTTTTGTCATTTTGTGGAAAATCATTTAAAAAAAAAAAAAAAAATCTTTTTTCTCTGTTTAAAAATCCTTCATTTGGATAAGGGAAAATGGCCCATGTCATTGCCCTCTATTTCAAGACTCATGACAATATAATATATATAATTATAGAGAGAGAAAAAATAAATAAATAAATAAGTGAAGAAGAAGAAGAAGGGTGGTGTGAGAGTTAAAAATGGTGGTGGTTCAGAAGGTTGAAATGTGCTTGAAGTTGTTGAAAATGGCAGTGAAGTTTATAATAGTTATAGTGAGTTCGGTCGATTCACTTTTCATGTCGATGCCTTTAAGTTCTTCTCCTATGCAGCTTCTTCCAGACGACCCAAGTCTTTCTCTGGCTTTTCCCTATTTTGTTAGGTGACTTTTTGTTTTATTTTTCTTGCTTAGATACATAAACTTTCTTTGTTCTTGTATATGTTTATGTTTTGAATTTTGATCTTTCTCTTTGTTAGGTGTGTTTTTGCTCTCTCCTACTTCTCTCTATTATTTGAGGAATCTTACATTCTTACAGAAGATTTTATGTCTTGGATCGATGTATAAGAAAATTTAGACCCTGTTTAATAACCGTTTGGTTTTTTTGTTTTTTGTTTTAGTATCTACCTTCTTTCTTGTTTTCAAAAACCAAGTCTAGGGAATTTGGGAGAAAACAAGTACAATATTCTAAAACCAAAAACAAAAAAACCAAATTGTTATCAAACGGTATTAGATTACATGGGGTTCCATCTCAAAAACCAATTGACAATAAGTAGAGTAGCTCATCTATCTTATGAATTGGAAGGTCTCCACTAATCTTTTCAATGTGGGATCTTCAACAAACGGGGCCTTAAAAAGCTGTATTTTGAGTTCGTATAGAATAGTTATTAGAGACACTTTGTGTTGAGTAACATCTTCTCGTTTGATTCTTCGCTCTCTTTTGATTAGAAAATTTGAAACTATATTTCAAATATTTATTGAAAGATTATCAACAGATAAAGAAGATTTCCAACCAGATATAATTGTTATTATATGTAGAGATCAGTAACGTTGACAATGAATAGTTGTTCTTGATTTCTGTGCTTCAGGGACAAGGTAATTGGGAAAAAAAAATCCTAGTTTGAAATGGTCCAAAGAACAAAAAGAAGTTTCTTGGATTTTATTTGAAGTACGAGGAATGCAAAACTTTTTAATTATCATTATGTAATGATGAAATTATTGTTTCTTCTCTATTCTTTGCAGTAAAAAATACATCTTTTTTATTTGTAAAATTACTTAGAATGGAAAATTTTGTGTTTTAGGAGTGTACTTTGTCAGGGGCTTTCCGAAATTACCCCTGAAACATACCGTTAATTATTCAAAATCAATTTTATGTTTGATTTTATACCTTTAAAAGTAATATTCATTTTTGAATGATTAAATACATGTTTCGGAGTGATTTTAACCATACATACACTTAATCTGTTGGTTTTTATTGATTGGATTGATGTTGCTTAAGGAGCAAACTTGGGCTCATGCTTCTTTGCATTGACAATGCTTGCATATCAATACTCGCAAATTTGTGCATGTTTTGTGTTTTCACTCTCATGTACAAGAGTTCTTGATCTCATGCTTGTTATAGGAAAATTGTTATATTTTAAAGATCAATTATCCTCTTTTATGTAAACCTAATAGATAGGAAATAACACTTTTCAAAAAAAAAAAAAATAGACAGGAAATAACAAGTAGAAACAATAATAAACAAACACACGATACCGTCAATTTTAACATGGAAAAACTTCCTCAAGGTGAGGATTAAAAAACCATAGTCAAAGTCAAAATCTCCATTCTAGTAATCAATAATAGTTTATAACGAGTTAACTCTAGTCATATAATTATTATACACATACAATAATAGATATCTCAAGATAATAAACCTTGTTGTCACACTTTCTCACTCGATTCGAACTAAGATTTAGCATCTGATGGCTCCGACATTCCCTTTCATCTCTTGTGACCTGGCAACATCACCTTGTCTCGAATTGCTTGCGAGAGTGAAGACTGTCCCCACGGGCCAACACTGTTCACAAGCCCTTTCAGCATGCTTTGTCCTTACTTGCATGCTTCCTAAGAAAATTTCAAAGAGATTATCCTAAGTCAAGCATGCTTAACTTTGAAGTTTCTATGATTAAGCCACCAAAAAGGAAAAAGCTCACCTTGTTGGTATAGATACTAGCTATGAATTCTTTTAAGTTTTTCTTAACCATACTTGTATATCCTCAAACTTCCCTCACTCATGTGGATGCGGTTTCGATACATTCATGTACCCTCCTCTACTTGGGCATCACAAAAAATAATAAAAAAATCTCCTCATTTTTACTATGTGGAGGAACTAGTTGTATCAACTACAAAAACGACAAAACTTAAGATTTTCGCTTGGTAGATTCCTAGTCAGCATTTTAGATTCATTAGATACATAATTGAAACTTCATAATTGATATATGTTTAAGACCTATTAGATACATAATTGAAACTTCATAATTGATATATGTTTAAGACCTATTAGATACATAATTGAAACTTCATGGATCTATTAGACATTTTTAAAGTTAAAAGACATTAAAAATTTTTTTGAAGGTTTAAGGACCTACCAGACACAAATTTTAATATTTAGGAACTAAACTTATAATTTAACATTCATATAAATATGATTTTAAGTAATATTGTTTACAAAATTGTAACCTGTTTTTATTAATATATATTCTAATTTTTTCAAAAAAAAAAATTAATATATATTCTAATTTAAAATTTGAAAATTGAAACAAAAACCAAAAAAAGAAAAAAAAGGTTAAGGCTTTTCAAAAAAAAACTAAAAACTAAAAAGGTTCAGTCTTTTCAGAAAAAAAAATGAAAATTAAAACAAAATCAAAAAAGAAAAAAAAAACGTTAAGGCTTTAAAAAAAACAAAAAAAAAAATTAAAAGCTACGCTTGCTTAGTCTCGAACCTAAGACCTCGCTTTCAAAAAAAAATAACAAAAATAGACATGAAAAAGTTACGAGTGCGCTAAGGCTCGAACGGAAGACCTCGCGGGGGGCGTGCGTGCCTGTTAGTCTAATTTTAATTGAACTAATATATACATATATATGATTTTATAATTTCAGGAATGTAGATCCGCCCCTAATTCTCACTTTTTTTTTTTTTTTTTTTTTTTTTTTTTTTTTTTTTTTTTTTTTTGTAGCTTTGCAACTTTATAATTATTACCTAGCATAGGTCTTGATAAATGTTGTTCTCACTTAAATTGATTAATATATTTGTTCTATCTTATTTTATTTGATTATTCGTATAAATGTTTATTAGAACGTGTCTTTGGTTTAGATACAAAGAATATACAGAAATAATGAGAAAAAAAAATTGATAAATATTTGAACTTTTAGATTCGATTGAGTTTTTAAAAACGTCTCTATATTGAGAGAGAAAAATATATTCGTTTTATACCAACTAAAAAAAAATTGTGAAGAATAGCTAGCTTTCGTTGCAAAGCTCAGACTTGTGACAAAAACAAATTTCGAAGCAAACCGACATGCGACGAAATGTCTTTTTTCGTCACATACATGCTTGCGATGAAAAATGTTTTTTGTTACAATCAAGCCAACGGCATTTTCCAAAGTTTTGTTGCAACTTGCTATGAAATTTTGGAAAGTGTTGCTAAAGTTTTTTTTCCTACTAAGTTTCAACAACGTTTTTTGTGACGTCTTCATTTTCATCCATGAGATTATTTGTTGATGGCAAAATCTGGACAGGGAAAACTCACCTGACCTTCACGTGCCACCAACGGTAAATTTGTTTGAGAGGGGGGAAGACGTGGCCTGCAAGACAGAAAACCTACACACCGGTGTGGTGCTTGTCACACCGCCTTCGATGCTTAAGTCAGAAAGCGGAAGGAGGAGAGCAAGAAAGCAAGAGGAGAGTGTAGAGAATAGAGTTCGAGATCCCTTCTTCAGTGATGAAGAATGATTTAAATACCTGTTCTTGCCCTAGGGTTTTTAGGAATTCGGAGGCGTTTCGAGCTGAACCAGGTGGAACCGGGGCGGCCAGGGGCACCAGGGATCGATCGGAGTCGGGAGAGCTCGGCCCGCACAAGCGGGCCGAATGGTCGACTTCGGCCTCGGCCTATGGGTCGGGCCAAGTTGGCCCGACCCTTTGGTCTGTTCTTCCTCTAGGGTCAGTCTTCTGGTCCTATCTCTGGAGTGTTGTGTTGTCCTCGTCAATTCCTTGTACATCGGAGTGGTCCAAAATTACCTATAACATTAATTTTGTCAAATTTGTGGTTTTAGCGGCATTTTATTTCATCCCTAAATGATGAATTTCTTGTGGTGATATCTCTATTTTTTTCACTCTCTCCTTAAATTATCTCTAAAATTTCTCCCCCTAAACTTAAATTTATTTTTCTATTTTGTGTCATCTTTTACTCTTAACTTTTTTCGTCGCACACATGCTTGCGATGAAAGACGCCTTTTATTGCAATCAAGCTAGGGACATTTTCCCAAGTTTCATTGCAACTTGCTATGCAATTTTTTAAAACGTCGCCAAAGGTTTTCTCTGACTAAGTTTCAACAATGTTTTTTTGTGACATCTCTATTTTCGTCCCTGAAGACTATTTGTGTCGAATTTGTTGTTTTTGCGACGTTTTATTTTCTTCCCTAAATGACGAATTTTTGTAGTGATATCGCTAATTATTTCCACCCTAAATTTCTCTCCTTAGAAAATTCTCTCTAAAATGTCTCGCCCTGAACTTAAATTTCTTTTTTCTATTTTATGTCCTCTTTTACTCTCTAACTTTTAACTTTTAGTCCCTGGATTTTAAATTTTGTGTCTAATAGGTCCTTGGGCTTTTAATTTTTTTGTCCAATAAATGCTTTAAAAATGTCTAATTAATTTCTGAACTTTGAATTTTGAATCTAATAGGTCTTAGACATATTTTTTTTTTAAAAAAATGGAAAAATACACTTTTGGTCCCTGAGGTTTGGGTTAAGTTACACTTTGGTCCCGAGTTTTCAAACTCAACAAAAATACCCCTGAGATTTGAGATAAGGAGCAATTTAGTCCCTGCCGTCCAATTTGCCTTTAAATACTAATGGAATGCTGACGTGGCACTATTATTTTAATTAAAAAATTATTTTTAATATTTTAAAATAAAAATATATTATTTATTATTTTTTTTTATTCTTTTTCCCCCACTTTCTTCTCGTTCTTTCTCTTCTCCCCTTTCTTCTTCAACTTCTTCTTCTTCACCAACTTCTTGTTCAACTCCGGTGGCCGGCGGCCACCGCCGGCTAATTTTTTTAATTTTTTAAACTTCTTTCTCTCTTTTGCCTCCTCCTCCCTTTCCCTCTTCTTTATTTAAAAAAAAAAAAAAAAAAAAAAAAAAAGAGAAAATGTGGAGAAATAGAGGAGAAGAAAGAAGAAAAGAGAGAAAGAAGTTTAAAAAAATAAAAAAATTAGCCGGCGGCAACCGACAAACGGCGGTGGCCGCCGGCCATCGAAGTTGAACAAGAAGTTGGTGAAGAAAAAGAAGTTGAAGAAGAAAGGGGAGAAGAGAAAGAACGAAAAGAAAGTGGGGGAAAAGGAATAAAAACATTAATAAAATAATATATTTTTATTATTTTAATATATTTTTATTTTAAAATATTAAAAATAATTTTTTTAATTAAAATAATAGTGCCACGTCAGCATTCCGTTAGTATTTAATGTCAAATTGGACGGAAGGGACTAAATTGCTCCTTATCTCAAACCTCAGGGGTATTTTTGTTGAGTTTGAAAACTCAGGGACCAAAGTGTAACTTAACCCAAACCTCAGGGACCAAAAGTGTATTTTTCCCAAAAAAAATTAATTGTTTTAGTTAATTGAATTTTGTGTCTAATTCCACCTTAAACTTTTAATTTTGTAATTAACAGTTACATTAATTCTAAAACAAATATACAATATAATTAACCTATTAGACACAAAATTCAATTGTCTATTTAATATAACTCTTAATTTTTAAAACTTTCAAATATGCAAGAACTTATTGGCTACAAAAGTGAAACAACTACAATAATGTATTAAACACAAAATAAAAAATTTAGAGACCTATTAGACACATTTTAGACTTCAATGACCCCTAAAGAAACAAATTTAACAATTCATGGACTAAATTCATTTAACCATATATGAACTCGTGCCCTTAACATAAGGTTCTGGATCTTCCACGGACTACCATGAATCATATATCAACAACCAAAAACTTAATCCAAAGTCCTACCACAAAATTAAAACTTTTAAAAGTCTAAACGTGGTCACATTACACACAAAATAGACTCAAGAATAGGTTCGAGCAATGTGGCAAAGTTTGTTGAAGAGATCCAATGGCTTAGACATCATCACCATATGATCTGATCCTCTAACTTCGACCACAGCCGTTGGTGGATTTCTTTCGATCACCCATCGTTGGAAGCTCTTTCTTATCACTTTATCCTTTTCTGAAACAACAAAAACTCTCTTGACAGACCCATACCTCTCTCTTGTCAATTGAAGATCCTTGCTCCATTGTTGTGGCTCAAACAAATGGGTTGCTCTCATCAATGTGTTGCCCAGTGTCAAGTCCTTCAATAGTACACCAAATGCTAATGTTTAGGCGCTCATCGATCTTCTCGTCTTGAATTAGATTTGTTTGTGTTTGTTTTTTTCTTTTTGAGTTCGATTGTTGTAGGGTTGGAGATCGAACCAGAACCATTGGAAAGGTGATGAATCTTGGTTGGTGAGTTGTTCTTGGATTGAAATATAGTTAGATTTAAGGTCCGTTTGAAATACTTTAATTTTTAGTTTAAGTGTCTTTTGAAAAATGCATTTTTTAATTAAAAAACATTTTGTATAAAAACTGTTTAAATTTTAAACACTCATATCTTTGGTTACATTTCCTCGTAACTGTTTTTATACCCAAGTTATTATATACTTAAAAACTCTTTTTTAAAAATTTGCTTTCAAGGGTTTTTCTCAAAATGGTTTATTTCTCGATCTCATTTTTAATAAGTCATTTTTAGTGGATGTCAAACACTAGAATTTTTTTTTTTTCAAAATTAAACACTTGAAAAGTTAAACCAGACATACCCTTACTTATCTCAGATTACAAATTTTGCTAATTTCATGAGTTGTTGCATTGAATCCAAGCTTTTTTATGTGACAGATTAATTTTCTAATATCATAAATCAATTGACTAGTACATGTCTGGTAGACTCGAGTTTCTATGATATTTTGTTCCTTTTTATATAATTTTTTAGGGGTCGTTTGGTGCAGGGTTTTGGAGATGAAAATGAGCAAGGGTTTTTGATACCCTTGTTTGTTTCAAGGTTTTTGTGGTGGGTCCTGGGAATAAAGCATTTTCAGGCATCATTTATGCCTATAGGCAAGGACTTTCTATGTAATTGCAAAAACATGTGTTTTCTCTTTACCCATCTCATCTTTTTTATTTTTATATGCAATTTTATTTTGAATATAATTAATTAATTAACTAATGGATACTAAATTAAAAAATAATATAATAAATTATTTAATTAGATTAAATAAATAATAATTTGTCAAGAATTTCAAGTTTTTTTTTTAAACAAATACTTAGTCCAAGTTTATTAAATGGATGCAATTACATATTTACTAAAATTATAATTAATTAGTTAACATTATCGAAAATATATTTAATTATTGAATTAAAATTATTTAAATGAATTTAGTATAAAAATTCATTTTTCAATAATTATAATTAATTACTTATTGATTATGTATAATCAATTAATTATTTTTCTGATTTCTTTATAATAAATAAATAATCATATTATTATTAAAATATTTATTTAATTAATTTTTATGGATACAAATATATTAAATCATTGTAGTTAAGGATATTTATTAAAAAATTAATTAAATAATTTTAATTAGTTAAATTAACATAGTTTATCTAATTAAAATTATTTCATGATTATTAATTCATTAATTTTTATTAATGCTTTTGAATTAATTTTGAATATTTTATTTATTAATGTATTATAATTACATAAAATTTACATGATTAATTCTAAAAAATAAATACAGACATAATTCGTTCTCATAAAATCCTGATGACATTTTCATGCACAATCAAACACAGTTATCTTTGATTCCCATCAATCTTATTCCCAGACATAGTATTCCCAAGCATTCTTTATTCACGGGCATCTATAAAACCTTAAACCAAACGACCCCTATACTTGATAGATTCAAACTAATTAAAACAACCTAGGATAGTTGTTGATTTATTTATTTATTTATTTATTTATTTTTTTTTTGAGAAAGATAGTTGTTGATTTTACAAATGGTATTTTATGTATTATTGACCATATGTTTCAATAACTATTGTTCTATAAAATAGATTTTGAAAAAATGAAATTGTTATTTGAATCTAATTTGATAACTATTGAACACTATTAATTAACTCTTTGAAAAAAAAGTGTTATTGACTAAAATTTGTGAACCAATAAAAAATAAAAAATAAAAATTATTTTCTTGTTGTAGTACATATACATAGATAATCATTTTTTAGATTGTTAAATTAAGTTACCTCTTCTTTTCAAGAAAGAAAAAATATAATAATAATAAGTTACCTCTTTGGGACTCTTGTTGAATAATTTTGTTGCCGAGAAAATTGGGCCGAATGTCAAAGTGGTTGGAGGGTTTTTGGGCCCATTACCGAATGTATAAAGGCTATCTGGCCCAAAATCTATCCTCTTGCGAAACTGTAAGAAAAAAAAAATATACATTAATAAATAAATAAAAAAAACATGTGGAGTTTAGCCAACCCTAATTAAAAGTATATGAGCATTGTTCAACAGACATAAAACTTGTACTAATGATCAAGAGGTATGTAGTTCGGATCTCTCTTTCCACCTGTTATCACAAATATATATATATATATATATATATATATATTTGATTATCTTAAATAAAATTTTTTAGAAATAAATAGAGGGTAAGGGATTGAAGAATATTGTAGTAAATAAAATTTTCCAAGAATGTTCTTTTTTTCTTATTTGAGTTCAACAACATTTGGAGATGGGGATTCAAACCTTTGACCTAGTACAACTTTTGATCTCTTAGTCGAGGGCACATGTCAATTACCGCTCACTTTGGCAACCTTAGAATGTTATTACTGTCTTTTTTTCATTCAAACTATGTTCAAATTCCCATTAATCTATATAAATAATGTTGATCAAATATAATTTATTTTGTGTGATAATCACTGTATTAACTTAGGTCCCGTTTGATAACCATTTAATTTTTTGTTTTTGAAAATTATACTTGTTTTCTCCCAATTTCCTCATCATGGATCTCATCTTTGTTAATGGCACATTTGAATTTCGCCAAATTCCCAAAACATAAACAAGTTTTTGAAAACTATTTTTTTTAGTTTTCAAAAATTGACTTGGTTTTTGAAAACATGAAAAGAATATGGATAAGAAAACAAATAAACTTATAGATGAAATTAGTGTTTATGGGCTTAATTTTCAAAAATCAAAAACAAAATGGTTATCAAACGGATCCTTAGGACTTTTTTTTTTTTTTTGAGAAGAACATGACCTTAGGTATTGATTGACTATAGTCATACCAATGAATTACCCTACATATTAATTAATTAATAATTTACGTATTTTAATTTTATTATGTTTGCAAGTATTATTTAATTGTTATTTTTACAATACTTTATCTAAATTAAGCTAGATTTGAAATTTCAAGAACATAAACATTTTGGAAAAATATGAAGACAAAAATAGACATTATAAAAGTTGGAGAATAAAAGAGTATAAACCTAAAAATTTAAGTACTAGGATATTTCGAAAAACAAAATAAAATCAAAATCTAGAAATGAGATTATTTGTTTTCTTTATTATTATTATTATTATTAGCATTAATTTATTAATTTATTTATGTGTACTTTTATTTTATTTTATTTATTTATTTTTTGTTCAGCAAGAAATGAGATTTAAAACCATAATTTGTTACAGAAAGTTTGCTGTTTAATATCGAATAATAAGAAAAATACTTGTTTTCTATCTGTTTTGTTAGTTGAAATACTAGGACGTTAAATAACAAATTTAGTCCTTAGGTTGAGAAAAATAAATTTTTGATTTACTTCATATAGTTTAAAAATTTTTTATTTTGTCTTCAGTTTGGTCCAATTAGTTTCAACAATTTCAATCTAATCCCTATAATTTGAGTTTAGTTTCAATTTTGTTCGTGAGTGACGAATCCAGAATTTTATATTAGGGTCACAAGTTCATATTAGGTTAAATTAAAGCTTAGTCCTAAGCTTTAAGATTTTTGTTTATATAGTCCCTAAACTTTAAAAAATGTCTAATAGGTCTGTGAATTTTCAATTTTGTGTATAGTAGATCCATAAAGTTTTAAAATTATAATATTGAAAATTCACAATTATGTAATATTATTTACAAAAATTATAATAAACCTAGAACTATCAATGAAACTTGAAATATTTAAGTTTTTTTTTAAATGGGATAAAGTTTTTTTTATACAATTAATTTTTCTAAAATAATTTAATAATGATTTTGTTTTTGTTTTTTGTTTTTATATTTATATAAAATGAAAAGATAAACTAAATTCTAACCTATTTTGATTAATATATATTTTAATTGAAAATTGAAACAAAAACCAAAAAAGAAAAAAAGTTAGGACTTTTTTTAAAAAAATGAAAATATATAAAAAAAAAAAAAAACAAACAAAAAAAAAAATACATTTAAAGCTACGCGCGTGCTTGTGCCTCCCAACATAGATCCGTCCCTGTTCATGTAGTTGATTAAATTTCACAAGTCGTTTTAGATTGTATTTTACCAACTTGATTTTTTTTTTTTTTTTTTTACAACATATGGGAGTGGAGAGATTTGAACCATAGACCTGCTCATGTTGACAAAAAAAAAATCCATCTATCTTCATTTATCTCACACCAGACCCTAAACCCTAATAAAGTCAACAACTAACACAGGGAAATTTTCTTTTTTCTTTTTTTGTTTAAATATGTTAACAATAAACTATTTGTGAAGTTTGATTAAACCTTACACACCAATAGAAAACTTTTGAAACCACATGAAATAAATTGGAACTAAATCCAAATTGTTTAATGTAAATTGAAAGTTTTAGAATCCATAAAAATCAACTTGATACTAATTTTGTGGAAATCATTAGAATCCAGAATCAACTAATCTAATAAATATAATAAAAATAGGTCAACCCTAAAGCAAAACCTAATTGGTTAACTATCGACAAACAAATTAGAAAATTTAATTTAAGATATATATATATATCGGTGTAGAGATTTCTTTACCTGTGCGAGTAGAAACGAAGCTTTAAGGGATGGGCCAGGCATAGCGGCAACAACGAAAACACCCACAGATACTTTATCCGGAAAATCCTCCATCGCTCTCGAGATGCACAACCCGCCTTGGCTGTGACCGACCAGGATCACCTTCTCCTCCGCCGGCAGCGCCGCCATGAAATCCGTCAACGGCCGAACGTAATCGGAGAACGATTTCACACCCTCCGCCTCCCTCGGATCGATTCCGGCCGCCGCCATGTCTAGCGCCGTCACGCGGTGGCCGGCCGATCGCAGCAGCGTCGACACCTTGAACCACGACCAGGCGCCAAGACAGGCTCCGTGAACCAGAACGAAGTGCTCACCGGAGCCAGACGGCGGCGGATCTGATCGCGTTTCGGTTGTTACTGTTGAAGAAAGGAAGAGGAAAAGGAGGAGGAGATTGAAATAACGCATATTTTATTTTTTTCCTTTTACTTAATCCGGCGAGAGAAGTGTTGGGGTTTTATACAAACTTGAATTGGGAGTTTGACAGAAATCTCTCTCTCAACTGTTCAATTATTTATGAAATTGAAAGGTAGAGTTTGGTCAAAGAGAGAATTATAATTAGCGTAGCGTAGTTTGACTACTGATCAATGACGAAAAGTGGTCAACGAACAAGTAAACGTGTTGTTGGAGACTTTTGGGAGAGGTTTATAAATGCCAAATAATCTTCAATCATCTGCATCTTTCATATTTATTGTCATATGAAATTTAGAACTAGTACCTTTTTTGTGTGAGTTTTGGAGTTAGCTGCCACATATTGCACATTAATTGGGTCCGGTTGCATACATTAGAAATAATAATTTGGGGTATGAGGATTCGAACATCGGATCTCGAAAGAAGTAGTGTTAGTTACTTTTTGAGCTATGTTCATTTTGTTAAATTAGAAACAAATTGAAAGATTTAAGAGGGGAGCTTGTGTATTAATGGACCATGAGGAAGATAACTCTTATTCAAATTGGACTGTTGCGTCCAATTGTCTAATTGTTATCGTCAAATCAATGGTTGAAGCAATGTATTAAATTTTCGTCGATCGACATTTCCACATGTCCATGGGTTCGACGTCACACAAGGGTGGTTCGACGTCACACAAGGGGGTGAATTGACATTTCCATTATACGGTAGAAAAATCATCAAAATAACAATAGAATGTAACTAACGTTTTAACTTATTTTAAAAATGTAAAATATTTATTTATAACTTTAAATATTTTTAAAATTTTTTTGTTTAAAATAATTTTCTAGAAATATTCATCGACATCGACATTTTTTCAATATTTCCCTTGACGTTTCCATAAAATTGAGATCTCGACATTTCCGTTGACATCAACATTTTAACCCTTGGATTGGAGATACCATTGAAATTTTTTTATTTTGAAGACTAAATAAATAAGATGGATAGCAAAAATCTGAATAAGCTGATTCGGGTAGACAACTCAGACTTTTAGATAATCACTCTACTCCTAAATCTATAGAAGAAGTTGGGGATTGCCAAATGTAGAAGAAGTTCAAGTCATCATTGAACGTAGAAAAGATAAACTAAAAATTATAGTTTGACTATACATTTAAGAGTTTAGAGGGGCCAACAATGACAATTTTTCTAAAATTAATAACGTATTTAACCCAAAAAAAGAGTTTTATTTTTCCAAATATCTATGTGGACAGTAGCTAAACGGAAAATTTCTAGTCCAATTTTCCTATCTTCTCCATTTAGTTACTAATTATTGGCACTTTTTTTTTTCTTTTTGGAAATAAACTAATTATGGCACTTGATTTTATACTAAAAAGTAAAAAGACTGTAAATTTTCCACTGGGATTCACAAGTTTGAGAAGAAAATCTCCCTTTCCTATTTATTTATTTATTTTTGATATGGCTCTCTCGTCTCTCCTATTTATTATTGAAACCTTTGCCCAAGGCTTTGACCTTTAACTTCTTCATTCATTTTTTCTTTTTATATTTTTTTTTTCCTTCGTATTTTAAAATAAATTCAACAATTTCCCTTTTTTTTTTCCTTTTCATCTACTCTATTTTAATTCTTACTTTTTTTTTCTTTCACTATTACTTTACATTATTTCATTTTACTTGTTATATTTCTTTTATATTTGTTACTTTATTGTTTCAAATAATTGAATAATTGTTTTATCTCATTTGATTGATATTATAAATAGATTTTATTTGTTATCCCTTATGATTTTTTATTTGTAACTTTATTTTCAAATAATTAAATTATTCTTTTATCTTACCTTTATCACTTTATAATTAGGTATGATTTGTTACCTATTTCCATTAAAAAAATTAAAAAGTATCATTAAAAAAAGTTCTTTTTTAATATAAAATAAAAATATAAAAGTTGATGCTTAATAAAACTATAAATTAGCCAACTGGAGCATAACTCAACTGAGATATGTTTGTACTAATGACCAAGAGATTTATGGTTCAAATCTCCCACCCTTATATCTTGTCCAAAAAATAAAACTAAAAAGTAAATCAACATTTCATTGGAAAACGAAAACTTTAATTTGCAAATGAGAAATTCAAATTAGGAGAAAACAATAAGCAACGTTAATATATCATATTGAAACATTACTCCCACATTAATATAGGTGAATAAGAAAAAAGAAAATTTAATATTGAAAAAAGATTTTAACCATAAGAAGAGAGAGAAATTTGTACTTCTGACCAAAAAAAAAAAGTCTCAACAGATTTTATGTATAAAATTAAAGAGCCACATGACAATTAATTAATAGAAAAGGTAGAGAAATTTTCCCTAGCTATTACTAGAAATTTACTTTTCTAAATTAACAGGATACAGTCAATAATTTAATTGTTAAATTATTCTTTCCTTTGATCAACTAATAGTCAAAGAAATTCAAGAACCACCTGGGATATCATTTCTCAAACTTCAACAACTAAAATCCTAGGGACTAAATGAACTCGAGATCTTAAGTGTATTTTTTTCCTTAATTTTTTTTAAGTTCATTCCAGGATGGAAAGTTTGACCTTTATCTTAATAGAGAATGTACTCAGCTATATTTGAATTGACTATATTTGATATTTAGTTGTTTAATTAATAATGATTGATTAATGAAGGGAAAAATACACTTTTAGTACCTGAGGTTTGAGTTAAGTTTCATGTTGGTCCCTGAGTTTTCAAACTCGACAATTTAGCCTCGAGGTTTGGATTTCGTTTCATTTTTGTCTCTCCATCCAATTTTTCGTTAATAACTAACAGATTGCTGATATGACACTATTTTTTTATTAAAAAAAATATTTTTCATTTTTAAAATAAAAATAATAAAATATTTTTTATATAAATATTTCTACTTTTCTCTCTCCTTCTTCTTCTTCAACACCAAACCTCCTTCTTCTTCTTCAACACAAAACCAACCTAACACCACCAATCCAACCGCCGACGACCACTGCTCACTGACGACAAGTTTTTTTTTTCCCTTTTCTTCTATTTTTCCTTCATTTTCTTATTTTCTCTTAAACCGCTAGCTCCGGCGTCCTCTCCAACGAGCATAGCAACCTTGGCGAACATCTCCAGTGAGTAGCAACGAACGAACACTACCTTTCCTCTCTCTCTTCCTCCAGGTTTTCTCTCTCTCTCTCTCTCAAATCCCCGCTCGACTCCCTCTCGATTCCCTCTCCCTCTCGGATTCCCGTGCATTCGGCGTAGGTAGTAGTAGCAGCAAGTTTCGGGGCGTGGAAGGAAGGGGGTTTCTCTTTGTTCCAGATCTGTAACGAGCCCAGATTTGGGGAACCCACGCTCAGTCACCATGCCAGACTACCCACGAACTCACCGAAGGCCTGTTGTTGTTGCTCTGCACGCGTCATCAAGCTGCTACACGTTGAACGGTGACCAGAAATCGGGAGGCAACGGTGAGAGGGAGTGAGATCACTGTAGATTGGAAAAAAAGTTGTTGTCGCTGTCGCTCGGAATTGCCACACTCGTCGGAGAAGATGACTGGAGGGGGGAAATGTTGGGCGGTGATGTGGGAAAAAGAAGAAAAATTTGTCGGAGAAGGAGGCACGCAGTTGCTGTTCGTGAGGGAGAGAAAAAAAAGATGAGGGCAATGAAATTTGGTGGCTTGGCTGAACAGAGAGTGAATGATGGTGATGGAGAGAAAGAGAAGGACGGTGAAAGAGAGAGGGATTGTGAAGGGATTAGATGATTTTTCTGGCGGTGGTGGTGGTGGTTGGGCTGGTGGTCGACGATGGCGGCGGTCGACAACGATGAAGGGGTAGATGGGAAAAAGGAAGAAGATGGGGGAGTTGGAAAAGAAAATAAAAAGAAAATTAACCAAATGAAATAATAAAAAAATATATTTTTTAAATAAAAATAATAAAAAAATATTTTTTAATAAAAAACAAAAGTCACATCACCTCCCCGTTAGGAGTTAACAAAAAAATGGATGGAAGGATTAAAATGAAACGAAATCCAAATCTTAGAGGCTAAATTGTCGACCCTAAAACTAGGAACCAAAATGAAGCCTAACTCAAACCTTAGGGATCAAAAGTGTATTTTTCCTATTAATAAAATATAAACAAAGCACTTTTTTTTTTTTTTAATTTAATGTTTCAATGAAGTGGTAGCATGACACATATTACATTATTTTGACAACTAATATTTATTTATAAATCATAGAGGTTTCAACAAGTTGAAACCTGTTGGACTATGCTCCTATCGATATTAATATATCAACTTTATATTTATTTATTTATGGATTGTGGGAAAGACACACCTAGCTAAACCATTTTCCATAAGATTAGTTAAACCTAATTTAAAAGTTAAAAACTACATAAACATGAAAGCCCAAAATATAAAAGGAAAATATAAAAAAATTATTTCATAAGTTTTTTGTAATTGAAGAAAATGCCTACAAAGACTTTAGTCCTTTTCAAAGTAGACTTTAATCGTTAAATTCAAACTTGGAACATTGTTATTCTACAATTAATAGTGACTTCCAATGTTAATATTTATCCCACAATAGTGACTTGGCTCTTCTTAGTCTAAATTGCTTTTTTGTTTTTTTAGTTCTAGTCTAAATTGCTTTCAACATTGAAAAATGAGGTTAAATTACCATTCAAAGTCTTCAATTTGGAGTTGATTTTAAGTCATGATTTTAAAAACTTTATTGAAGTGTTTAGATTTAGTTATCTAAACGTCTCTGCTACTATTAGATGTTAACAGTTTTTTAGTTGCATGACATAAAATTTTCTTCAGAGCAAGAAAAAAAAAGTGAGTTCTTGAAAAAGTGGGTCATGACCATCTTTCAAATGATTTCTTTTTAAAAGTATTAATTCAGAGTCAAAGAAAACTTGAAAAATTTGGATTTGAAAAAGAAGAAACTAAGCTTGGAGTAAGTTTGGAATGCCTTCCGATTTAAATGTTTTTCAAGAATGCATTTTTTAAAAAACATTTTGTATAAAAATTGTTTAGAATTTAAACACTCGACTCGTATGTTTGGTTATATTTCCTCGTAAATGTTTTTATATATAAGTTATTATATTTGCTCTTTAAAAAAATTTGTTTTCAAGTGTTTCTCTTAAAATAATTTATTTCTCAATCTCATTTTTTAATAAGTCATTTTTAGTGGTTGTCAAACACTATAATTTTTTTCAAAATTAAATACTTGAAAAGTTAAACCAAACATATCCTAATTATAGAGAGCGACATGTGAAGACTAAAAGATGCAATATAAAGAAACTAGGACGGTCACTATATCTTTTTTAACTTTTTTTTTTTTTTGCCATTGCATTTTGTTAATATGTTTGATGCTATCGTATGGGATATTTGTTATAGAGAACTCATTATCATTTTAAAAAAATGATGTAAATATGGTAATGGTAGGAACATTTTGGGAGAGTTTACTAAACCATAGGGATCACATTGGAAGTTTTGTATTCATTTTTGTATAGTGATCATTTGATTATTTTTCTTAATGTATGCTTGACTCTACAACTGAAATTCTTGTTCTGAGGGTTCAATATTCAACTTTACTTTTGTTACAAAATTGATTGATGAACAGTCTGATGTGGTTCAAGATGCTTTACAAATTTTTAAAGAGTTTTTTTTTCTTCTTCTTTCTTTCTTTCTAACTTCTCAAATTTCTTAGAGATTGTTTGGTCAAAAAAGTTGGAGTTATGAAATCTGGAGTTGTTTTGTATGGAGAGTTATGAAGTCCGAGGAGTTATGAAATTTGTGTTTGGAGTGTAGAGTTGTTTAATCTCGAATTTGGAAGTCTATGTTTGAAGAGCAAGACTTGTTTAACCTGGGGTGTTTTTTTTTTTTTTTGGAAAAGAACGTGGAGGTGTTAAGTCTAAATTCTTAAATTTGTGTTTGGGATGTATAGTTGTTAAGTTTGAGTTTATGTTTTTTTTTTTTTTTTAAAAAAAGGTTTGAGTTTACGTGGGTTTTTTTATATAGTTATACAAATTTTCCAACTTTAATTAATAAAGTTATAAAGATTTGTTCTCATCCTTTGTAAAATTGAGAATTTGTGTTATGTTATTTTATGGGTGGCTCTGATAATGGATTGTGTCAAAACTGCTAAATTTTTCAGTCCTTGTAAATGGGGTGCCGTCAGGAAATATCATTTCACAACGGGGTCTACGTCAAGGTGACCCACTCTCTCCATATCTATTTTTGCTCTGTTCAGAAGCGTTATCCTCTATGATAAATGGGGCTATGATTCGCAAACAGATGACAGGTATAAAGGCCAATAAGTTTTGCCCAGAAATATCTCATCTCTTCTTTGCTGATGATAGCTTAGTGTTTTGTAAGGCATCCATTGAACAGGTCTGGGTACTTCGATCAATATTAAAAAGGTATGAGATGGTTTCAGGCCAAGTCGTGAATACTGATAAATCTGCTTTGCTATTTTCTCGGAATGTTTCTTTGGATTTTCGCAATACTTTGTCTACTTTGATGGCTATGCCCATGGTTGAAAATCTTGGAAAATATTTGGGAATTCCATCACACTTTTCGAGAAGTAGAATTGAGGACTTTAAAGGTCTTAAACAACGAATCTGGCAGACACTACAGGTTTGGAAGGGGAATTTATTTTCTATCGGTGGGAAAGAAACGCTTCTTAAAAGTGTGGCTCAAGTCATACCCACTTATATCATGAGTTGTTTTCGGATTCCACAGACATTATGTAATGATATTCAGCAAATGATGGCTCGGTTTTGGTGGGGCTCCACGAACACCAAAAAGAAGATTCATTGGAAGAAATGGGAAGCATTATGTCGACCCAGGGAGATGGGGGGTCTCAATTTTCGCAATCTGGAATATTTTAATAAAGCTTTTGTTAGCAAAGCAAGTTTGGAGATTTTACAACAAGCCCAGTTTACTAGCAGCAAGAGTGATTAAGGGTCGATATGCCCACCAATGTTCATTGTTGAGTGCTCCTATAAAAAGTAATTGTTCGGTGTTTTGGAGGGGCTTTGTGTGGGTAAGAGATGTTATATGGAGAGGCATGCGCAAAAGGGTAGGAAATGGAAAATCGACAGATTTTTTCAACGATCCTTGGATACCTAAAGAAATCACTTTCAAACCCGTTCCTCTTGGAGATATGTCATCACGGAGGGAGGTCAAGGTTTCAGAATATATTACACCATCTTTTGGGTGGGATGTGGACAAACTTCATAGGTCAGTTCAGGTTGAAGATGCAAAAATCATTACCACTATTCCTATTAGCGCCCATGATGAAGAGGACAGATGGATATGGCACTACACTTCAAATGGAGAATACTCTGTAAAAAGTGGGTAGAAAATTGCAATAATTTCTTCTGGTTTAGACCAAACATCTTCCAGTGACAATTTACAAAGAAGGTGGTGGAATAGGATTTGGAAGGCGAAGTTACCATCCAAAATCAAGCTTTTCATTTGGAAGGCTTACAATGATTGTCTGCCAACAAATTGGTGTTTGATGAAGCGGGGTATGGATATTTCACCTTTGTGTGGAATTTGCTTTACTAAACCTGAATCTGTTGACCATGCTCTAAGTGGTTGCAAGAGGGCAAAGTTGATTTGTGATCATATGTTTTACAGACATGATAGTTGTATTCGTACCACAAATAATTTTGCAGACAGGATATCATGTTTGGCTTCACAGTTATCTGAGGCCGACTTTGAGAAGGCTTGCATAGCGTTTTGGGCCATTTGGAATGACCGAAACAGCAAATTAAGAAATGAGAAGATTATGCCATGGGATCAGTGGTGCGATTGGATTAGTAGATATTGGTTGGAAACAAGACCAAAATCTAATAGTGAATATACTAAAAATGTGCATCCAAGGGTCGGACATGAGAGCTCAGAGATGGAGTACAAATTATATACTGATGCAGAGATCAATCCGATATACAATGGAGCGGGGTATGGTATGATTATTATGGAGCCTAAAGGGAAAATGTTAGAAGCTATGGAGATGATGGATGCCACTTGCTACACACTGTTAGCGACCGAGATTCAAGCAATCCTTCATGGAATTAGATTATTGCAAAGAATGCAATGTGAGACGACACATGTTTTCTCGGATTCATTAAATGTAGTGAATATGATTACAGGAGACTCACCAATCTCATCTGAGTTATATCATTGGATCATCCAAATTAGGGAGTTAATTACTCAGTTCTCTAAGCTTAGTTTTTCTCATATTTCTCGAGATAGAAATAGGCGAGCAGATTTGCTAGCAAAGGATGCTTTGGCTAATGCTAGATCTATGCTTTGGTTATCGGATTTTCCGTCATGGTTATTCTCAACGGGTTTGACAACTCGTTGTAAATGTACTTTGTATTGCCAATGTTTGATTTAATAATATGATGGTTTACCTTTCAAAAAAAAAAAAAAATATGCAATTAGAATTATTTCCAATATATATATATATTTTTTTAACTTTTTTAATTAAGATTTGTTTTCGTCAATTTTAAAATTTTAATTCAAGATTTATTTTCAAAAAAATGAATCCAAATATGCTTCAAAATTTTTATGTTTCTATTGTTTCAAGTAAAATTGAGATTTTAAGTTATATTATTTTATAAATATTTTACAATTTTGTCAAAGACTTATTTTCAGCAATTTTAAAATTTGGAAAAAATCATTGTTGATCCTTTTTTTTAGTACATCAATATTTCGAGTAGAGAGATTTGAACATCTTGGGTTGAAGGTACACTGCTCAATTGTGCTCACTTTGGCAAATCATTGTTGATCCTAAATTTAGTAAGTTATAACAATCTTAACCCTCCAATCAACTTTTTGTCGTCGTTTCATTCCAATCTTTTTTATTATTATTATCGTCATTTTGTGGTATTTAGCTAGGTTTAGTTTTGGGAGGCCTATTTAAAGTCTTGTCATTTAGGTTGTTTTGGGATAAATTAGTCTACGATGATAATTAAAATTTAGCTTCAATGCTTTTTTTTTCTTTTTCCAAATTTAGTCGATAGCTCCTTACTTTTATAGTTCATGTCTTGAGTTGCATGCAGAAAATGCATTCAAGTAGGATTGATTGTCCTATTTTGGGATTTTTTTTATAAATAATGTATATTTAAAAAAAAAAAAAAGACAAATATAGAGGAGTTTTGAAACTTATTCCAAAAGTAGGGTAGCTAAGGACCCGTTTGGTAACGTTCTCGTTTCTTGTTTCTTGTTTCCAATTTTATTAAGAAATCTAAGCATTTAATAACTATGTATGTTTCTTGTTTCTCATTTTTTAGAAACACTCCCAAAATTTGTATAGAACTTTTGGGAACAACTAAAACTAGTTTCTCCTTTTTTGTTCTTGTTTCCAATTTTTTCCAAACATAAATAAGAATATAGGTTTATTATTATTGAATGTATAGGTGTTAGGGTCATGAAATTCTATTTTTCTTTATTAAAAATGAAGAAACGAAAACAAGAAACGAGAACGTTACCAAACAGGCCCTAAATCGTGTACCCAGGTCACGAGTTTAATAAATCGTAGCCATTGGTCGCAATTACAGGGGTGAATCGAGTACATTGAATGTGATTACGGGGAACAATCGCGAACCTTGTACGCGATTTCATTGTTGGCAAGCCCCACGTCATTTCACAAGGTGAGTTGGCATGCCAGCAAAATGGCATACGTCGTACGCAAGTTCAATGTGGAACTCATGTACGCGGTATGCGAGTATTTTAAAAAACTCGCGTACCATGTACACGAGTTCGGTGGTCCAAAACCCTACCCCACGCAGAACTTCTCTCACACGCCGCAAATCCAAACAGCCCCCCCGGGTAGAACTGTGCTGTCTTCACCCGTTGTCGTCGTCCGACGTCCGCTGCCGCCTGCACTTCCTCAACTAGCATCGTTTTCTTGTCGTGTCGCCGTCCGCCACCGCCTGTAGATCGCCGTCCATCGACTTCGAGGTATCATTTAACTTTTTTTTCTTTTTTCTTGTAGCAAAATTTTCATTGATGTTTGGTTAACATTTAGTTTGTATTTGGTGGATTAATGGAGTTTTAGGCACATTTATGACTCATTCTAAAGACTCATTTTAGGTTTATGGATTGTTGTAGACTGATTTTTGGATGATTTATGAACTGTTGTTTAGAATGATTTTTGGATGGTTTATGGACTGTTTTAGATTGATTTGAATGATTTTTGGATGGTTTATGACTTTTTTATACTGAGTTGGATGTTTTTTGACTGATTTGGGTGGTTTTTGGACTGATTTGGGCCACTTATGTGTTTTTAATTTTTCAGTATTAAATATGAAACCTGGGCCAATTAATCCAAGGCAATTATATTTACAACGTACTCATTGTTCACAGTCGATATGGGATAATCAATCCACTATCATCTTACAATGTCGAAGAAGAGAGGCAGTTAATCGAAATATTAATATAGATCAACGCATCGTGCCTTATTTACAGCAGACTAGATTTTGGTGGGTTGCATAGATTGGGTTCATGCAACTAAATTGGCATCTTATCACCGCGTTAGTTGAGCGATGGAGACCTGAAACTCATACATTCCACCGGCCTTGTGGAGAGTGTACTATTACACTTTAAGATGTTGCAGTGCAATTTGGATTACCTATAGATGGAGAACCTGTAACTGGCTCATTACAATATAATTGGGGACAAATGTGTGAGGATTTTTTAGGAGTTCGACCCCCTAAATTGCATGGGTCAAGGTTAAGCATTCCATGGTTGGCAACACAGTTTACAGAGTTGCCCCCTGATGTCGATGACATCACCATACATAGACATGCGAGAGCCTATATTATGCAGTTGATTGGAGGGTTTCTATTTGCCGACAAGTCCAATACTCTCGTTCATCTCATGTTTCTTCCTCTGTTAGGCAACTTTGAGACAGTTGGACAGTATTCATGGGGTAGTGCATGTCTTGCATGGTTGTATAAAGAATTGTGTCGAGCGCTAGTAGTGTTAGTGCATAGGAGATAGTCGGTCCACTAGTACTACTACAAGTGTGGGCGTTCGATCGATTTTCTATTGTCGCACCACAACACGAGCTACAGACCCCTGATCATTATGTTGGACGCCCACTTAGTGTTCGATATGTTAAATTTACTTATAGTTTAATCTAAATTTATATAATAATATGTTTTAATTATATTATATAATGTGCAGATGGAATGGAGTTTTGGCTACATCTGAACAAAGTACAAATATGTTGATCATGTATCGTATTACATTTGATCGCCTTATGCCCAACCAGGTAAAACAATAATCAATTTTTTCTTAAATTTTTTAAAAAATATATTAACTTTTATTTCATTTATTAAATTTATTGTTTTATAAATTTCAGATCACTTGGACACCGTATACACCTGATATTATGGTCTTACTATCGGATTACTGTCATAATGGACAAGAGATTTGGTTGACTGTAAGCCCTCTCATATGTTTTCATATTGTAGATTGGCATTACCCTAATCGAGTGTTGAGACAATTTGGAATGTGACAAATGGTGTCACCGTATTGTGATACATGCATGGAGTTACATCAGTTGGACTTACGAGGTTAGCACGACCATGATTGGCTACAACATCATGCAACATTTATATCACTCTGGCGTGCACGTCGTGATCATTGTGTCTCGGGCGACATAGTAGACATGCCAGTTGTGTCCGATGATTACTTACATTGGTATGATTCAATCACAAGGAGATATATCACATGTGAGGGTGCTTATTATGTTTGCACAGTAAATACTATATACTTCGATTTGTTATTAATGTATTTTAGTTATAAATATTTTTATTAAATTATTTTGATTATTTTTTTCTTGCAGAATAACTTTATTCGAGATGTACAACATTTTTCTGTGGAACAAAATGTGTCACAGTTAGGTTCAATGTGTGAGAATACGTTACGAACATAACTGACATCATTCAACAAACTAGGAGGTTGACCGTTGCCGACACTGATCAACCCCGTGCTCGTTGTAGACGTTGTCGACAACAGGCTGCAGACATTCAACAACAAAACGAAGATGAAGAACCTCCTATAACTGATGATGACACTTCAACTCTTCACGTACAGTCACTGGCAGATCAAACAAACGTTGCTTCAAGTTCTGGTCATGGTGACATAACCCAATAGGAAATTGATGATGTGATTCCTCATCAATCACACATGGAAGTGCCTCAACCTCATCGTGGAACTCGTTATAGAAGACCACCACATTGTGGCACTTGAGTTTTCATTAATTCCATAAAATTGTTTATATGTAATTTTTTTGTACTTTTAACTTTTGTAATAGACGTTGTGTTTAATTAAAAAATTGTTATTTGTGAAATTTTAGAAAAATATATGTATAATAATTATTAAAAAAATAATAAATATTTACTTCAAAACAATAAAAATGTCCAATTGAAGAGAAAAAATGATGGAAGAAAAAATATCTATAATTGTTTTTTTTTAAAAAAAAAATCTGAAATGTGAAATCGTGTTCCAGGTACATGATTTTGCTTGAAATTGTGTACCAGGTACACAATTTTTTCCAACCTAAATCGTGTACTGTGTACACGATTCTTACCGTTTTACCAGCTCACCGCCACCTCATCCACAGTGAAATCGTGTACCATGTACACGATTTTCCACTACCCTATTTTTGTCAATACTTTCAACTTCCACCTTAACTTTGTAATTTGTTATTTTAAGTACATTATTAAAATTCTTATTTTTAGAACTACATTAATTTTGTCATTTCTTTTTTAAACTACATTATCCAAGAAATTAGTCCCCTATTTTGTGGATTGTTCAACTCTTGGTTCAAAATTTTGATTTTTTTTTTTTTTTTTTTTTTTTTTTTTTTTTTTTTTTTTTTTTTTTTTTTTTTGCTTTGCTTTGCTTTAAGAGCTTTAAGGCAATCCATGTCTAATCTAATAAGGGTGTCCATCAGTTAGGTTGAATCAAGTTAAGACACTTTTTTAGACCCAGTTCAATTGTTCATATTGTAAATTTCTTCAATCTAAAATAACCCTTATTAAATATAATGAATACAACACAACCCCAACCATGAAATATATGAGTTGGGTTAGTTAGGGTTTGTTCAGGTGATTTATTCAAATTTTTGTTTTAAAAAGAAGCAAAATGCTAATATGTATAAAACATCTTTGTATTTATTTTCAAAGATTGAATTAAGATTTGATATTATGAAAAATTACATTTAAAGACTTAAAATTTATTTTTAAGAGTTGGAGAATAAATAATTCAAAAAGAATTATGGAATTAAGTAAAATTAAAATAAATATATTTTTATATAGACTTGTATGATAAGTAAAGAGATATTCTTATAAAATTTGGTGTTTCCGGGAAAGCTTCTAATTCCCTTCACCGACTTGGAGGACTCTCTAATTTCTCAATTACCTCTATCTTACCTCTTTCCACTTCTAGTTCCTTTTAAGAGATTTTATGTCCTAACATTATGTCTTCCTTCACCATAAAATGGTATTTCTTCCAATTTAGAATCAAATGAGTTTTTTTGCACCTCTTGAGTATCTACCATATAAAATAAATATAAAGTTTATAAATTAAAAGTAAGATCTATGGAATCTCAAATGAAATCAATATGGGGTGGTGGCGCAGTTGGCTAGCGCGTAGGTCTCATAGCTATAAGAGTTATCCTGAGGTCGAGAGTTCGAGCCTCTCTCACCCCAATTTGATTTTTAAATTGTACATACGTAGAGAGGCTCAAAAATGAAGGTTGGGTTTGTAGCTAACCAACATTCATTTTTAAAGGTTATACACATCAACAAAATACATTTTCAGCCATTTACCTAACACAATAACCAAATTAAACATAGCGGCAACTAGATAAATGGCTATTTTTAATTGGGCATTTTGAAAAATGGTCATATGATTTTTTCATTTGAAAAATGGCTAATTGCTATTTTAGTAGGTTTGACGAAAATGCCCCTAAACGAAATCTAAATCAAATGAACCGATAAATGCAAATACAGCGTAATTGCAGTGAACTATAAATACAAATACGTAAATTTAGGAGAGAATCTAGTGTTTACCCTTAATTTAAGAGCCCATTGAAAATTAATCAAATTCAAATTTAACAAACATAACAAATAAGATAACAAACATCAACCAATTAGCACAAATCGAGGGGGAGAGTTGTAGAATTTTTTTAAAAAAAAATATGTTAACTCTTACCTTAAAAATAAGGAGTGCACGAAAATGATTGAATCGGTTAACCAGTGTGTATTTAAATTACTAAATTCACTTAAACACAAAAACCCTATTTTCTTTTCCAAACCCTCAATAACCTAACTTCTTAGTGTAATCAGTAACATTATTACTCACAAATGGTTACTAGTACAATAAAAAACATTCAAGTTTATAAAAAGAAAAATTATGAAAATACAGTGTATTCAGTAAACAAATTATGCAAATACAGTGTATATAGTAAACTAACATATTAGACAACATGCAAATAATTTACTATGGTAAAGATCAAATCATTTAAAAAACGAGAAGAAATCATTACTCACTATCCCAATTTTCTTCGGTTTGTGCGGTCTTTCCCATTCTCATCTTCTTCCAACCATTACGAACCAAATTCTTGAGAAACCTTCTATCTTCTTTTGGGCACTTTTCTCCAAATTCTTCCTCCAAAAGCTTTCATTTGGAAACCATTGAAGACTTTGAAAAAAAATTAAAAAAAATACTTTGTGTTGAAAAATAAGATATAAGGAGGAAAATAATGATAGATAAATACAAAATACAATATTTAACATACCTATGATGTAGATCAATAACCCTTACAATGGTGATATGAACGACATAGCAAACAATCGATGGATGACAAAAAGTTGGGAAAAACGATGAAGATGCTGATTAGATAATTAAAATCTAAGAATCTAATCGAAAATTAAAAATGAAAACCTAATTTCATCTTTCCCTTTTAATAAAAATAAAATCTGATTTTGAATTTTGAGAGATAGGAGAGAGAAGATAGATACTGTAATTCGTTGATTTAAGGATATTTTTTTTAATTAAATCAGATAGTGACTTCCTAAAAAGGGTGTGAACGTGAAACTTGACTCAAGGGTATAATTGGAAAGACAATCCTCACGAAAATAGGTTAAAAAAACGATTTAGCCACTTTTCATTGAAAAAACCTGTTTGACCATTTTTTAAAAATACTGTGTAAATTTGACCATTTTTTAAAAATACAGTGTAAACCTGACCATTTTTCTATGGTCGCCCAACGGTGTTCGATCAACCTTGTTTGGATAGATGATGAAGGGAGAGAATTGATGCTGTAAAAATTTTCTGGAAAACCAAAAAACATATATCTTTCGAAGAAAAGATGAGGAGGGAGAAATTACGCAGTGAAAATCTTTTGGAAAACAGATTGCAGATGGAAGATATGTCTGCACAAATATAGGAGAGACGTGGGGGATGACTGAAGGGTAAAAATGGTATTTGGTATTGCACGAAAATAGGTTAGAAAATCCGGTTTGGTCGTTTTTCATTAAAAAATCTGGTTTGACCATTTTTCAAAAGTACCTGTAATTTTTGGCCATTTCTAAGGATTTCCCTTAAACACAACCCAAATTAAATGTTTAATTTAAAGATACATCAAATGCTTTTAATTTAAAGATATTTATTTTCAGACACTAAATTAAGAGCAACTAACTCATTTCAATTTACATTATGAAAAGTTACATTATAAAGATCACACACGATTCCTTTAGAAAAAGGAAGTTATTCAAGTTCTTTTTCTCAAAGAAATCTCGCTCTAACAACCTAGCGAGTCATCTACTTTAAAAGAACTCTCCCTGCACCCCTCCTTGAATTATTTGGTCATGCAATACTTATTGAATACAAAGAACAAACATTCTCGTAGAATCGAGAATGAAGTTTTCATTTTGTACATGCCAGATCATGAATTAGTAATTGCATCTAATCTCCAAAAAAATCTCAATTAACGTGCCTCTGCTTGAGCCTCCAAAGATAAAGGTACATCATGAACAACCATTTGATCCCCATCAAAGTCTCATTGAATCCCTTACAAACTAATTGATTTAAACAAATAGCATGTCCTTCTACTAAAATAGGTTGGAAGGTCTGGATGCCTAATTTATGCAGAGTAGGCACGCTATTTAGGAATATGGGATGCCCCTGCATAACTTCTTGAAGTATTTCTCATACAATAGGTTCTTTTTTCCGAATTTTACTCTTAGCAACTCCTATGTTCGAAGTAAAATGTAGTCGAATTAGACCACAAATTATCAAATTTATTTTAAAGAGTTGTTGAAGAATAAATAGTTCAAAAAGAATTATGGAATTAAATAAAATTGAAATAAATATATTTTTATATAATTGTATCATTAGTAGAGATATATTTCTATAAAATTCGACGTACTCAAGGAAGCTTTTGATTCCTTCACCGAATTAGGTGATTCTAACTTCTCAATTACTTCTAACTTACCTATGTCCACTTCTAGCCTTTTTTTTTTCAAGATTTTATATCCCATCAAGATATATCTTCCTTCACCATGAATAGATATTTCTCCAACTTTAGGATCAAATGATTTTCACACCTCTTGAGTACCTACCATATAAATAAATATTCAATTTATAGATTAAAAACAATATCTATAAAATCTTATGTAAACCAACATTGGGGTGGTGGCGTAGTTGGCTAGCGCGTAGGTCTCATAGCTTAAGAGTTATCCTGAGGTCGAGAGTTCGAGCCTCTCTCACCCCAATACTCCCTTTTGGCACTGGGCTAAATTGTAAAAAAAAAAAAAAAATCCTGAACTTTGTAACTTGTTTCAATAATATCCCTAAACTTTGAAAATTTTCAAAAATGTTTAATTTTTTTTCTTCTTCCTCCCTCTGCAAATTCTTTCTCAGTGATACTAAAAAAAAAAAAAAAAATCCATGAAAATTAATGAGAAGTTTTGATTATTTGTCATGTATATAAATTACAAGTTTTCTTCTCCTTCAACACAAGAACTCAAAAGTTAGTATAACCAAATTCTTATGAAGCTTCAAGATGGCTTTTGCTTCATTATTGAATTCTTCATATTATTGACTTGATTTTGTTGAATAAACCCTTCTAGACTTAGTTTGAGATTATTATAGATTTTAAAATAATTGTTGGCAAACTGTGCTTTTAAAAAAATCAACTATGACATGAAGTAAAAATAGTGTTTGGTAAATTTCTATTTTAAACCTTAAAAAACATGTTATATTGTTTGATAAATTAATACTAAATTGTTGTGATTTAACTATAATGACCAACATAGACATATAATTTTAATTATTTTGTATTGATAATTAATATCAAAATTGTCATAAAATAATTATTTAAAAGACACTATATAATTTTTTTTTTTTTTGAAAAAAAGACACTATTGTTGAAGGAGAAATTTTGTCCAATCACAAATTGCCACGTCATTATATAAAATTAATGATGAAATTAAAACTAATTAAATTTGGGACCAATTATAAATTGACAAGTGTCCCAAATTTAATTTGAAGACAAAGTTGGCCAATTATAAATTTAAAGAGCCAAATTTATATTTGATCAATTAATTAGAAAATAAATTATTTTGATCAAATTAATTAATTTGACCAATTAATTAACAAAATAATTAATTGGATCAAATTTGGGTCTTTTAAATATTTGGGGTCATATGGTTTTGGGTCAAATATGAACCAAACCCAAAACCAAATAGTTGAACCAAAGACCAATAAAGTCCAAGTCCAAGTTGTTAGGCCCAAAAGTCATCAGGGCCCATCCTGCGAGAGCTCTATAAATAGAGGTGTTCTCCTCCATTTCAGGGGTTCAGAGATTCTACACTCTGACAAAGACAAGAGTTCAGAGTTTCAAAGCTCTCAAGCAGAACCAAAGAATTCAGAGAGACTCCATCAAGTCTGAAGATCGAAGACTCTTTGCAATCCATAAATTCAAGTGTTGAACACCTCTTGAAGACTGAACACCCTTCAAGACTTCAACGATCAAAGACTCTTCAGGACATCAACACTTCTTGAAGACCAAACACTCTTCAAGACTTCAACATTCCTTGAAGATCAAAGACTCTTCAGGACATCAACGCTTCTGGAAGACTGAAGACTCCTTCAAGACTGGAAGACTTCAAGCTCCAAGAATCCATTGAAGCTTCAGACTCGAGATCAAGCGTTCCAGCCCTCGAGTGAAACACATTCACACACAAGAGAGAGAATCAGAGGATTAACATTAGAGATTGTACACCCACACGCATACAACATTAATACAAATATATTGTTTATTCCACGTGTCTCCATCTCCGAAGTTACGTGTGAACAACTATATAATTTAAATTACAAGTAACTTTGTTGAATCTTAAATTATTTGATAAAAGTTTAGGAAAAAAATTAAATAATCCAAATTTCGTTGATTTAAGAGAATAGACTAAAACGTAAATAAAAAACTCTCTCCCTCATAACTCTAAAAAAGAAAAAAGAAAGAAAAAACACTAACAGCTCCTTTCCTTCACCACTCATACATTATAATTAAAAAGCATATATTAATCTCATGCTTATCACTAACCTACACAACCAGAGAGAGCAAAAAGAGAAATCCATTTTTTTTCTTTCACCTATGTTTTTTACACTCTTGAAAAGAGAAAACTCAAAGTTTCATTTGATGTGTTGTTGCACATAATTTTTATAAGCAAAGTTTTAGTTCTTTAAAAAAAAAAAAAAAAGCAAAGTTTTAGAGAAATTTTTTAATTTCTCATAATTGTTAACATTTTAATAGATCCTACAGAGTATACAATCTAAATAATTTCAAGTATTCTCTTTTTGTATATTTATTTACTTCCTAAGGGGCTCTTTGGAGCGCTGAGTTGGTTATAATAGCTTGGGAGGTTATAATAGTCTGGGGATTATAATAGTCTGGGGGTTATAATAGTCTGTGTTTGGGGTGCAGATTATTATAGTCTGGAATAAAATAGTTTTTGTTTAGGGTGCAGCGTTTGGGATGTAGATTATTTTAGTCTGGGTTCAAATAGTATATGTTTCAAGCTGACTGTTTTTTTTTTCCTGACTTTTTTTTGTTTATTTTCCTCATACAACTTTGTACTTCAAATATTAATAAAAAAAAAAAATTGGATTTAGTTGTAAAAAAAATAAAGTTTTGGGTATAGGGGTTAAATTATGTGTTTAACTTAAAAGGAAACAAAAATAACCTAAAGTAAGGGTTGATTTTCTTTGTTTTAGAGTCATGGTTTTTTCACAAAATAAGTCATTTTATAATTTCATATAAAAAAACCATATTTGTTTCATTTATGTATTTCCAACATAAAAATGGTAAATGCTTATTCAAAACTCATTTTACCTTCATTATCAAAAGAATCAAATAAAATAGAAATCACATAAAATAAAAACTTGAGTAGTATTTTTTTAAAAAATTATTATTATCATGGTAAACTTAAATACGATAAGTATAATTTGGAATGAAAAATATGGTACGATGAAGGTAAACATTCATATACTTTATTATCAAAAGTAATTATGTAATAAAACTCCATATTTATATATGTACAAAGACAACCTAGTATCTAACTCTCTAGAAATTTTCCGATTTTTCCGACGACCACCAACAAATTTTTCGGCGATCAAAATTTTTCTCTCTTTTTTCCTTTCATTTCTTCTACCTCTTTTTTTCTTTATTTTCGTTTTTATATTTTTCGAAATGAAAATGAGAAGAAAGAAAGAAAGAAAAGAAAAAAAAAAAAAAAAAAAAAAGGTCACCGGAAAAAGTCGTCGGTGATCGTCAGAAAAGTGGCCGGAAATTCGACGGCGGTGGCCGGAAAAGTTGTCGATGGTCGTCGGAAAATTCGTCGGCCGGTCGTCGATAGAAAAGTCAATGAGTCACATGGAAGAAGAAAGAAAATAGTTACTGTAGATAATGGATAGAATAATTGGGGTGGGTTGAATAGTGGTTACTGTAGCAACACGGAGGGGAAAAATAACCAACTCCACCCATTATTTTTGTTGATGTCCCAAACATTGGGTTGGTTATAATAGCCCCCACTATTATAACCAACACAGTGGGCCAAACGGCCCCTAAAAGATAAATGTTTGGTAAATTGTTGTTGGATGTCTAGAGAGAGGCTAGCTCGAAAAATAAAGGTCCATATGCATCCAATATTGTCCAACATCCAAACCCTTTCAACTTTCAAAGGTTACACACATCAACCAAAATACACTTTCATCCATTTACTTAACACAATAACCAAATCAAACATAACCTAAATGACAACACGCCAAAGCGAGCATAACTCAGCGGTAATTGGCACGTACCCTCAACCAAGAGGTCAGAGGTTCGAATCCCCCACCCCAAATGTTGATGTACTCAAAAAAAAAAAAAAAAAAAAAAAAAAAAAAAAAAAAAAACTAAATGAAATTGACAACAAATTTTGACGAATTTTTTTGGTCATTTTGTACTTTGTGTTTGTTTTGAGTTTACCTTTGATTTTCAAAATGGATTATATTTTCATAATTCCAAAGCAATCCTTGCGAGTTTTCTTCTTCTTCTATACACCATATTGAGAAAGATCCTTCCATGTATTGTATCATATTTTTACTTTGAGAGAGAGTCCTTCTTATGATACATTGATGCTATAGACAATTGTTCAAAGTGCAAGGATAAGATTATGTGTGTTACTTGTTAGGTCTTTTGGATGTCATATTTGACCGAATATATATATCATATCTTTTGCCCTTCTATCACGCAACTAAAAGGTTTGGTTACATTTTAGAGTAATCGTGCTAGAAAGAACAAGTTCCAACATGAGCTTTCATTATGCAATGTGGTGGTAAGATTGATAGGCGATGAGCTTCGAATGTAAAAGTTAAATTTGCAAGGATCACATACAAATACACATGATTCTTCTGGATTTTGATGTTTTCTATCCCTTTTTTTTTATTGATATACGCTTTCAACTCTCAAAATGTAGTCCTTATAATAATTTTAGAAAACTTTAAGATTAGTCCCAACCAATAGTTTATTATTGTATACCCTTTTTCTAAAAATATTTAATCCCTATAAGCCTTCTCTCTAGAAATTGAGAAACATATTCATATGATATATTTTCTTGAATAAAAGTTATTATTATTATTATTTTGTCAAGTCAGATTGAAAGTAACTCCAAATTAATGCTAATGATTAATTTTAAGATTTGTGGTAGGTATATGAACTAAATTTGAAGAGTTGAAAGTATGTCAAATAAAATTTAGTTCTAGAGTACATGGAACAAAATGATATTTTTAACCTTTTTCATTTTGTATTGATTTAAATAATGAATATAACAAATGGATACATTCCTTCAAAAAGAGTAAAACATTTGTGGAGATTATGTAACTTTTTTGGATTTGTTGATTTTAGCACCAATATGAAAAATGATGATATGCTTCATGTGGTAGAATGTTGATAAAATAATGTATAATTAATTGATGGACATATGATTATTATTGGTGTGATTTCTTTTTTTATAGATATTATAGATGTTAGTTATAGAATTTTGATAGATTTTTTTTTTTGAAATATAGAATTTTGATAGGTAAATGTATAACTTATATGAATATTAATTATATATGTAATAATCGAGATTAATGAGGATCAATATAATTTTTTTTTATCTGTGATAAAGATCGCATAATATACAATGGAATCTCAAGGGAGTAAAACTGCGCAACTTTTATTTTATTATTATTATTATTATTATTATTATTATTATTATTATTATTATTATTATTAAAGTTCAACGTACATTTGGAGTGGAAGGATTCAAAACTCTGATTTTTTGATGAAAAATACATGTCAATTACCGCTGAGTTATGATCACTTTAGTCAAAATTGTATCGTTGATCTTATGGCAAAAAAAGTTTTTTCCTCACTGACTCTTTTGTTGTGGTTAACAAAATTTTCCAGATGGTAATGGAAGTGGTTAAGAATGATATGAATCAATTTGTAGCCTGTTGGAAATACGCTGTATTTATAAGCTAAGTAACACTAACAAACTTATTACTCCAAAGATGGACGTAAACAATTACAGTGTAAATAACAGTTCAGACACTGTATATAACGATAATTACAAAACTCAAAATAAGCCAGAAGAACAACAGATTGAAGTTACAAATGATGTAAATAGCCTGATCAACAGTAGCAATAACCACAACAAACCGACAAAACCTCAAGAACTTGGTAAAGGAAATGATATGTAGTCGAGGCACGCTAATGAAGCGTTGTCCTGAAGACAATTATTCGCTCTGCACGTGTTGCTAGCAGACTACAGAGATTGTCTCAGCAGGATACAACGACGAACTCCGGTAGAACAGCAACCTCGAACTACACGGATCTGGCAGAACCCTCGGATACTCACTCTCAACAAAACCAAACTCAAAAGAAGGAAAGATGAGAGAAACACGAAAATGGAATGATGAGAAATGAGGAAATCAGCTACTATTTATAGTTGTACAAATAGTAACTTCCTGGAAAAACGAAAAGGCAACAATAAATACTCTGTAATTACGTTTAATTATAGTGTATTTATGCGTATTTACCACAGCTGCAGAATACAGAAGGTCAAACGATTACTCTGTATTTATGAGCACATACAGCTGCTGTAGAACACGAAAATACACCAACTATTCAACTTCATACAAGTTATGAATTTAATTTCTTGACATTAAACTCAAGAATTAATCAACCAACTTGAACTTCTTGGCATTCAACTAATAACTTTCTTTCACAAATTATAACAAAATCCAACAATCCCCCACATGAAAGAAAGTAAAGATAAACAAAATAAAATCGTTGAGAGCAAACGAACAAGTTATGCATCAGGAGAGGTGTCTTCTGGACTTGAACCTTCCTTAGCGAATATCCATTGAACCTACCGAAGAAATAGTGAGACTAGCTCTGGAACTATCCTTCCCTTGGTAAATTGAGACAACGAACATCACACATAACTCATCATGTATCTTCGAGTTCTATACGTTTGTGTCCATTTTGGTCCTGGACAAAATTCCGATTTCATGAGAGCTTTAGAGAACATAAGCCATTTGAAAAGTTCTCACAGAAGCGACCCACTTCTACTCTCACATAGGTGATATTGATTAAGAGTATTCTGCCATTACTCCTTTTGTATACAAAATATCAATATGACCTTATCTTCGACAGATCACACACTCTACAAACATCATAGAAATGGGAAGAAACTATAAGTTTCTTAGTGTGTCAACTATGAATCATTCAGCCAGTTTTCCTATTGAACCTAGATCTTGGGATCTCCAGTCAACTAGGTTAGGTTACCACCAAATAATACATTTCATAGGCTTTAGCCCCATTTCCCTCGATGTATATGTCACTTGCTCTCTTGACAATCCTTTCGTCAAAGGATCAACAATATTCTCTTTCGATTTCACATAATCAATGGAAATGATTCCATTAGAGAGCAATTGTCTTACTGAATTATGCGTGCGTCTTATATGTCGTGACTTTCCATTATATACGTTATTCTTAGTCCTCATTGAGGCTACTAAACTGTCACAATAGATACATATCGCACTCACAAGCTTTGACCACAATGGAATATCTTCAAGGAAATTTCGAAGTCATTCAGCTTCTTCTCCTACTTTTTCAAGAGATATAAACTTTGACTCCATAGTAGAACGTGCTATACACGTTTGTTTTGAAGATTTCCATGATACAGCTGCTCCACCTAAGGTAAATATATACCCACTGGTTGATTTAGTCTCCATGCTATCAGAAATTCAATTAGCATCACTAAATCCTTCCAGTACATGTGGATAGCTCGTATAATGCAATCCATAGTCTAAAATGTACTTTAAGTACCTTAAAACTCTAATTAAAGCATTCCAATGATCATGCCCAGGATTGCTGGTGTATCTTGCTAACCTTCCTACTGAATAGGCAATATTTGGTCTTGTACAATTCATTATGTACATTGAGCTACCAACAACTCTCGAATATTCTAGAGAAGATACACCTTCATTATTGTTCTTCTTCAACTTACAATTTGGATCAAAAGGAGTAACTGCCGGTTTGGCCTCAAATTGATCAAATTTCCTCAACACTTTCTCTATATAGTGAGATTGAGAAAGTATGTATCCACTTGAATTTCTTGTTATTCGAATTTCAAGTATAACATCAGCAAGACCAAGGTCTTTCATATCAAAATTAGATTTTAACATCTGCTTGGTGGAATCAATGACACTACGATTTGTGCCCATTATCAACATGTCATCCACATACAAGCAAACAATGACACAATCTTTATCTATGGTTTTAACATAGACACATTTATCACACTCATTTATCTTAAATCCATTTGACAACATAGTGTGATCAAACTTTTCATGCCACTGTTTGGGCACTTGTTTCAACCCATAAAGAGACTTGACAAGTTTACAAACTTTATCTTCAAGCCCTTTTACAACAAACCCTTCAGGTTGTTCCATATAAATTTCTTCATCTAATACTCCATTTAAAAATGCAGTTTTCACATCCATTTGGTGTATTTCCAAATTTTGTAAAGTTGCTATTGCGATTAACATCCTTATAGATGTAATCCTCGTCACCGGAGAGCTAGCCTCATAATTCCTTTTAACACCATTACTTTTGTGTCTTTCTTCTTTAAAAGGAAATATATCCTCAAAGAATTCTGCTTCAATAGATTCCATAATCGTATTATTATTAATATCAGAAATTTCTGATTTAATCACCAGAAATCTATAAGCAGCACTATGCATTGCATATCCTATAAATACACAATCAACTGTCTTAGGCCCAAGTTTGGTCCTTTTCGGTAAAGGAATTTGTACCTTTGTCAAACACCCCCACACTTTCAACATTTTATATGAGGGTAACCTTGTATTCCACACTTCATAAGATGACTTATCACTTTTCTTATGTGGAATTCTGTTTAGTATAAAATTTGCTGTAAGCAACGCCTCCCCCCACAAATTATGAGGTAAACCTGAACTATTTAACATGTAGTTAATCATGTCCTTCAAAGTTCGGTTTTTTCTTTCAGCTACACCATTTTGTTGTGGTGTATAAGGTGTTGTAGTTTGATGGACTATATCATTAACTTCACAGAATTCATAAAGCATTGATGACTCATATTCACCACCTCTATCTGATCTAAGCACCTTTATCCTCTTTTCAAGTTGATTTTCAACTTCTGCCTTATATGTTTTAAAAACATCTAAGGTTTCATCTTTACTATGTAATAAATACACATAACAGTATTTACTACAATCATCAATAAAAGTGACAAAATATCTCTTACCGCCTCTTGTAGGAGTACTTTTCATGTCACATACATCACTGTGGATTAAATCAAGTAACTCATTATTTCTTTCCACAGATGAAAATGACTTTCTAGTAAATTTTGATTCAACACAAACTTCGCATTTGTGTCTATTATCAATATTAAAATTAGGCAATAGTCCTAAACTTACCATTCTTTGTAAAGAACGATAATTGACATGCCCCAACCTAGAATGCCATACATCACACAACTCAATAATATAAGCAGAAGAGTTGTTATTCTTATTATTATTTTTGGGAATTTGAGCCAGTACATTCAATTTGAACATGCCATCATTCAGATAGCCATTTCCTACATACATACCCCCTTGGTCAGAATAAACTTATCTGACTCAAATACAAGTTTGAACCCATTTTTATTAAGAAGCGTTCCTAACACTAGGTTCTTACGAATCTCAGGCACATGCCACACATCATTAAGGGTAAGTACCTTTCCAGAAGTCCATTTCAGCAGGACCTTCCCTTTACCTGCCACAGAGGCAGTTGAAGCATTTCCCATGTACAACTTATCACCACCATCTAGCTTCTCATATGTGGTGAACAAGGACTTGTCCTTACAAATGTGCCTAGTAGCACCAGTATCAATCCACCAACCTTTGGAGTCAGAAACCATATATACCTCAGATATGACAGCAACCAAATCATCATTTTCCATGACATTGGCCTGATTGTTAGAGCTTTGACCCTTCTTGTGTCTACATTTTGCAGCAATGTGACCATTCTTACCACAGACCCAACAGACTCCACGAATGCGTTTGTTGACGTCATTCCTTGGTCGATGATTCACATTTCTCTTCTTAAATTGTTGCTTCTTGGGATCACGCCTTGAAGCTTCAGCAACATGAGCATCAACTTCAACTTTTTGTGAAGCTTTGTCTCCCTTTCTATTATCTTCCTCTATGCGAAGTTTTACAACAAGGTTTTCCATGGAAAGCTCCTTTCGCTTATGTTTGAGATAGCATTTGAAGTCCTTCCAGGAAGGAGGTAACTTCTCAATTACAGCAGCAACTTGGAATGGCTCACTGGTGTCCAATCCTTCACTTTGCAAATCACTAATGATAATTTGCAGCTCTTCCATCTGATTGACTACCAACTTAGTATCAATCATCTTATAATCTAAGAATTTTCCCACGAGAAAATTTTTAGTACCAGCATCTTCCAGCTTATACTTCTTGTCTAATACCTCCCACAATAGCCTTGATGTAGCATAGGCATTGCAGTAGACATTATACAAGGTGTCTTCAAGACCACTCAGCATATAATTTCGACATAAAAAATCTGAATTCATCCATGCCTGCTTCGCAGCTTCAGTTTCAGGGGTAACAGCTTTTGGTGGTGTAACTAGGCAGTCTTCCTTCAAAATGTGAGCAAGATTCAGGGTGGTGAGATAGAAAATCATCTTTTGTTGCCATCTTTTGAAGTTTTCTCCCTTGAACTTCTCTGGTTTCTCCGCATGAGTTTTGAGAATGGTAGGAGCAGCAACATTAGGAACAACAACATTAGCAGAGGAGCTTGCATCCATCGCGAATTGTCTTCAGATTGTTGGAAATACGCTGTATTTATAAGCAGAGTAACACTAACAAACTTATTACTCCAAAGATGGAAGTAAACAATTACAGTGTAAATAACAGTACAGACACTGTATATAACGATAATTACAGAACTCAAAATAAACCAGAAGAACAACAGATTGAAGTTACAAATGTTGTAAATAGCCTGATCAACAGTAGCAATAACCACAACAAACCGACAAAACCTCAAGAACTTGGTAAAGGAAATGATATGTAGTCGAGGCACGCTAATGAAGCGCTGTCCTGAAGACAATTATTCGCTCTGCACAGGTTGCTAGCAGACTACAGCGATTGTCTCAGTAGGATACAACGACTAACTCCGGTAGAACAGCAACCACGAACTACACGGATCTGGAAGAACCCTCGGATACTCACTCTCAACAAAACCAAACTCAAAAGAAGGAAAGATGAGAGAAACACAAAAATGGAATGATGAGAATGAAGGATTGGAATTCCCAATTCCGTTACAGCGGAAGCAATTGGACCGTTCGTAAATTAATTTTGTTCTACAAAATACCAATACATTGGCAAAAGGTTAAGCGGTGAAAAACATACCTCCGTTGACGACTCTGAATACTTCAAGAATGATTATTGATTGCTCTGCAACAACGAAAAACACCACCATTTGATCTTCCCCGCTATAACTCTGAGATTAGGAACGTAGTTGTGGGACTACCTAATCTTGAATGGGAAAAACTCTAGAGAGAAAATTCCCCCTAGAGTTCTTGAGTTGAGAGAATATGAGAAGGCCTTATGGTGGTCATATGTTGTACATCACCTAAACCCTAGGTTTAGTGTTCTATTTATAGGAGAAAGACCATGAATAAAATATCCATTTAAAATCAATTATTTCCATAACTGATTTAATCTTTTCCATAATTAATCAATTCTATGACCAATCAATTCCACAATTGATTAATCTTTTCCATAAATGATTGATCACTTCCATAAGTGATTAAATCATTTCCATAAATGATTAATTACTTCCATAAGTGATTAATCATTTCCATAATTGATTAATTTCCAATTAATTAATTCTTTAATTAATTAATCACCAATTAAATATCATATATTTAATTTTAGACCTTCTATTAGTTAATTAATTAATTACCCAATTAAATATCATATATTTAATTTCAGGCCTTCAATTAATTAATTCTATAATATGAATCAAATTCATATTAAAATTTGAACTCCTTCAAATTCTCTTATATCCTATAAATTTAATATGAATCAAATTCATATTAATATTTGAACTTCTTCAAATATTTATTTCTCTCATAGACTATAGTTTAATTAAATCTCATTTAATTTAAACTAAATTGAATAATTAATTAATTCATAATTAATTAATTCATCTTCTAATTAAATACCATATATTTAATTAGACATATATTTGAACTCTTTCAAATATATCAATCTCTCAATATAATAAAGTTTAATCTCAAATTAGACTTTATATTTTAATGCATCACTATACATTATATTAATTTGTATCTCATACAATTAACTTAATTCCCAATATGAATTTGAACTATTCAAATTCTCTCAAGATATATTTGTTCCTAATTACTCTTTACGAGCTAGCAGGGGGACCTAATGGACCTACAGATCAGAAGCTCCAATGATATGGGGTTAATAGATTAAACTCATTAATCAGGTTAACCAATATTCATTAACTGTGGGTCATTCCACTAAAGACCCACAGCTGAACTCTTCTCACTGTAGAACATTTCTGTGTCCACGGATATAGACCTATGCCGGTAAGTCAATCCTACACGAGTGTTCGTAATCACGGCTGGGTCAAATTACCGTTTTACCCTTGTGTTACATCTGTCTCCTTAAGTACCAGCGCTCCTCTAATGAACAACCTGTTTATGGTCCAACCATTAAACAGAAAGTCCCTCTCGGGCCAGTGAGAGGGCGGGATCTCTTTGTTCAAGTCCCGGAGTCACCACTTAAGGGAACACTCATCTACTTCTCCTAGATGTGGGAAGGAGTGAATTCCTTCTTGTGTTGTCATGTCCCCAGCCTCCCACTCGGTCTTGTCCCCAAAAAGGAAGGCATATTGAGTCGGCGTATTGGCCACTTTCACCCATGTTAATCAAAGGACAATCCCTCATGAGAAGGAGTTCATGACACACTCAGGATTAAGACTGAGTTACCTAGGTCATCGTATTGAAACAGTAACCTAACTAGTTAACGGTGTTACATCTAGTGGTTTACTATTTCGTGGTCCGGTCTTATGCAAACTCATTGCATAGGATACCCCCGCTCGCATGTCTCCTACATGGACGCCTTGGATTAATACTTCTGTATCGAATACAAAGCGGGTCGTATCACATAGTGTTACCAGGATAAGGTACCCAGCCTTATCCTTGTACTATAGACCTTTTAGGTTGTTACTTGAACACCAATCCCCATATGTCCCCACATACTAGTTCAAGTCACATGTAAACAACCTTGGATCTTAGTTTATTGGATTTGGGTCAAATTGTGCAATATTTAACAATAACACTTAGTGTAGAAACTCAATTACACTTTATTGAAACAAGTATACAATTTGTTTACATTCACTATCTACGAGTTTTAGGACATAAAACCCAACAGAGAAATGAAGAAATCAGCTGCTATTTATAGTTGTACAAATAGTAACTTCCTGGACAAACGAAAAGGCAACAATAAATACTCTGTAATTACGTTTAATTACAGTGTATTTATGCGTATTTACCACAGCTGCAGAATACAGAAGGTCAAACGATTACTCTGTATTTATGAGCACATATAGCAGCTGTAGAACACGAAAAGACACCAACTATTCAACTTCATACAAGTTATGAATTTAATTTCTTGACATTAAACTCAAGAATTAATCAACCAACTTGAACCTCTTGGCATTCAACTAATAACTTTCTTTCACAAATTACAACAAAATCCAACATAGGCCACATGGTAATTTTAATGAATTGTTCTCTTAACAAGGAGAAGAATATACAATTTTATATCATGCTTTAATTTGAATGTGACATCAACTTAAGTATAGTTCAGCTGGTTAAAGTATATATTTTCAACTGTCATAGGTTGACATTCAAACCTTCCCATGTTGAACTAAAAAACCAAAAATTAGTCATGGTTGGTTTGGAGAATTTCAAAACTTACCCTTTTTAAGGGCAACTTGTAATCTAAAGGTTAAATTGGTAAATTTTGTTTTATTATAATTTTATGTTGTCGTTTTTTTTATTTAATTTTTTTTTATTTTAAGAGAGAGAGAAATGGTAGGGATAATATTGATGAAAAATTTTTAAGAAAAAAATCAATTTTTACCCTTAAACTTGTCGGTATCAATTTTCACTCTAAACTTTTTATTTCATCAAATTAAACCCTAGATTTAGATAAGTATTTGCAATTTCTACCATATATTCAATTTCTACTAATTTTAACAAAATAAAATGTAAGAACCTTCTTCTTCTTCTTCAACACAAAACCAGACCAACACCACCGATCCAGCCGTCGGTAGCCACCGACCGCCGACGACCACTGCTCATCGACGACAAGTTTTTTTTTTCCTTTTCTTCTCTTTTCTCTTCATTTTCTTCTTTTCTTCAACCGCCAGCTTCGACGTCCTCTCCAACGAGCATAGCAACCTCCGGCGAACATCTCCGACGAGTAGCAACAAACAGATAGTAGCTTTCCTCCCTCTCTTCCTCTCGTTTTTCTCTCTCTCTCTCAGATTCCTGCTCATCTCCCTCTCTCTCTCGAATTCCCATGCATCTGGCGTAGGTAGCAGTAGCAGCAAGTTTCGGGGCGTGGAAGGAAGGGGGTTTCTCTTTGTTCCAGATTTGTAACGAGCCCAGATCTGGAAAACCCACGCTCAGTCACCATGTCGGACTGCCCGCGAACTCATTGGAGGCCTATTGTTGTTGCTTTGCTCGCGCCGTCAAACTGCTACACGTTGAACAGTGACCAGAAATCGGGAGGGCAATAGTGAGAGGGAAGAACTCGAGATTGAGAGAGAGAAAGAGAGCGGGAGAGAGTGAGATCGCCGTAGATTAGAAAAAAAAAGTTGTTGTCGTTGTCGCTCGGAATTGCCACACTCGTCGGAGAAGATGTGATTGGAGGGGGGAAATGTTGGGCGATGATGTGGAACTCGAGAAAAAGAAGAAAAAGTTGTCGGAAAAGGGGGCACGCAGCTGCTGTTCGTGAGAGAGAAAAAGAAGATGAGGGAAATGAAATTTAGTGGCTTGGCTGAACAGAGAGAGAAGGATGGTGATGGAGAGAAAGAGAAGGACAGTGAAGGGATTAGATGATTTTTTCGACGATGGTGGTGGTGGTTGGGCTGGTGGTTGACGATGGCAACGACCGACAACGTTGAAGGGGTAGATGGGGAAAAGGAAGAAGACGAGGAGTTGGAAAAGAAAAGAAAAAAGAAAATTAAAAAATGAAATAATAAAAAATATATTCTTTAAAAAATATATTTTTTAATAAAAAACAAAAGTCAGTCATCTTTCTGTTACGAGTTAACAGAAAAATGAATGGAGGGACTAAAATGAAACGAAATCCAAATCTTAGGGGTTAAATTATCGAGTTTGAAAGTCCATGAACCAAAATGAAACCTAATTCAAACCTCAGGAACCAAAAATATATTTTTCACATTAATGAAATATAAACAAATTACTTTTTTTTTTTTAGTTCTAGTCTAAATTTCTTTCAACATTGAAAAATGAGGTTAAATTACCATTCAAAGTCTTCAATTTGAAGTTGATTTTAAGTCATGATTTTAAAAACTTTATTGAAGTGTTACTATTAGGTGTTAACAGTTTTTTAGTTGCAATGACATAAAATTTTCTTCGAGTTTTTGAAAAAAGTGGGTCATGACCATCTTTCAAATGATTTCTTTTAAAAAGTATTAATTCAGAGTCAAACAAAACTTGAAAAATTTGGATTTGAAAAAGAAGAAAGTAAGCTTGGAGTAAGTTTGGAATGCCTTTCAATTTAAATGTTTTTCGAGATTGCATTTTTTTTTAAACATTTTGTATAAAAATGGTTTAGAATTTATACTCAAGTTATTATATTGTATATATTTATAAACTCTTTAAAAAAATTTGCTTTCAAGTGTTTCTCTTAAAATGATTTATTTTTCAAACTCATTTTTTAATAAGTTATTTTTAGTGATTGTCAAACACTATAATTTTTTTCAAAATTACACACTTGAAAAGTTAAACCAAACATATCCTAATTATAGAGATCGACATGGGAAGACTAAAAGATGCAATATAAAGAAACTAGGACGGTCACTATTTCTTTTTGAACTTTTATTTTGCCGCTGCATTTTGTTAATATGTTTGATGCTATCATATGGGATATCCCATTATCATTTAAAATATCGATATTTGTTATAGTGTACTCATTATCATTTAAAAAAACGATGTAAATATGGTAATGGTAGGAACAATTTGTGAGAGTTCACTAAACCATAGGGATCACATTGGAAGTTTTGTATTCATTTTTGTATAGTGGTCGTAAAATATCTAATGTATGATCGTTTGATTATTTTTCTTAATGTATGCTTGACTCTACAACTGGAATTCTTGTTCTCAGGGTTGGATATTCAACTTTACTTTTGTTAAAGAATTGATTGATGAACAGCCTGATGTGCTTCAAGATGCTTTACAAATCTGTCCAGAGAGTTATGAAGTTTTTTTCTTTTTTTTTTTTTCAGTACATCAACATTTAGGGGTGGGGGGATTCGAACCTCTGGACCTCTTGGTCGATGATACATACCAATTACCGCTGAGCTATACTCGCTTTGGCAGAGTTATGAGGTTCGTGTTTGGAGTGTAGAGTTGTTTAATCTCGAATTTGGAAGTCTGTTGTTTGAAGAGTAGACTTGTTTAACCTAGTTATTTATTTATTTATTATTATTATTATTTTTTGGAAAAGAACCTAGAGGTGTTAGTCTAAAGTTCTTAAATTTGTGTTTGGAATGTATAGTTGTTAAGTTTGAGTTTATGCTTTTCCCAAAAAAAAAAAAAAAAAAGTTTGAGTTTATGTGGGTTTTTTTATATAGTCTTTTATACTATTTTTCCAACTTTAATTAATAAAGATTTGTTCTCATCCTTTATAAAATTGAGAATTTGTGTTATGTTATTTTATGTACATACTACAATTTTTTTAGTATAAATTTTGATTAAAATGAGCAAAATAAATTCATTCATTTTTTTCTCTGTTGTTTTACTGTACTATGCAATTAGAATTATATTCCAATATATTTTTTTAAAAAAAAAATTTAATAAAGATTTGTTTTTGTCAGTTTTAAAATTTTAATTCAAGATTTGTTTTCCAAGCTTAATAAAATTATAATTTTTTTTCACAATTTAAATTGTTATAGGCAATTTTAGACCACCCGACGCACAAGGAGCAGACGAGGACGTCCGGGCAAAATAGGGCTGGGAGACCGACCCAGAGGAAGAACCGACCAAAGGGCCGGGCCTCGGCCCAAGGCCGAGGCCGACCATTCGGCCCGCTTGCGTGGGCCGAGCTCGGTCACCTCCTCTCGGTCCCTGATGCTTCTAGCCGCCTCGGTTTCGCCTAGTTTGTCCCGAAACGCCTCCGAATTCCTAAAAACCCTAGGAGCACGAGCAGGTATTTATACCCCTCTTCGCCACTGAGGAAGGGGACCCGAACTCTATTCTCTACTCTCTTTCTCTTGCTCTCTAGCTCTCCCTTCCGTTTTCTGACTTAAGCATCGGAGGCGGTGTGGCTAGCACCACACCGGTGTGCAGGTTTTCTCTTTCGCATGCCACGTCTTCCCCCTCATCTACAAATTTACCGTTGGTAGCACGTGAAGGTCAAGTGAGTTTCCTCTGACCAAAATCGACCATCAACAGTTGGCGCCGTCTGTGGGGAAGAAAGCTTGCCAAATCTGCATATCGGTCATTCCATGAGTAAGGGGATGGAGAAGAGAATTCAAGACATAAACACAGAAAATTCGGATGGTGACCGCCACCAGCGGAGGTCACGGGAAGAAGGCCGAGATCGGCCTCAGACTGATTCTCCTCGTCCTCGGTCTCCACTGCCCTCATCCCGAGAGAAGCAAGCTGATCTAAAATTTGCTGCTCTCGAAAACAAAGTAAGTGCGATGGATCATAATTTGTCCAGGATACTTCGTATCTTGGATAAACCTGGTCCTAGCACTAAAACCCCTGATGAGAGGTTGGTTAGGGATCCGAGGAAGGGGAAGGAGCCCATGGAGCACACTGCAGAATCGGAAACGAGATCGAAGGGAAAGAAGACTAGCAGCATGACCAGCAAGATCAGGGGGCTCAAGCCTACTGATCGTACAATTTTGAGGAGCCCAGAGTCAAGCACGCTTAGGGGACGTGACTACACAGTTTCTACCCCAAGCTATGGTCATACTAAGACAGACCTGAAGAATCTGATCGAGGAGAAGCGCAGAAGTGCCAAAACTGCCGAATCCGAGGCCAGAGCTGTCGAAGCTGAAGCCAGACCTGCCGAGGCCGAGGCGAGCAGCCGAGGCCGAGGCTAGGTTGGCCGAGGCTGAGGCCAAGAAAGACAATCTCCCCTGGAAGACCGAGCTTCTGAGCGCACTGAAGGAGCTCGGAAATCCTCAAGGAGACCTGCAGAAGTCAAGGGACCTCGGAGACCAAGACTTGGAAGAACTAATCGATCGGGTCGACCCGCCCTTCACAGAAGAAGTCATGAAAGCCGAGGTGCCCCAAAAGTTCAAGGTACCCACGTTCACACCGTACGATGGCAAGAAAGACCCCGTGCAGCATCTAAACACCTACCAAAACTGGATGGACTTCCACGGTGTCTCAGACGCAATCAGGTGTCGCGCATTCTTTTTCACCCTGACAGGATCGGCCAAGCATTGGTTTGGAAGGTTGAAGAGAAGATCCATCAGCTCTTTCAAGGAATTAGCCCGAGCATTCCTTGCACAGTTCATGGGAGCCAGAGAACAGCGCAAGCCTCACATCAACCTCTTAACAGTCAAACAACGGCCAGGTGAGAGCTTGCGTGATTACATAACACGTTTTAATGACGAAGCACTACAAGTTGAGGGGTACAGCGAGGGAGCAGCCCTGGTAGCCATAACAACCTGACTGGAAGACGAGAGACTGCTCAACTCAATAGGTAAGAGCCAACCTCGAACCTATGCAGAGTTTGTCTCCCGGGCACAGAAATACATGAGCGCAGAAGAGTTGCTCAAGTCAAAGAAATCAGAACGTGAACACAAGAGGTCTTCGTCATCTGACCACGACAGTAGGAAGGATAAAAAGCAGCGGACCGACGAGGGAGGCCGAGGCCGACCAGACCGAGCACATCCCTTTGGTAAGTTCGAGAAATATACGCCAACAGCTGTTCCACAGGAGCAAGTACTAATGGAGATCCGAAATACGGGACTCTTGAAATTCTCGGGGAGGATGAAGTCGAATCCTGATAGAAGAGACAAGAGCCAGTATTGTCTTTTCCACCGGGACCATGGACATTCAACCAGGAATTGTATTCAGTTGAAGGATGAAATCGAAGCACTGATCCAGAATGGGTATCTGAAGGAATTCATCGGTGAGCCCAAGGCCTAGGCCGACCAGGGATGGCCGAGGCCGAGGCCGACTAAAGATGGCCGAGATAAAGAAAAACCCCTACGGGAGATCAATACCATCTTTGGAGGACCAGCTGGAGGAAGTTCAAGCAGAAAGAGGAAAGCTATTGTCAGGGAAGCGATGTTCGAACCGGAGTATCGAGGTATGTACTCTGTCCATTTATCAAAGGCGCCCCCCCCTTTGGAGTTCACCGAGGCTGAGGCAGCAAGCATTCATCAGCCACATAATGATGCCCTGGTGGTCACTTTAATTGTAGCCAATGTGAAAATCCATCGGATCCTAATTGATGGAGGAAGATCGGCTGATGTCCTTTCTTTAACAGCCTTTAAAGTAATGCAGTTAGGGAGGGAACTCTTAAAGCCAAGCCTTACCCCACTTGTAGGATTTGGAGGAGAGAGAGTGACCCCAGAAGGTAGCATAGAACTTCCTGTGACCTTTGGAGATGGACAGAATGCAGTGACAAAGATGATAAACTTCCTAGTTGTGGATTGTATGTCAGCCTACAATGCAATCCTAGGAAGGCCAACCTTGCATGAGATGAAGGCCATAGCTTCAACTTACCATAAGTTGCTGAAGTTTCCAACTCCAAATGGTGTGGGAGTTGTCAAAGGAGAATAGAAGGAATCAAGAGAGTGTTACTGGACCGCGCTGAAAACAGTTAAACCACAGAGGGCCGAGGCCGACCAGAGGATGGGCCGAGGCCGAGCAGGAAACACTTCCACCGATACTGAATCTGAACTTATGGAGTTTTAGGGCTTCTTATTTATTGCATTTTATCATGTAATTAGACATTATCTATTTTTGTTTCTTCCTCTAGTATAGGTTGAGTAGTTTTTCTTATTTGATTTCATTCAAGTGTAAAATTTCAATTAATGTCGAAGCCCTATTGATTCACCATTAAAGTTCAGTATTCAGGAGTGTGCATAAGACAACCGATTCAAGCATCACGAAACGCGAGCCTAGACCACCGAGTCTACCTCGCCCCATCGGCTTGAGACAATGTGAGCCTGGACCCTGGGTCTACCTCACGAGCCATCACTTTTTGCGAGCCTGGACTACCGAGTCTACCTCGCCTCATCCAGTTTGAGATTGCGTGAGCCTGGACCAACGAGTCTACCTCACCTCATCTGGCTTGAGCATCTTCATATCAGGCGAGCCTGGACTACCGAGTCTACCTCGCCTCATCCAGCTTGAGGTTGCATGAGCCTGGACCAACGAGTCTACCTCACCTCATCTGGCTTGAGTATCTTCATATCAAGCGAGCCTGGACTACCGAGTCTACCTCGCCTCATCCAGATTGAGACTATGTGAGCCTAGACCACCGAGTCTACCTCACCTCATCTGGCCTGAGCATCCTCACATCGGGCGAGCCTGGACTACCGAGTCTACCTCGCCTCATCCAAACTTGAGATTGCATGAGCCTGAACCACCGAAGTCTACCTCACCCGAGTCTAGCTCACCTGGCTGGGGCAGAAATTGAGCACCTCTTGCCAAGGCCGAGCATAAAACTTAAAAGGTATCCTCCTCTTTACTCAACTATACTTAATGTTTCAGTGAAGTTTTATTTAAAATTGGGGGCTACAAAGGGGATATGCACTCCCTATCAAACAAAAAGCACATGTTTTACTAAAAATTACATGTCCTAGCCTACTCTCCTATTGTTCTCCTACAAGGACTAACGTATGAATGCAGGGAGCTAAGTTTTGAGCTAAAAGGGGCATGAGGCCGAGGCCGACCCTAGCCTCTTCCCTCATTTTTCTTTTGCAGAGATTAACTTTTCGATGCAGGATCGTGAAATCCTCTGCTCTTCTTATTTCTACTTGTGGATAAGCCCTGGATCCGGAATGATGCACTCCGAATGACCAAGTACGGGGCCGAGCCGACAAGTTAAAAAGGGGATGGCAGTGCTCTGCCTCTTCCCGAGGCTGAGGCCGAGCCGACAAGTTAAAAAGGGGATGGCAGTGCTCGGCCTCTTCCCGAGGCCGACCAACACCACTTTTGTAATCCCTCACCTTTTCTCATTTCTATCTCACCTAACCCCTATTCAGGGAGTTTTGTTTTGTCTATTTCTATTCCATAATACAGGATAGCAATGAATCCGCACAAAAGTCAGCACAGAGCAAGGATCATTACTCTTAAATCGGGCTTTAGGAGCTCAACCGATAGCATTAAGTCGCACCTGAATCCCAATTCAAGAGTGGGGGCTTAATGTTATAGGCAATTTTGGACCACCCGACGCACAAGGAGCAGACGAGGACGTCCGGACAAAATAGGGCTGGGAGACCGACCCAGAGGAAGAACCGACCAAAGGGCCGGGCCAACTTGGCCCGACCCATATGGTCGGCCGAGGCCGAGCATTATGGTAGGCCTCTGCCCAAGGCCGAGCTCGGTCACCTTCTCTCGGTCCCTAATGCTTCTAGCCGCCTCGGTTTCGCCTAGTTTGTCCCGAAACGCCTCCGAATTCCTAAAAACCCTAGGAGCACGAGCAGGTATTTATACCCCTCTTCGCCACTGAGGAAGGGGACCCGAACTCTATTCTCTACTCTCTTTCTCTTGCTCTCTAGCTCTCCCTTCCGTTTTCTGACTTAAGCATCGGAGGCGGTGTGGCTAGCACCACACCGGTGTGCAGGTTTTCTCTTTCGCAGGCCACGTCTTCCCCCTCATCTACAAATTTACCGTTGGTGGCACGTGAAGGTCAGGTGAGTTTCCTCTGACCAAAATCGACCATCAACATAAATGAATCCAAATATGCTTCAATATTTTTATGTTTCTATTCTTTCAATCGTAAAATTGAGATTTTAAGTTATATTATTTTATAAATATTTTACAATTTTGTCAAAGACTTATTTTCACCAAATTTAAAATTGGGAAAGAAATCATTGTTGATCATTTTTTTTAGTACATCAATATTTGGGTAGAGAGCTTCGAACCTCTGGCATCTTGGTTGAGGGTACATCTCAACTGTGCTCACTTTGGCAAATCATTGTTGATTCTAAAGAAATCATTGCAGATCTGGAACGGGGGAGGTCCCTCCCTCCCCTGTTCTTTTTTTTTATTTTTTTTTTAAAAAATCAGTGAAGAAAATGTAGAGAAGAAGAAAGAAGAGAAAAAGAAGAAAGAAGAGAAAAAGAAGAAAAAAAAAATTCAGTCGCCGGCGGCGGCGGCGAGCGGTGGCCGCCGGTTGCCGGTCGCCGGACATAGGAAGAAGAAGAAGGGGGAGGGAGAAGGTGGGGAAGATGGAAAAGAAGAAGAAGAAGATGATGAGAGAGAAAGGGAGAAAGAATAAAAAAAATAATAAAATATTAATATTTTATATTTTTTAAATATTTTTTATTTAAAAAATAAAATAGATAATTTTTTATATTAAAATAATAGTGCCACGTCAGCAACCGTTAAAAGTTAACAGAAAAATTGACGGCAGGGACCAAAGTGCTCCTTATCTCAAACCTCAAGGGTATTTTTGTTGAGTTTGAAAACTCAGGGACCAAAGTGTCACTTAACCCAAACCTCAGGGACCAAAAGTGTATTTTTCCCTTTTTTTTTTTGTCTTTTTTACTATGTTCGATGATGACTGATGTGGTGTTTAGGTTTAGTTTTGGGAGGCCTAAAGTCTTGTCATTTATGTTGTTTTGGGATAAATTAGTCTACGATGATAATTAAAATTTAACTTCAATGCTTTTTTTTTTCTTTTTCCAAATTTAGTCGATAGCTTCTTATCTTTATAGTTCATGCCTTGAGTTGCATGCTAAAAATGCATTCGAGTAGGATTGATTGTCCTATTTTGTGGATTGTTCAACTCTTGGTTCAAAATTTTGATTTTTTTTTTTTTTTTTTTTTTTTTTTGCTTTAAGAGAATTAAGGCAGTCCATGTCTATAATCTAATAGTGGTGTCCGTCGGTTAGGTTGAATCAAGTTAAGACACATTTTTAGACCCAGTTCAATTGTTCAGGTTGTAAATTTCTTCAATCTAAAATAACCCTTATTAAATATAATGAATACAACATAGCCCTAACCATGAAATATATGAGTTGGGTTAATTAGGGTTGTTCAGGTCATTTATTCAATTTTTTGTTTTAAAAAGAAGCAACATGCTAATATGTATAAAACATCTTTGTATTTATTTTCAAACATTGAATTAAGATTTGATATTATGAAAAATTACATTTAAAGACTTAAAATTTATTTTTAAGAGTTGGAGAATAAATAATTCAAAAAGAATTATGGAATTAAGTAAAATTAAAATAAATATATTTTTATATAGACTTGTATGATAAGTAAAGAGATATTCCTATAAAATTTGATGTTTCCGTGAAAGCTTCTGATTCTCTTCACCGACTTGGATGACTCTCTAACTTCTCAATTACCTCTGTCTTACCTCTTTCCACTTAGGGTTCCTTTTAAGAGATTTTATATCCTAACATTATGTCTTCCTTCACCATAAAATGGTATTTCTTCCACTTTAGAATCAAATGAGTCTTTTCGCATCTCTTGAGTACCTACAATGTAAAATAAATATTAAGTTTATAAATTAAAAACAAGATCTATGAAATCTCAAATGAAACCAATATGGGGTGGTGGCGCAGTTGGTTAGCGCGTAGGTCTCATAGCTATAAGAGTTATCCTGAGGTCGAGAGTTCGAGCCTCTCTCACCCCAATTTGATTTTTAATTGATGAACATACATAGAGAGGCTCAAAAAAACCAAATTAAACATAACCTGTTTCAAAAAAAAAAAAACAAAACAAAACAAAAACACAAAATTAAACATAACCCAAATTAAATGATTAATTTAAAGATACTTCAAATGCTTTTAATTTAAAGATATTTTAAATACTTTAGCTAAAGGCATTGAAACTAAAATTTTTGTTTTAAGAAAAAGTAAAATGTCTATGTAAAACATCTATGTATTTATTTTCAGACATTGAATTAAGATTAGCAATAAACTCATTTCAATTTACATTATGAAAAGTTACATTCTAAAGACACGATTCTTTTAGAAAAACAAAGGCCCCGTTTGATAACCATTTGGTTTTTGGTTTTTGGTTTTTGAAAATTTGGCTTGTTTTCTTCCAATTTTCCTACCATGGTTTTCATATTTGCCAATGACACATTTGAGTTCCTAGCCAAATTCTAAAAACAAAAACAAGTTTTTGAAAACTACTTTTTTTAGTTTTCAAAATTTGCTTGGTTTTTAAAAACAAGGAAAGAAAAGTATTAGCAAAACATAGAAACTTGTAGGTGGAAGTAGGATTTATAGGCTTAATTTTCAAAAACCAAAAACCAAAAACCAAATGGTTATCAAACGGGGCCAAAGTTATTCAAGTTATTTTTTCCAAAGAAATCTCGCTCCAACGACCTAGTGAGTCATCTACTTAAAAGAACTCTCCCTGCAGTGTGTCCCTCCTTGAATTATTTGGTCATGCAATACTTATTGAATACAAAGAACAAAAATTCTCGTAGAATCGAGAATGAAGTTTTCATTTTGTACATGCCAGATCATGAATTAGTAACTGCATCTAATCTCCAAAAAAATCCCAATTAACGTGCCTCTGCTTGAGCCTCCGAAGATAAAGGTACATCATGAACAACCATTTGATCCCCATCAAAGTCTCATTGAATCCCCTACAAACTAATTGATGTAAACAAATAGCATGTCCTTCTACTAAAATAGGTTGGAATGTCTGGATGCCTAATTTATGCAGAGTAGGCACGCTATTTAGCAATATGGGAAGCCCCTGCATAACTTCTTGAAGTATTTCCTATACAATAGGTTCTTTTTTCCAAATTTTACTCTTAGCAACTCCTATGTTCGAAGCAAAATGTAGTCAAATTAGACCACAAATTATAAATTTTATTTTAAAGAGTTGTTGAAGAATAAATAATTCAAAAAGAAATATGGAATTAAATAAAATTACAATAAATATATTTCTATAAAATTCAGCATGCTCGAGGAAGCTTTTGATTCCTTCACCGAATTAGGTGGTTCTAACTTCTCAATTACCTCTGTTCACTTCTAGCCCTTTTTTTTGAGATTTTATATCCCATCAAGATATCTTCCTTCATGATGAAAGTTATTTCTCCAAATTTAGGATCAAATGATCTTCACACCTCTTGAGTACCCACCACATAAATAAATATTCAATTTAAAGATTAAAAACAAGATCTATAAAATCTTATGTAAAACAACATGGGGTGGTGGTGCAGTTGGCTAGCGCGTAGGTCTCATAGCTTAGGAGTTATCCTGAGGTCGAGAGTTCGAGCCTCTCTCACCCCAATTTGTTTTTTTCAATTTATATAGTTATATATAACTTTGTAACTTGTTTCAATAATATCCCTAAACTTGGAAAATTTTCAAAAATGTCTTTGACCTTTCAAAAATATTTTAAAATACCATCGTGAAGTTTTAGATGGGAAACGTAAAAGTTTCACTTTCATCAATACCCTTCTTTTCAAAAAAGTTCAAAAATACCTTCACTGGAGATTTTTTTTTCTTCTTCCTCTCTCGCAAATTCTTTCTCCATGATACTAGAAAAAAAAAAAAAAAAAAAAAAAAAAAAAAAAAAAAAAAAAAAAAAAAAAAAAAAACCTCCTTGAAAATTAGTGAGAAGTTTTGATTATTTGTTATGTATTCATAAATTACAAGTTTTCTTCTCCTTCAACACCACAACCCAAAAGTTAGGATAACCAAATTCTTGTAAGGGATTATAGGACACTACACATATCTCCACAATAGTATGATATTGTCCACTTTGGACATAAGCCCTCATGGCTTTACTTTTGGTTCACCCCAAAAGGTCTCATACCAGTGGAGATAGTTGTCCTTCCTTATAAACTCATGGTCATCCCCTTATTTCTATAAAATTCAGCATGCTCGAGGAAGCTTTTGATTCCTTCACCGAATTAGGTGGTTCTAACTTCTCAATTACCTCTAACTTACCTTTGTCCGCTTCTAGCCCTTTTTTTTTTTTTTTTTTTTTTTGAGATTTTATATCCCATCAAGATATCTTCCTTCACGATGAAAGATATTTCTCCAAATTTAGGATCAAATGATCTTCACACCTCTTGAGTACCCACCATATAAATAAATATTCAATTTAAAGATTAAAAACAATATCTATAAAATCTTATGTAAACCAACATGGGGTGGTGGCGCAGTTGGCTAGCGCGTAGGTCTCATTGCTTAAGAGTTATCCTGAGGTCTAGAGTTTGAGCCTCTCTCACCCCAATTTGATTTTTTTTTTTCAATTATATATATATATATAACTTTGTAACTTGTTTCAATAATATCCCTAAACTTTGAAAATTTTCAAAAATGTCTTTGACCTTTCAAAAACATTTTAAAATGCCATCGTGAAGTTTTAGATGGGAAACGTAAAAGTTTCACTTTCATTAATACCCTTCTTTTCAAAAAAGTTCAAAAATACCCTCACTGGAGATTTTTTTTTTCCTTCTTCCTCTCTCTGCAAGTTCTTTCTCCATGATACTCAAAAAAAAAAAAAAAATCCTTGAAAATTAGTGAGAAGTTTTGATTATTTAATATGTATTCATAAATTACAAGTTTTCTTCTCCACAATGGTATGATATTGTCCACTTTGGGCATAAGCCCTCATGGCTTTGCTTTTGGTTCACCCCAAAAGGCCTCATACCAGTGGAGATAGTTGTCCTCCCTTATAAACCCATGGTCATCCCCTTATCCAGCCAATGTGGGACTTTGGTCGTACTCCCAACAATTCTTATGAAGCTTCAAGATGACTTTTGCTTCATTATTGAATTCTTCATGTATTGACTTGATTTTGTTGATAAACCCTTCTAGACTTAGTTTGAGATTATTGTAGATTTTAAAATAATTGTTGGCAAATTGTGCTTTTAGAAAAATCAACTATGACATGAAGTAAAAATAGTATTTGGTAAATTTCTATTTTAAACCTTAAAAAACATGTTATAATGTTTGATAAATTAATACTAAATATTGTTGTGATTTAACTATAATGACTAACGTAGACATATTATTTCAATTATTTTTGTATTGATAATTAATATCAAATTTATCATAAAATAATTATTTAAAAGACACTATATAATTTAAATTACAAGTAACTTTGTTTAATCTTAAATTATTTGATAAAAGTTAATTAAATAATCCAATTTTTGTTGATTTAAGAGAATAGACTAAATCGTAATTAAAAAACTTTCTCCCTCATAACTCAAAAAGAAATAAAAAATAAAATAAAATCTAACAGCTCTTTTCCTTCACAACCTACACAACTAGAGAGAGCAAAAAGAAAAATCTATTTTTTTTTCTCTCACTTATGTTTTTTACCCCCTTGAAAAGAGAAAACTTGTTTCAAACTTTGTTTTCATTTCATGTTTTGTTGCACATAATCTTTATAAGCAAAGTTTTAGGAATTTTTTTTTAATTTCTCCTAATTGTCAACATTTTAATAGTGGTGTATAGATCAGATCCTACAGAGTATACAATCTAAGTAATGTCAACTATTCTCCTTTTGTATATTTATTTACTTCCTAAAAGATAAATGTTTGGTAAATTGTTGTTGGATGTCTAGAGAGAGGCTCGAAAAATATAGGTCCGTTATGCATCCAATATTGTCCGACATCCAAACTCTTTCAACTTTCAAAGGTTACACACATCAACCAAATACACTTTCACCCATTACATGACACAACACGCCAAAACAAACATGTTTCAGCGATAATTGGCACCTACCGTCGACCAAGAGGTCAGATGTTCAAATCTCTCCATTCCAAATATTTATGGACTAAAAAATACTAGAGATGTCAATTGACTTGATTTCTATGAAATTGACAACACATTTTGACGAATTTACATATCCGCCCCTTTTTAAATATGTATTTTGGTCATTTTGTACTTGTGTGTTTTTTTTTAGTTTACCTTTGATTTTCAAAATGGATTATATTTTCATAATTTCAAAGCAATCCTTGCGAGTTTTCTTCTTCTTCTATACACCATATTGAGAAAGATCCTTCCATGTATTGTATCATATTTTTACTTTGAGAGGGAGTCCTTATGACGCACCTTTTTTTTGCAGATGACAGTTTAATCTTCTTTAAAGCCTCTGTGGAAGAAGGTCAGAGGATCAAAGAAGTTCTTGACATCTATGAGAAAGCGACGGGCCAGAAGACTAATTTGGATAAGTCGGCATGTCTAATTAGCAAGAATGTTGCCTTGTCGAAAGCAACGGAGATTAGCAAAGTCCTTGGAATAAAACTTTCAGATTCTCTTGTTTCAAAAAAAAAAAAACTTTCAAATTCTCTTGGTCGATACCTTGGTTTGCCAGCCCAAGCAGGGAGAAAGAAAGTTGAGATGTTTAAAAAGTTGAGAGAGAGAGTTTGGAAGGTTTTGCAAGGGTGGAAAGGGAACTTGTTCTCGCTCGGAGGAAAATAAATTCTCATCAAAGTCATTGCTCAAGCTATCCCTGTTGGGTTTTATGCCCTAAAACTCGTAGATAGTGAATGTAAACAAATTGTATACTTGTTTCAATAAAGTGTTATTGAGTTTCTACAATAAAGTGTTATTGTTAAATATTGAACAATTTGACCCAAATCCAATAAACTAAGATCCAAGGTTGTTTACATGTGACTTGAACTAGTATGTGGGGACATACGGGGATCGGTGTTCAAGTAACAACCTAAAAGGTCTATAGTATAGGGATAAGGCTGGGTACCTTATCCTGGTAACATTATGTGATACGGCTCGCTTTGTATTCGATACAGACGTATTGATCCAAGGCGTCCATGTAGGAGACATGCGAGCGGGGTATCCTATGCAATGAGTTTGCATAAGACCGGACCACGAAATAGTTGAAGGGATAAAAGCCCCACGCAGCGGAAAGTATTACCGAACCTACTGAGAGTCTTAGATTCTAATTGAAATACCAATACAATTTGCAAAATATTACAGCAATAAATATATATTTAATGGGTTGTACATAGGCTATAAACATGCTAAAAGATCAACTAGATTGATCCTAGTGATCAAGGATTTCATAGAAAACTTACTTTTGTAGAAAGCCTTGATCAATTCGCCTTTTCTTGCCAATAAGATTGTAAACGCAACAACCCTCTTGTGCGAACACCACCAATCGGCTACACCGGTATATCTCTAAGACTTCTTGAAGCAGGAGACTTGTGGGAGTCTTTTGGGAGAGATCTCTGAGAGAAGGAGAGACAATGGGATGTCTTTCACCCCACCCCAGGGGTCCTATATATAGTAAAGACCAATACCTTTTTCCTAATAGGTAAAGGAAGACCTTTTCTTAATAAGAAAATGTTTCTAATTTTAATAAATAATTAATTAATTCCATAATTAATTAATTTCCCAATTAAATATCATATATTTAATCTTAGGGATTTTATTAAAATTAAAATTAATATGAATCCAATTCATATTAAATTTATTTGAACTCTTTCAAATATTTTCTTTCCTAATAGGAAAAGGTCTCTGATTTTAATAAATAATTAATTAATTCCATAATTAATTAATTACCCAATTAAATATCATATATTTAATCTTAGGGATTTTATTAAAATTAATATGAATCCAATTCATATTAAATTTATTTGAACTCTTTCAAATATTTTCTCTCAAGAATTAATTTTTGAAATTAATTCAAAAATTATATTATAAAGTTTCATAAACTTTATATTATAATGCATCAATATACATTATACGATTCCCCAAATAAATTGAACACTTTCAATTTACAATTTATATTTGTTTACTTCAGGTCTTTTTACGAGCTACCAGTGGGACCTAATGGACCTACAGATCAGAAGCTCCAACGATACGAGACTAATCGGCTTAAACTCATTAACCAAGTTAGTCTCCATTCGTTAACTGTGGGTCATTCCACTAAAGACCCTCAGCTGCACTCTTCTCACTGCAGAATATTTTTGTGTCCACGGATATCGACCAATACTACAAGTCAGTCCTTCACGTGTGTTCGTATCCCAACTGGGTCAAATTACCGTTTTACCCTTGGTTTACATCTTTGTCCTTAAGTTCCCAGTGTTCCTCTAATGAATAACCTGTTTGAGGTCCAACCAACAAATAGAAGTCCCTCTCGTGCCATAGAGAGGGTTGGGCCCATTGTTCAAGTCCCGGAGACACCACTTAAGGGCACACACCTTTACTTACCCTAGAGTCGAGAAGGAGTGAATTCCATCTTGTGTGATTATGTTCACAGCTCCCCACTTGGTATTGTCCCCAAAATGGTAGGCTTATTGAGTCAGCGTGCTGGCCACTCTCACCCATACAAATCAAAGGACAACTCCTCGTGAACAGGAGTCCATAATCCACTCAAGATTGAGACTGAGTTGTCTAGGTCATCCTAGTGAAATATAAACCAAGCCAACTAACGGTGTTACAGTTAGTGGTTAACTATTTCGCGGTCCGGTCTTATGCAAACTCATTGCATAGGATACCCCCACTCGCATGTCAACTACATGAACGCGTTGGATCATAGCGTTTGTATCATAATACAAAGTGGGTCGTATCCATAGTGTCACCAGGATAAGGTACCCAGCCTTATCCCTATACTATAGACCTTTTAGGTTGTTACTTGAACATCGATCCCCGTATGTCCCCACATACTAGTTCAAGTTACATACAAACAACCTTGGATCTTAGTTTATTGGATTTGGGTCAAATAGTGCAATATTTAACAATAACATTTTATTGCAGAAACTAAATAACACTTTATTAAATACAAGTATAAAATTTGTTTACATTCATTATCTACGAGTTTTAGGGCATAAAACCCAACAATAGTAAACCACTAGATGTAACACCGTTAACTAGTTAGGTTACTGTTTCAATAAGATGACCTAGGTAACTCAGTCTTAATCTTGAGTGTGTCATGAACTCCTTCTCACGAGGGATTGTCCTTTGATTAGTATGGGTGAGAGTGGCCTGCACGCCGACTCAATAAGCCTACCTTCTTGGGGACGAGACCGAGTGGGGGGCTGGGGACATGACAACACAAGATGGAATTCACTCCTTCCCACTTCTAGGAGAAGTAGATGAGTGTTCCCTTAAGTGGTGACTCCGGGACTTGAACAAAGGGATCCCGCCCTCTCACTGGCCTGAGAGGAACTTTCTGTTTAATGGTTGGACCATAAACAGGTTGTTCATTAGAGGAGCGCTGGTACTTAAGGAGATAGATGTAACACAGGGGTAAAACGGTAATTTGACCCAGCCGTGATTACGAACACTCGTGAAGGAGTACCGGTATAGGTCTATATCCGTGGACACAGAAATGTTCTATAGTGAGAAGAATTCAGTTGTGGGTCTTTAGTGGAATGACCCACAGTTAATGAATATTGGTTAACCTGATTAATGAGTTTAATTAGTTAACCTCATATCATTGGAGCTTCTGATCTGTAGGTCCATTAGGTCCCCCTGTTAGCTCGTAAAGAGTAATTAGGAACAATTATATCTTGAGAGAATTTGAATAGTTCAAATTCATATTGGGAATTAAGTTAATTGTATGAGATACAAATTAATTCAATGTATAGTAATGCATTAAAATATAAAGTCTAATTTGAGTTAAACTTTATTAAATTGAGAGATTAATATATTTGAAAGAGTTCAAATATATGTCTAATTAAATATATGGTATTTAATTAGAAGATGAATTAATTAATCATGAATTAATTAATTATTCAATTCAGTTTAAATTAAATGAGATTTAATTAAACTATAGTCTATGAAGGAATTATTAGAATATGATTCTAATGAGTAATTAATTAAATATGGGTGATATTTAATTATGAAATTAATTAATTATTGGAATTAATTAATTGATTAGTTTAATTGAATTAATTAAATGCGATTTAATTAAGTTAATTCAACTATATATTATGTGAGGAAATTACATTTAAATAAGATTTAAATGTGCATGAGATTAATATGATTAATTAATAATCATATTAATTAATTAATTGTTAATTAACATTTAATTAATTGGTTTAATCAATTAATTAATTGATCTTGATCTAACGGTCAAGATTGTTTCCTAACCTCACATTAGGGTTTCCTCTCTTATAAAAGGAAAGGTTATGAGAACCCTAGCCCTAAGGTCTCATTCTAGCCTCCCTCACATATTCTCTCAAGAACTCTAGAGAGAAATTTTCTCTCTAAGAGTTTTTCCCAATCAAGATTAGTAGTCCCACAACTACGTTCCTAATCTCAGAGAATAGTAGGGTAGCCTCGTGGTGGTGTCCGTTGAAGTATTCAGAGTCGTCAACGGAGGTATGTTTTTCACCGCATAACTTTTTGCCAATGTATTGGTATTTTGTAGAACAAAATTAATTTGCGAATGGTCCAATTGCTTCCGCTGTAACGGAATTGGGAATTCCAATCCTTTCAATCCCTACCTACACGATGAGCTGTTTCAAGTTGCCTAACAGTGTTTGTGATGAGATAAATAGGCTTTGCGCTCGGTTTTGGTGGGGCTCTTCGAGTTCTATAAAGAAAGTGCACTGGATGGGATGGAGTAAGATGTGTCGGAGTAAAGGTAAGGGTGGGATGGGGTTCAGAGATCTCCATGATTTTAATCAAGTCATGCTTGCCAAAGTAAGTTGGCGAATCATCAAAAATCCGGATAGCCTTATGGCTAAAATCCTAAGAGGGAGGTATTTTAAGGATGAGGATTTTCTCAAGGCAAAAATGGGTAATAACCCTTCCCTCACCTGGAGAAGTATCCTCTGGGGCAGATCTTTATTTTCAAAAGGGATGAGATGGAAGATAGGATCCGACAATAGAATTATCATCGACGAAGATCCGTGGCTGGTGGAGGAAAGGGGGAAAGTGTCACTGTCCGTGATAGAGGAGTTCAAAGGAAAAAGAATTAAGGCCATTTTGAATGACGAGGGGGGCTGGAATGCTGAGGTTATTAGGGAAGTCTTCACGCCGGATGAAGCTAAATCCATTCTTAGTATTCCCCGAAGCAAATCAATAGCCCCTGATACAATTATATGGGACAAAGAGCCTAAAGGCGTCTTCTCGGTGATGAGTGTTTATCACTTGGCCTCTAGCTTATCTAGCAAGGATAAAGCTTCTGGGGTTGATGATTCAAAGACCAAAAAGTTGTGGAACGCTATCTGGAATCTAAAATGCATTCATAGAGCCAAAATCACTATGTGGAAAATCATTAGCAATTCTCTCCCTACCATGGCAAATCTTTCGAAAAGAGGAATAATTTATAATACTCGCTGTTTGTTGTGCAGGTCTCATGTGGAATCGACGACACATGTCTTTTGGAAGTGTAAATTCTCGAGGAGCTTGTGGAATTTTTTCCTTCCAAACTTACGTTCGGTTCTCCTTGGTTGCAAGGATAATTCGGAGCCGATGGATTGCTGGGAAAGGATGGTGCAGAGTCTCAACCATTCAGAGCTTAATTTTGCTGCCCTAATTCTATGGAGCATATGGAATATACTAAATCACAGCCTCCACAGCAACCAAATAGCAGAATTACAAGAGGCAAAAAGGAAAATCAGCATTTACCTGGAAGAATTTGAAGGAAAGGCAGAGAGAAAGCATACCCTGGCGAATTTGGAGAGCTCTTCGAGTCACCATTCGTGGAGACTGCCTGACCCCAACCATTGGAAACTGAACTCAGTTGCCTCTTGGAGCGTCGAGGAAGGTGCCAATGGGCTCAGATGGACCATCTCCGTGACTCTAATGAATCTCTTATAGGAGCTGGGTGTTCCAAAATTTTTCAGAGAGGGCCGATCAAATGGCTCGAAGCAAAGGCAATGCTGGAAGGTCTGAGGGCTTTTGCTGAATGCGTGAAAGACAGGAATATTATGCCCTGCTTACCTCTGATCGTTGAAACAGATGCCTTGGAAGTGATTAAGCTTCTAAATGAGGATGAAGAAGAAGATCTTACTGAGATATCCATGGTGATCGACGACATCAAGCTGGTGGCTTCTCAAGGTGTTGTTTCCTCTTGCTCCAAATGTTCAAGAGGGGCGTGGTTTTTGGTGATTTTTCGCATTTTTTTGGGCTCGACTTGTACCCTGGTTTAGGGGATAATTTTTTGTGCAGGGATGATGTTATCCCTCATTGGTTTTCTTCGTTCATTTATGATCGGTTAGGTGTAACCATTTTTTCTGTTTAATGCATTATGTTTATTCCAAAAAAAAAAATAATAAGATTATGTGTTAGGTCTTTTGAATGTCATATTTTGACCAAATATATCATATCTTTTGCCCTTCTATCACGCAACTAAAAGGTCTTGTTACATTTTAGAGTAATCGCGCTAGAAAGAACAAGTTCCAACAGCTTTCATTATGCAATGTGGTGGTAAGATTGATAGGTGATGAGCTTCGAATGTAAAAGTTAAATTTGCAAGGTTCACATACAAATACACATGATTCTTCAAGATTTTGATTTTTTTTTTTTTTTTTTTCGTTTTTAATGATCTAGTGTATAGTTTTTTTTTAGGTTAAAATACAAATTTTGTCACCATACACAGATGATTCCTACACTTTCAACTCTCAAAATGTAGTCCTTATAATAATTTTAGGAAACTTTAAAATTAGTCCCCACCAATAGTTTATTATTGTATATACACTTTTTCTAAAAATATTTAATCCATATAAGCCTTCTCTCTAGAAATTGAGAAACATATTCATATGATATATTTTCTTGAATAAAAGTTATGATTATTATTATTATTTTGCCAAGTCAAATTAAAAGTAACTTCAAATTAATACTAATGATTAATTTTAAGATTTGTGGTAGGTATATGAACTAAATTTGAAGAGTTGAAAGTATATGTCAAATAAAATTAAGTTCTAGAGTACATGGATCGGAACAAAATGATATTTTTAACCTTTTTCATTTTGTATTGATTTAAATAATGAATATAACAAATGGATACATTGCATCAAAAGAGTAAAACATTTGTGGAGATTATGCAACTTTTTTTGGATTTGTTGATATTAGCACCAATATGAAAAATGTTGATAATGTATAATTAATTGATGGACATATGATTATTAGTGGTGTGATTTCTTTTTTTTATAGATATTATAGATGTTAGTTATAGAATTTTGATAGATTTTTTTTTTTTTTGAAAAATAGAATTTTGATAGTTTTTTTTTTAAAAAAAAAAAATAGAATTTTGATAGGTATTCTGATAGGCAAATGTATAACTTATATGAATATTAATTATATATGTAATAATCGAGATTAATGAGGATCAATATAATTTTGTGTTTATCTGTGATAAAGATCACATAGTATACATGGAATCTCAAGGGAGCAAAACTGCGCAACTTCATTTTATTATTATTATTTTAATTCGACAACATTTGAAGTGGAAGGATTCGAATCTCTGATTTTTTAGTGAAAAATACATGTCAATTACCTATGCTCACTTTGATCAAAATTGTATCATTGATCTTATGGCAAAAGAAGCTTTTTCCTCGCTGACTTTTTTTGTTGTGGTTAACAAACTTTTCCAGATGGTAATGGAAGTGGTTAAGAGTGATATGAATCAATTTGTAGTCCACGTGGTAATTTTATCGAATTGTTCGGTTAACAAGAAGAAGAATACAATTTTATATCATACTTTAATTTGAAGATGACATTTACTTAAGTATAATTCAACTGGTTAAAGCATATATTTTCGACCATCATTAGTTGACATTCAAACCTTCCTAGGTTGAACTTAAAAAACAAAAAGTAGTAATGCTTGGTTTGGAGAATTTCAAAACTTTACATTTTTAAGGGCAACTTGTAATCTAAAGGTTAAATTGGTAAATTTTATTTTATTATTATTTTATGTTGTCGGGTATTTTTATTTTAAAAAAGAGAGAAATGGTAGGGGATAATATTGATTACGTGGTAATTAATAACTGTAAAGATGAAAAAAATTTGAGAAAAAAAAATCAATTTTTACCTTTAAACTTGTCGACATCAAATTTCACTCTAAGCTTTTTATTTCATCAAATTAAATCCTAGATTTAGATAAGTACATGCAATTTCTACCATATATTCAATTTCCACTAATTTTAACAAAATACAATGTAAGAATTCCCCTAAACTCACTAATTTCAATAATATCAAGTCTTACACAAATTTAAGTTCGATTAACATACTAATCAACCATTAAATGACAATGTCAAAACTCACAAATTTTAGCAAAAAGTTAGCTATAATATCAGTTTTCTTTGAAATTTTATCAATTTTGTACTATACATATGTTTTATAATTCATTGGAATCAGGTAAGAATCCTTTTTCAAACAACCATCTCTCAAACAAAAACTAATAAGAGGGTAAGAATTACCATATATTTTCAAATTTAAGGTTAATATTAAAACACTTATCTAAAATGGTACAATTTAATGAAATTGAAAATTATAGGATAAAAATTTAGGCCTCGTTTGATAACCATTTGGTTTTTGTTAAATCCTACTTCTACGCTTACTTGTTTTTCTAACACCTTTCTTTTCTTGTTTTTAAAAACCAATCAAATTTTGAAAACTAAAAAAAGTAGGCCCCGTCTGATAACCATTTGGTTTTTGGTTTTTTATTTTTGAAAATTATGCTTGTTTTCCCCCAATTTTCCTACCATATGGTTTTCATCTTTGTGTAGGGTACATTTTAATTCCTAGCCAAATTTCAAAAACAAAAACAAGTTTTTGAAAACTACTTTTTTTAGTCTTCAAAAGTTTGCTTGGTTTCTGAAAACATGGAAAGAATGTATTAGAAAAACAAAGAAACTTGTTGGTTGAATTGGTGTTTATAAGTTTAATTTTCAAAAACCAAAAACCAAAATCCAAATGGTTATCAAACGGAACTGTAGTTTTCAAAAACTTGTTTTTGTTTTTAGAATTTGGCTAGAAATTCAAATGTGTCATCGATGAAAACCATGGTAGGGAAATTGAGAGAAAACAAGCCTAATTTTCAAAAATCAAAAACCAAAAATCAAATGGTTATCAAACGGAGGCTTATTTTTTTCCCCAATTTTTTCACCTTTCTAATTTGAGATCTTTACCAAAGGGACAAAAATGATGAGGCCGAGTTAGAGGCTTAAAGCCCAATAAGATATATTCGCGGACCATCAACAAAGCCCACAAACGCGGTGACTATAAATTCTCAGAATTAGGGTTTTGCAGAGAGTGATACGCAGTTCGTCACTTCGTCGGCCGTCCTAACCCTGTAGCTGAAGGAGAAACCAGACGCCGAAGATGGTGAAAGGAAGCCAGGGAGAGAGAGTCAGGTCCGTAATCTAAACCTACCCAATATCAATCTTCCAAGTCCTTTCTCTATGATTCTAACCATGAGATTGTTTCATCGTTCTTTCGCTTCTGTTTCTTGTTGGATTCAGACTCTACGTAAGGGGAACAATTCTCGGCTACAAGAGGTAATCAAGCATTACTGTCTATCAACTCTCATTTATGTTTTTTTGCTTTCTGTTAAACCAACGGAGTAACGTTTATGTTGTTTATATGCCGATAATGTTTTGAAAAATTGGAAGTAGATCATTGTCTTACTAGCCAAACTGTTTAGGGTTTGGGATTAGTTTGTCATTTTTTCGAAAATTAAAGATGATTGGGGTTGGTGGTTAGGTCGAAGTCGAACCAGTACCCAAACACTTCTTTACTCCAGATCGAGGGTGTTAATTCCAAGGACGAGGTTTCCTGGTACCAAGGAAAGCGATTGGCATATATCTACAGGGCTAAAGTCAAGAAGAACGGTACCCATTATCGTTGCATTTGGGGCAAGGTCGCTAGGCCTCATGGTAACAGTGGCGTCGTTAGAGCAAAGTTCAAGTCTAACCTGCCACCAAAGTCCATGGTATATAGACGTTTTGTTAAAAATAACACTATTCGAAGTGTTTGAGGCCTCTCTCTTTCTTGGTTTTAACAAGTTTTGAACTTCACTGCAGGGTGACAGAGTAAGAGTATTCATGTACCCCAGCAACATTTGAGGTGACTAGCTTCTTTATATGCTGGAAACATTCATATTTTGATGTTTTTCCCTCTATTTCTTACTCTTTGAATGTTTTGATGCTGTTTATTATGGCTTCTGTCCTTGGTGTCAAAGCGAATTAGTTTAGCTTTCTAACCATATTGTTCATTAATGTGGAATGGCTGCATGCCTTTGCCAAAAGGCCTCGTCAGTAGAATTCTGTTTGTATTCGTTTGACATAGATTCATTACAATTTTGGATATAGTTATTTTGATAAAGTAACCTTTTCTTTTAACCAAGTATTTATAGTTTCATAGCGCTTGTGTTATCACCTTTATGGTGCATCTTTTTTAAACTACCAAATGTTGCCCCCAGTTTGTAACTTGGTGATAGAAAGGGTTGATGGATGGGTGGTTAGTAAAAGATGGAGAATGCAGTTTGTAAATTTGGATGCATTTTGTTGAATAGTTTATAGAAATTCGACAGAAGTTATATGAATTGATAGCTAGTTGCTGCTGTTTACGTAGTGTTTAATAATTATGTTTTGACCAATTAATCAATCCTAAATTTCTGTTGCCATTGGTCATTGTTGTGTTTTCTTTATTGGTAGTTTTTGTATTGTTGTTGGCAATTTTTGTGTTTTCCTTAGGAAGACAAATTTTTATATCATACATTGTTATATATAATAAATGTGTTCATCTCTATATTTAACTGCTTTGTTATAGTTGCTACCATGTTGAAAGGATCTTGTTATTTTGGAGCTGAATGTGCCTTTGGTTCCTTGTTTGTTGTATATGATTATGTTAAATTTACTCAACTGTCTGCAATAGCTTCAAGTTAATTTGTGGGTGAAGTATCCAGTGAAAATAAAACCTGTGTTGTGTTGTATTATTGCATGTAATAATTGAATGCTATCTATGGTAGTACACTTCTAATGCTCATTTTATGAAGGATAAAGTTTTTCCTTCTAGATAATCGGTATAAAGGCATGCATGATGTATGAACAAACTTAACATTTACTCTTCTGAAGAATTTTCTGCCATTTTTTCCAGATCTCTTCGATTTCTAAAATTTTGTTTTACATATAGCCATACATGTGAACTTTCATCTTATGTATCCTAAGACTAATTTGAATGGTAAATAACTTGAGATTGCAATCATCTTTTAGGACAGCGATGTTAGAACGTGAGTATATCTAATGACCATGTTTTGTTTTTGTTGTTGGGGGAGGGGTGTGGGAGTTTGTTCCCTACATTTACCCGTGAACCATACTTGGATTATTTAGGTCCCGTTTGATAACCATTTGATTTTTTGTTTTTTGTTTTTGAAAATTAAGCTTAAAACACTACATGTACATACAAGTTTATTTATTTTGTTATGTACTCCACCTCCATGTTTTCAAAAACCAAGTCAAATTTTGAAAACTAGAAAAAATAGTTTTCAAAAACTTGTTTTTGTTTTTGGAATTTGGCTAGGAACTCAAGTGTGTCCTATGAAAACCATGGTAAGGAAATTAGATGAGAACAAGCATGATTTTTGATAACCAAAAACCAAATGATTATCAAATAGGGCTTTAGTTTTCTATTTTGCTTTCGCGTATTAAATTACTTGGCCCCTGCTTATTTACCATTGCTTATTGGTTCTTTGCAGTCATGGAGAACTTGGATGAAACGAGTGGTTGTGACATGAAGGGATTTTGTATTTTTATTAAATTTTGTGAGGTAAGATAGAAGCATTCTGTTTCTGAACTTAGTCATTTTTGCTTTTTAGTTAATCTCACTCCCAACTAGTTGAACAGAATTTTAATACCATTTGTCTTGATCAGTTTCATGTGTTAAGCGATATAGTTTCACTCTTATCAAGTGGTTTTCCCGTATGCAAAGCCTCTACGAATTTGCTTTTTCAGTTATTATGAAACGAATTTGCAACTGAAATTAGGTCTCTAATCAAAAGAGAGGCCTGATTTTGCAAATATAAATTAGGGAAATTGTGACAAATGGCTAAGAAAAAAATCCACTATGATTTTTGGCTAAATTAGTTTTGAAATTGGAGAATCGCTACTGCAAATTCAGGAACAACCAACTGGTATTTTATATTCCCATTTGGGTTAACAGCAAAAATAGACATAAAAAAATATTCTTTTTGAATAATAGCAACTCACCATATTATTTAGAAAAAAGGCCAAATCATTTTTTTCAATTTAAAAATTCCAATTAACAACTTAGAAAAAAGGCCAAATCATTTTTTTCAATTTAAAAAGTCCAATTAACAACTTATCCAAATTCCCTTTGGATGAAAAAATACATACAATTTAGATTACAAGGTAGTTAGAGGAATTAGAGGGTAGTTTCAAGAAATCTTAAATTCAAATCAAAATATAGAAGAACTTTAAAAATAATCGAATTACATGTTGAAAGAAAAATATTATTTTATTTATATTCACACTCATAAACTTCTGGGAATGCAAACATATAATCAATTCAAATATGAAAAATGTGAGCAAACTTAGGAGAAAATACCTGGTATGGAGAATTCCAATGTACCAACCAGCATATAACTCCAGGGTAATGGCAAATCAATTCCTACCAGCCTTTAGAGGTAGGATTACTTTGTATTTTGAAGCGAAATCGAATTCCAATGTACCAACCAGCATATAACTCCAGGGTAATGGCAAATCAATTCCTACCAGCCTTTAGAGGCATGATTACTTTGTATTTTTGTAGCGAAAATGTGAGAAACTCTACAAATTCCTCAATATATTGCTAATGGAGCTTTTTGTCCCCAAAAATGGCGGCAGCTGCCTTCCTTCTTATTTTTTCCCCTTCTTCTGAAACCAAACCTTCTCTCAAAGCTTTGGTTATGGCTTCTCCACTGAAAGCCCCATCATCCTTTCTTTCAACTTCAATTCCAACTCCCTTCACTACCAAAAGACTTGTAAAAGACTTGCACACAGCGGTTGATTGATTATAAACGACAACATTACAAGACAAACCCCAAATTGCAAAGCTTCAATGGCAGATCTCCACCCACCATCAAACAAAGACACCTCGATCGCTGGATGTCCCAAAATCTCTATTGGCGGCGCCCACCCCATACTCACAATCCCTCTCCCCACTGTCCTTTCTCGCAATCCAACCGGCAGGATGCCGGAATCATCCTCTGTCGCCCATCTCTCGGTCGCTCATAGACCACAAAAATTGTCTACACTCGGCTAATCTATTATAAAGGGAAATATAATCTTTTTATTCCAAATAAATCTAGGGAACATAATCTATATAAACAATTTAAAATTAAATTAGGAGAGAGGAATGATTTGAATACACACTCCTTATTTTTAGGATGAAAGAGGTTGAAGATTCAGTCAAGGGTAAAAAAGGAACTCTAGGATACAAATATACCCATGTGATTCTCACGTTTTGGCCATTTTCCTCTAGTTTATATAGCACTTCCATTTCTTTAGCAATTGGACTTCTCTTTGAATTCTCCCTCCCTCTAAAACATTTTCTAATCCAATTGATGATCTAAATCCGTATTATTCCTTCTCATTTAAGTTTGTCTCATACGCTAACCATTTTTTTAAAAAATATGATTTAGATGTAGGGGTGAAAGGATTTAAATCTCTAAAACTTTTGGTTGAGAGTTTAAGCTAAGGTTATAAGAGAGATGTATATTTGAATATGATTAATTAAATATATGATATTTAATTAATTGATTAATTTAATTTAATTTACTTAAATGTGATTAAATTAAATTAATACTTTAGATTATATTAATTTGACTAATATAATATATGATAATTAATTAATATTAATTAATAATTAATAATTAACTCTCCTGCAAATGCAGGAGAGTGGGGCGAGAAAGATGAGATAGTGGGGAGTTAACATAACTCCCCTTCCCCATTTGATGAAATAAACAGAACTCTCTCCCAAGATAAATCTCTCTCTCAAAACTCTCTCAATGATTGCTAAAGCGAGCATAACTTAGTGGTAATTGACATGTATCATCGACCAAAAGGTTGAAGGTTCGAATCCCCCTACCCCAAATGTTGATGTACTAAAAAGAAAAAGAAAAAAACTCTCTCAACAATTTTATAGAGAAAATTCTACTTTGTATACTTTCCTTGTATTCAAGAAAGAGTTCCCACAAACTCGATTCTAATCCCAGAGGATAGTGGGGTTGATTTAGTGGTGGCGTCCTGCATTCTTGTTCGTGATTGTTTGTGACCACCTGTTCAAGGGAGAAGAAGTCTTGTTGTTTTTACTGTATTTGGTCTACAAAAGTAAGTACTCTTCATCCTTTAAGCATGCTTAGCCTAGAAATTTTATGGAATTGTTATGTAAGTTTAATTATCTTGTACTGTGTATGTTTGGTTTCTAAACTAAATTGAAACAAAAGCGCTTCCGCTAGAGATTCAATCTTTCAATGAACTCCTGTCTGCAAGGGATTATCTATTGATTTGTATGGGTGAAAGTGACTAGATCCGCCTACGCAATAAGCCTACCATTTTGGGGACAGGTTGAGTGGAGAGCTAAGACATAACAACACAAGATGAAATTCATTCATTCCCGATTTTAGGGTAAGTAGATGAGTGTTCCCTTAATTGGTGACTTCGGGACTTGAACAAGGGGTCCCACCCTCTCATGGGCCCGAGAGGGACTTCTGTTTATTGGTAGGACCATAAATAGTTTGTTTATTAAAGGATCACTAGTACTTAAGGATCAGATAAAGGTAACTCAGGGGTAAAATGGTAATTTCACCCAACTGTAGTTATGAACACTTGTGAATGATTGACTTACTGTTAATTGTCAATATCCGTGGACACAAAATATTCTACAGTGAGAAGAGTGCAACTATGGTTAATAAATTTAATCAATTAATCTTGTATCATTGGAGCTTCTGATCTATAGGTCCATTAGGTCTCCATGCTAACTCGTAAAAGGTAATTGAGATCATTTAGTCTTGAAAAGAATTTGAATTGAATTAATTAAGGGAATTTAAGTTAATTGTGTGAGATACAATTAATATAATTTTTTTTTAATCTTTTATTTTCATGATTCAAATCCAAATTTCATTCTAAATTCTCGATGGAGTTCAAACTCTAATCAAACTTAAAATTTAGGAAAAATTTCCCAATCAAAATTGGAAATACTTCACATTTCTCCCAAATTTGATTCCAAATTCAAGCCAATATTTGGATAGAGTCCAAATTCTATTCAAAATCAAAATTTTGGCAAAATTTCTAAAATCAAAATTTGGAGCTGACCCTAAATTTCTCCCTAATCAAAATTTGAATATGAATCAAATTTAAATTTCATTACAAATCCAAGTTAAATTTTGGGTAGAACCCAAATTTTATTCAAAGTCAAAATCTTCTCAAATTAAAATTTGGCCATACTCCAAATTTTCTTCCAAATCAATATTTGATATTCAAATTTCATTCCAAATTCAAGTAAAAATTTGGTAAAGAATCCACCTCAAATTAAACTTTGGGCATAATCCAAATTTGATCACAAATCAAAATTTGAGGAAAATTCAAATCTAAATTCTACTCCAAATTAAAATTGGTAGACTCTAAATTCTTCTCCAAATTGGGTAGAACCTCAATGTTACTCCGTATGCAATTTCAAATTACCATTTTTTTTTTCTGAGATTCACTCACACATACTTGTGCATAAATCTCGAAAAGGGGGCTTTTGTTGAATGAGAAATTTCGGTCAATCACAGATTGTCACATCATTAATTTAAATTAATGATAAAATAAATTTGGGACCAATTACAAATTTACACGTCCCTAAATTAGTTTAAAAGACATGAAAAATTGGAAAATCATATAACGCCACATGTCTATTGTTGATCCATCGGATGACATAAGCCAAGTCCAATCAAATTATGTCACGTTGGCAATTGGACCCGAGACTAATGTAACCCGAGATCATTAAAGAAATTGGGCTAAATTAAAATAACAGAAATTATGGTGGATGGGCTCCTTTAACCCATTAATTTCAAATTTGTCTAAATCTTTTAAATTTATCAATGGTAAGGTTTCATGCATTAATTCAAATTTTATTCTTCCCTAAATGTCCTTATTTAATTTGGTAACTCTTATTTTATTAATTTATTTTAGTATTATATTTTTTTTTTCTAGTCAACCGGTAAGGGCAAATACGTAAATGAGCTTCTTAATCTCCTTTAATATCCGGTTGTAAGCTGACAGAAATGTAAATTTATAATAAAATAGACACTTTTGGAATAAATGGGCTACTATTGCCCATTTGTGTAGTTACCCCTTAAAATAATCCAACCTTATTAAAAAATGATTGGATAAAAGCCCAAATGTATCCCAAGCCCAAAAGTTGGGCCCAAAATCAACCAAGCCCAAGCCCATATGAGGTTCATCTAACCCTATAAATAGAGGATGCCACCATTCAGAGTCATTCAGATTTAGACGGAGTCAGAGAACTCAGAGAGTCAGATTCAGACTCAGAAGCATTCACACATTCAGAGAATTCAGAAGGGATCCGAGATTCAGAATTCAAAAGATTCAAGACCCAGAATATTTGAAGACTAGAAGACTCCAAGAAGAGATCAACAAGCCAGCAGGCCGATCATCCGATCCAATAGATCATCATAGCCAACAGGTCGATCTTAGAAGATCAACAAGTCAATCTAAGAGATCAATACGTCAACAGGCCGATCCAAGAGATCATCAAGCCAACAAGCCGATCATCCAAGAGATCAACAAGTCAACAGGCCGATCCAAGAGATCTTCAAGCCAACAGGTCGATCCAAGCGATCATCAAACCAACAAGCTGATCATCCAAAAAGATCAGCAAACCAATAAACTGGCCCTAGAAGATCAACAAGCTAGAGGCCAAAGTTTATACATTTGTGAGAAATAATCAAAGGATAAATATTAGAGATTGTAACACTTATACATCAAATTCAATAAAATCAAGTTCATTTCCATGAATTAAATTTCCTCTGTTGAAATCTCATGTGAACAATCATCTTTACTTTATATAAAGATTTCAAATTATCAAATTAAACAATAATTATAATACACTATACTTAAAATCTAATTTGTTTATAAAATAATATTTAAATTAAATTCATCCAATCAATTATAACATTTAAATATAATTGTAGGAATAACAATCATAACATTTAAATATAATAGTAGTAATAATTCATTTTTATATTAGTAATCAATGATAAATGACATGTTTCTAAATTTAGAAATTGAATAGAGACATAATAATCTAAAAAAGTTTTTTCAACTCCTTTCAAAAAAAAAAAGTTTTTTCAAGATCCTTTTAATAGATTATAAATAGATTATGGATAAAGTAAACCATTCTAGTGAGTTATTAAATCAGATTCAAATGGCTTTATAAAAACTAGAAAACTTTGAGCCATTTAATCTCGTTCATAATCCTCCTATATATATGAAATCAAGATATATACAAATATTCTAAGTTATTCATGAATAACCCCAAGTAAAAAAAAAAAATAGAAAAATGAGCATAACTAATTGACATGTACCCTCAGCCATAAGGTCAGAGGTTTAAATCTCTTACCTCAAATGTTGTCGAGCTCAAAAAATACTTGCAAGGAGACATAATTCATTCACTAGCAATATTGTTAGCTCTATGAATCATAATGTCTTATAACTTTCTCCAAAGCAAAAGATCAAGTACCGCAATATTAAACATTTAGGGGGTGTTTGGGGCACTGAATAGGTTATAATAACCCCCTTTGTTATAACCTATTTAGTGTTTGGGGCATCAACAAAAATAAATGGTGAGGTGGATTATTTTTACCCCCGATTATTTTATCCATTCTCTACAGTAACCATCATTCAACCCACCCGATTATTCTATCCATTTTCTACAGTAACTCTCTCCTCTCTTTTTCCATGTGACTCCTTGACTTTTCCGATGACCGCCGGCCGCCGTCGGCCGGCGAAGTTTCCGGCGACTTTTCGACGCCCATCGACGACTTTTCCGGCCATCAATTTTTTTTCTTTTTTTTTCATATTTCTTCTCATTTTCATTTTGAAAAATATAAAAAATGAAAATAAAGAAAAAAAACATCGAAGGTTGCCGGAAAAGTCGTTGACAACATCGAAAGTTAACCAACTTAAAAAAAAAAAAATCAAACGAAATTGTATTTACCACACTCAAGTTTATTTCAAATGATTTTATTGATAAAAAAAAACCCTAAATCAAAGTGAATCGTATATCATTAAAAAAAAAAACTAGAAAAAGAAAACAGTCAGTTTGAACCTTTGATTCAGAACCCCAAGTTAAAATAGATCAGCACTCCAAACACAGACTATTTTATCTCAGACTAAATTAATCTACATCCCAAACACAGATTATTTTATCCCAGACTAAAATAATCTGCACCACAAACACAGATTATTTTATCCCATACTATAATAATCTGCACCCCAAACACAGATTATTATAACCCCCAGACTTATAATAATCCAGATTATTATAGCCACCAGATATTATAACCAATTCAGCGCCCCAAACAGCCCCTTAAAGATTTATTGAACACTTTGCAAAGTTTGATAAATCATAGGTCCCGAAGTCTCAAAATTTAAAGACTAAACTTATCCTTTAACCTAAAAAAAATAGAACAATACTTGGTTGTCTACATACTCCATTAAAATTTTGACAACTAAGGAAGAGAGATAAAAAATAAGATTTTTTTTTATCCCTCTTAATTGTTAAGATTTTAATGGTCGTGGGTAGGGAGGTTCCTTCGGTATGTAGCCAAGTATTCTTAAAGGCATACTATCCGAAATTTCATTATCATTGTGTGCTAAATTTTGGTGGAGCTCTTTGGTAGAGAAACACCGGATTCATTGGAAAAAATGGGAAGAATTATGTAAGCCTAAGGAGGTCGGAGGCTTAAATTTTAGGGACCTTGAACGTTTTAACCAAGCAATGCTTGCTAAACAATCATGGAGAGTTTTAAATAATCCCAGTTTGACACTCTCTAAGATTCTACGTGGCCGATATTTTCCCACGTCCACCATATTGATTGCGAAGGATAAATTGAATTCTTCGTTCTTTTGAAAAAGTCTTGTTCGAGGTTTGGATTTGTTAAGGGGAGGTTTAAGGATGAATATAGGAAATGGTCAATCGATTAAAATATTTCAGGACCCTTGGATTCCACGTCCGTCAACTTTTAAGGTTACGTCAAACAGCAGATATGCTAAGGAGAGTATGTTGGTTGCAGAGTTTATTACTCCATCATATCAGTGGGATATTGGCAAATTAAATCAATTTTTGTGTAGGGAAGATGTGGAGGAGATCGTGCATCTTTCCATCAGTAGTACTGCACCGGATACTTGGATTTGGCATTATGACAAGAATGGAAAGTACACAGTCAAAAACGGATACAAGTTAAGTATGCTCAACAGACAGGAGGCCTCTACTTCATCAACAAGCCTGGTCCATACGTGGTGGAAGCAGTTGTGGCAACTGAAAGTCCCAAACAAGGTCAAACATTTTGTTTGGAGATCATTCTATAATTCCATTCCAACAATGGTCAATCTTTGGAGCCATCATGTTCTGGTTGATGGTATATGTTCCTTGTGTCAGGAATGCCCTGAATCAACAAATCATGCATTGTTTCAATGTATTCGAGCTAGGCAGCTGTGGGAAGTCTTGTGTCCTAAGGTACTTAGTATCTCTGTGAATCAAATGGATATAAAGGATCGTTGGCTTTGGCTTAGTCGTTGCCAGAAGGCGGAGATGGAGTTAATATGTGTTGGTGCATGGGTTATGTGGAACGACAAAAATAATATCATACACAATAGTCTGGTTCCTAGCGTTGAGACCCGGTGTATTTGGATCCAAGATTACTTAGCAGAGTTTTCACATGCAAATATAGCTAGTGGTAAATGTCTTCCAACATCTTACGCAGTGCAAAGTGTGATACATCAAGGGGAGGAGCTCATAATGCACATTGATGCGGCCTTTGATCAGGAATGTTGGCGAATTGGAGTAGGGGTGGTGTTTCGTGATAAACAAGGTAATCTGGAAGCGTTGATGATTAAATCGTCAAATATATGTACCACTCCTTTATGTGTTGAGGCGAAAGCTATGTTAGAAGGGCTACAGTTAGCCAATGAGTTGAATGTGGAATGTTTGACGATTTTATCTGAATCCCTATCTTTGATCCGCACAATGCGAACAAGAGCAATGTAATTCTAACATGGCAACTATCAAGTGGGACATAGATCAAATAAGGTGTTCATTTCAAAAGGTCAATTGTTTTCCATGTTCATAGACAATTCAATGGGCTTGCGCATGAATTGGCTCATGAGAGCTTGCATTCTATTCCACAAGTGTGGAGGTCAAATTATCCTGAAAGGATAAAGTTACTAGTTCTTCAAGAGTGTCATTTGTTTGTATCTTCGCTTTCTCTCTTTAACGAAAATGTCTTTATTTTTTAAAAAAAAATTATCAAAAAAAGGATTCCAAGGTCAAATTATCCTGAAAGGATAAAGTTACTAGTTCTTCAAGAGTGTCATTTGTTTGTATCCTCGCTTTCTCTCTTTAACGAAAATGTCTTTATTTTTAAAAAAAAAATTATCAAAAAAAGGATTCCAAGATTCTATTAATAGGGAAGGTGATTGATGTTTTAACACTTGAGCCATTCTTGAATTGGTTTACAATAGATGAGCTTTCAAGTTTCAATCTCATTCATTTCTATCAATAATCAAATCTATGAAGGGTTTTTTTTAGAATGAGTTCATATCCTTTTTTACTCATAATTGATAGAATGTCATTTATCATTAAGTTTATATGTGTTACTTTTCTGATTTATAGTTGTATAGTTTGTTATTTGCTCAGCCTATCCTAGTGCTCCAGCTGTAGTCTTTTATTGCTATATATTCTGTGTGTTGTCCTCTGTATTATCAAGACAATCATTTGATAATAAATCAAATATATTTTGTCTCTCTCTTTTCTGCATCATTATATGGTATCAGAGCCATTGTGCTCATTTTTTTCTTCCAAATATGACTACTGAAGAAGGCTCTTCCTCTGCCTCTTCCTCAAATCAGCAAAGTGAATGAGTTAATATCTAAATTACGGAAGCAATTTTGGATCTTAGGCACTTAATAAGTTCAATTTGATCAATCTTTGCATGCTGTTCATGGGAAGAAAAACAGAGACAGAATACCCAACCTCTTTTAAATGGAGAAATTGGTTGGATTCTTTTGTTGTTTTTCTTCACCAATCAATCACGAACCACCATTGGATCTTCCTTGCTATCCTCAAGCCCTTGGATCGGATTGTGGGATCCTCTAGTGATGAAATTAGAAGGGAAAAGCCTGAAGAACAAGCTTATGGAGGTGGGTTTAGTGTGTAAGTATTTTGGCAGCAATTCCTTATGGTAAAAGCATATTTTCTTCAGCAAACTTCGTCCCTTTTATAGAGGGATCAAAGCTGAAATGAAAACCTCTAAGATTGACAACAATTCACCACAATTAAGTGGGAAATTAAGTGGGTTAAGAGAGGGGAGTGCATGGGTTTAGTCACCATGCACTCCACCTCCAAAAAATCAAATTCATTTTGATTTTAATTAATTCAAGATTATCTTGAATTAATTTCTTAATTATTTAATTTTCAATAATCTGAAAAATGTAAAATCAAATTTTAATTTTTCAATTTTAAATTAATTCAAAATTAATTTAATATCTAATATTAAATTAATATTTTGTCATCAATCCCGAACATTTCCAAAATGTTATTTTTCAATCATGAATCCCTATTCATGTTCTCGATATTTAAATCATATTTAAATATTAAACATCACACAAACCCGGTTTTCACAAAACCCGACGTATCGACAACGTGAATCACCTCCAATCATTTCCCTAAACTGAATACAAAGTAATTCATATTCTATCCATCATATTGTTCCAAAGGTTATTCTCAAGCTAGCAAGGGGACCTAATGGACCTACAGATCATGGGCTCCAACGGTACGAGGTTTAACCGGCTAAACCCTTTTAACTTAGCTAACCAACATCCGTTAACTACCGGGACACTCCAATATAGTCTAGTAGTTGAACTCCCCTCACTATAGATACATTTTCGTCCACTCGATATAACCATGATTAGTAAGTCAATCCTTCACAGGTCGTTCGTTACTATAGCTAGGTCAAATGTCTGTTTTACCCCTATAGTACATCTTAGTTCCTTAAGTCCACTGGTCCTCTAATGAACAATTTGTTTATGGTCCAACCACTAAACAAAGCCCCTCTCGGGCCAATGAGAGGGTGGGGCCCCTTGTTCAAGCCTTGGATTTAGCACTTAAGAGAACAACCTTTCTACTATCCCTGAATTGGGTAGGAGTGAATTTCGTCTTGGTTTACTATGTCCCCAGCTATCCATCTAGTCTTATCTCCAAAATGGTAGGTTTATTGAATGGCACTTTTGGACCACTCTCACCTATGGAGATCTAAAGATAATCCTAAACAAACAGGAGTTCATAGCAAGCTCAGGATTAAGATCGAGTTACCTAGGTCATCGCATGAAATAGTCAGTTTTAACAGTAAATGGTGTTATAAAGTAAGAGTGAATTATTTCTCGATCATGTCTTGTGTAAATATCTTTTACACAGGATGTCCCTACTTGCATGTCTCTACATGAACGATCCAGGATCACGTCGTTTGCCTCATTTGCAAAGTAGGTCGCATCCATAGTGTTACTAGGATAAGGTACCCAGCCTTATCCATTTACTATAGACCATTTAGGTTATATACTCAAACTTGATCCCTGTCTATATCCACGATATAGTTTGAGTATTTCATTTTATAACCATGGATGTTTTTATTGGATTTAAGATATAAACTAAACAATTTCACTGAATAACATCTTTATTAGAAAAAGATAATCAAAACTTGAGTTTTAGGACATAAACCCCAACACAAAGTTCTCTAGTCGTGACCCCTAGTACCCCTATTACCACTCCCATTGTCACTCCCATTCCGAACCCACCTCCGATAAACCCAAATCCCACCCCTGTTCATCCTACTGCTCACCAGAGTCGAAACAAAAACCATATTACCACTCCTATCCAAGCTCCGACTACTCAACCACCATACTTCCCCCCACCTCCGACGGAGTTTTATCCTTATGCCCAGCAAACCTTTTATCCTCAATCGCAACCATTTCCCTCCGGAACTTCATTCCAACCTCAACAATTTTACCCGAAACCTCTGTTTCAACCTTCTCCGTTGCAAAATTTTTCCCAACCTAATTTCTTCTCTCCAAATCCTTACCCTACCTAACCTCAACCTTTGGCCGTTAAGCTCAACGATACAAATTTTCTTCTGTGGAAGAACCAGTTGCTAAATGTTGTAATGGCGAATGGTCTGACTAGTTTTCTGGACGGTTCAATTCCTGCTCCTCCGAAGTTTCTCGATCAAAATCAGACTCAACCGAATCCTGATTATCATGGATGGGAAAGGTACAATAGATTTATTATGTGTTGGATTTATTCCTCATTATCTGAAGAAAAGATGAGTGAAATAGTTTCTTTATCGACTGCTTGTGAAATCTGGACTTTTCTTACTCGATCGTATGACTCTAATACAACCAAGGATGAAAAAATCGCGAAATTTCGGTGATATATCGCCAAAATATCGAATTTCTCGCGGGTCCGATAGAGATATGGGGGGTTAATATCTTTTTTTACCAAATTATCGCGATATATCGAAACTATCGTCGACATATCTTGAAAACGGACGGAAATCGCGGATATCTGGAGACGCGCGGATAACAGACAGAAAATCGCGACAATCTCGTCGAAATCTCGCCGAAATATCGTCTGGAAATCGCAGATAACGGACGGAAAATAGAATATATATAATTACACTACAAAGTTTTTAGCTTATTATGTTGTTAAAGTGGTCCATTGGTGTTCCTTACCTTGTTGTTTCCTTCATGGCCTGGGTAGGGTTCAAGTCCTAGGTTCTTCACTTTAAATATATAATTTTTTTTCCTTTCTCTCCTCCCTCTCTTTCTTCATTCCACCAAAACCCCCATCTCTCCTTTCTTTTTTTTCTTTTTTTTTTTTAATTTCACCCATTAGTTTAATTATCTTGTGTCTTTGTACAATATTTTTATTTTAACATATATAATGTTTATTTTTAAAATATTATAATATAATTATAAATTTAATTTATACAGTACACCCATTATTTTTATTTTTGTAAAAATCAATAACATATTTCTAATAATTTTGTATATCTTTGATAATTTTAATTTTTGTGTCTAGATAGATTTTTTATTCTCCTTTTCTTTTAAAGTTTTATTTAATTATACTTTAATTTATTTTCATTACATGTGACCTTCTACAATTTCATATATTGTATTACTAATTCATATTTCTAAAGTTTTATTTAATTCCTCTTCAATTTCTTTTTGTTACTATTATTATCAAAACAATTATATCAATGTTGGTCTAATACCTCCAAGATCGTCATGTTATTATTAAAACATGTACTTGTATGACTACACTTTTTTATCAATGAAATGTTCAAGTTCATGTTCATTTTTCGATCTTCAATATTATCTATTATTATATTACTATTCATATTTAGCTTATAATTATTGATATATATGCTTAAACTAATAGTTTATCACTTAAATAAGCTTAGTCCAAAGTTTCATAAAAAAAATTCAAAATATTTTTATGAGTTTCCGTAATATCCGTGATCTTTCCCGGAATATATCCGTCGATATTCAAATATCCGTCGATATATCCGTAAATCTGAGTTACCGATATTAGTACCGATATCGATATTTTCATCCTTGAATACAACTGCTTGCATAATGGGATTGAAAACTCAGCTTCAAATAATCAAGAAAGAGGGTTTGTCTATAAGTTAGTATCTAGCAAAAATTAAAGAAATAGCTGATAAATTTGTTGTTATAGGAGAGCTCATTTCTTACAGAGATCACCTAGCCCACATCCTGGATGGTTTAGGAAGTGAGTACAACCCCTTTGTTACTTCGATTCAGAATCGATCTGATAGTCCTTCTTTGGAAAATGTTCGCAGCCTCATATTAGCATATGAAGCTCGTTTGGAAAAGCAAACTTCAGTTGATCAGTTAAACTTGGCTCAAGAAAATATTAGTACCCTCTCTGTTCATCACAATAATCGTCGTTCGTTTAAATCCCAACCACAGCACATTGGAACCTGGTTAAAAGAATCCTCAAATACCTCAAAACTACCAGTAATCTTGGCTTGTCATTTTCGGATTCAGGGCTTTTGTCTTTGACTTGTTATACGGATGCTGATTGGGCTAATTATCCAGACGATCGACGTAGCACGAGAAGATATTTTGTTTTTCTTAGTTCTAATTTGGTTTCATGGTCTTCCACAAAGCAAAAGGTAGTGTCTCGTTCTAGCACCGAGTCAACCGTGGGCTCTCCAATGTTGCTGCTGAAATTGTATGGATTCAATCTTTACTTTCCGAATTTGGGTTTCATCCATCCTCTCATCCTTTGTGGTTATGTGACAACATTAGTGCTACATACCTCGCTGCACACCAGTTCTTTATAGCCAGTCAAAGCATATAGAAATCGACCATCATTTTATTCGTGAAAAGGTAATAAGAAAACAGCTTATTGTGCGGTTTGTTCCATCTGAGGATCAATTGGCAAACATTTTAACAAAGCCTTTAGCTACAGCTCGATTTCAGAGTCTGCGTAACAAGCTCACTGTCCATCCTCGACTGGTTTCGCTTGCCGGGATGATAGAATGTCATTTATCATTAAGTTTATATGTGTTACTTTTCTGATTTATAGCTGTAGAGTTTGTTATTTGCTCAGCCTATCCTAGTGCTCCAGTTGTAGTCTCTTATTGCTATATATTCTGTGGGTTGTCATCAGTATTATCAAGACAATCATTTGGTAATAAATGGAATATATTTTATCTCTCTCTTTTCTGCATCATTATAATGATAGATCAATAAAGTACATAATCTGCAAAATCATCAAAAGATATACATATAATGCCGAAAGCAAACCAATGTCAAATTAAATATACAGAAGGCTGTTGTCCCCTAATCACTAATTTTATATAACAAATATTTACAGAGTAATTTATCAACTCCGCTATTCAATCTGCCAAAACTATAACCGATTTTCACGAAGCAGAGTATATGTTTCAATCTGTTTCGTGATCGGGTGCAGGGGAATACCAAGCAGGGAATGTACCTTTGCTCCTCAGCAATCTCGTAAATGGCGAATCTGGCATTCTCGCTCGCTCTTCCTCTTCAATTTCCTCTGCGGATTTGGGCAATCCATCTGGTATTGGACAATCTCTCCCTCTTCCTTCCACGCCGTTCAATGGCTTCCTCGCGTTCTTCTCGCTTCCCTTCCTCTTGTGTATGGCCGCGATGCCGTGCAAGCATCCGATTAGCGACTTCACGCCTCCTGCTTGAAGAATCAGCTTCTCCACTTCTTGCTTTGGCGACTCTTTCTGATCACACAGAGAGAAGGATTAGTTCGTTGATGCAGAGAAAGTGAGGGAAAATTGAATCGAAAGGAATCGATCAGTATCGTGATTGAATCTCGTTTGTTTTCTCTCTCAATTAAAGTTAGGTTTAGAATTCTAGAAAAAAAGTGCATCAGATTTGGGGGAAAAGGGAAATCAAACGCGAAGAACAGAAAAATTCGAAGAAACTTACTTCAAGATCCTTGAGCTCGAAATACGCTTTCCAACAGCTATAAGAATCGTCTCCTTCCAACGTCGAGCAGTAATCTAAATAAATCCGAAGAGCAAAAGGAAATCGCAAAGGATCAGAAACGCAAAAACTCCACATCAAAACACAAATTCCTCTGAAATCAATAGCCAAACCTGCAAGCTCGTTTTCAGACTTCTCGATCAGAGGCGGCTCTTTGATGGCGCGATCAAGCTTGGTGCGGCTAAACGGCTCGAGCTTCGGAATATAGGCATGGCTTCTGGAAGAACAACGAACAACGGCAGGAGAGAATATCGGAGAGGAAGAGGATCTGCCCCGGCGGAGAAGATCCGTAGATTCGAGAAGTATAGGCGATGAAAGGGAACGAAGAAAGGATGATTCCATTGTCGTAACCAGAAATCGGAACTGTTGCAGAAATTGAGAGAATGATGAGGAAGACGAAGACTAAGAAGAAGAAGAAGAAGAAGAAGAAAAGGATAAGGATTGGATATTTACTTATTAATTAATTTATAATTGGAAGTTTTATAAAAGAAAAATAAATATCTTATAGAGATCGTGACGTCAGATAAGTCTGATGATGTGTTTTGGAGCGTTGGATTGGCTTGATGTGGGTGACGTGGACGGAATTGGAAGGGTTTATTGGACTTTTCGCTTTTTGGATAAAAAAAGCGTAAGCGGTGGGCCTTAATCTGCTGCGGACATGGTATACGGCAACGGGAAACGCGGCCGTGGGGGCTTTTCAGGGACTAGAACTGTGGGCGCGCAGTATTTTTTTTATGTATTTATTTATTTATTTTGCTCAATGATTTTCCTTATCCATTTTTTTCCTTTTTTTTTTGGAACACCTTATCCAATTTTTTTCCTTTTCCCTTCTTTCTTTTTCCTTATCTTTAATTCAAGTGGTGCAATTTGAAAAATTAGGATCAAAATAAAATAAAATAATAGAAAAAATAAAGGGTAAAATACCCTTTTGGTCCCTCATGTTTCAGGGTCGTTTCCAATAGGTCCCTAGGTTTGAAAATTGAACAATCAAGTCCCCACTGTTTACAAAATGCTTCTATTGAGTCCTTGGACCGTTAATTTTTTTAACGGTGCTGACGTGGCGGTAACGGTGCTGACGTGGCATATTTTTTAAAAAATAAAATAATATATGTTAATTAAAATAAATAATTAAATAATAAAATAATAATAATAATAATAATAATAATAATAATTTTTTTTTTAAAAAAAAAAGGTAAAATCTCTTCTCTCTCCCCCGATTCCCGTTTTCTTTCTTCTCCTCCTCGATTCTCCCTTTTCCTCCCTCTTTGCTCCCTCTCCTTCATCTTCTCGGCAATCATGGCCGCCGCCGCCGCCCTCCAACACCTCTCTCTCCTCTCTCCCCCACTTCACTCTCTCTCCTCACTCCTTCTCTTCTCTTCGTCGATGAAATCGTCTGCCGCGGAGGAGCAACTGGAGAACGACGATTCTGTTTCGCCACCGGAGCCCTGTTTCAAGACGCCCGTTCCGGTCATGGCTCGAAGCAAATGGACGAGAACCGGCAGCTGAGTTTGGTGCCTCGCTTCACCGTCGTTGACCGAGTCTTCCTCCAGTTCCACAACGTCCTCCTCTTCCTCGTCGCCGGCGGGTCCTTGGCTTATAATTTTCGACCGATTCGAACCGGAAATTTCGGCAACCAAGAAAACAGTATTGTCATCGTCATCGAAGCGGCGGCGACGGAGACGGGAAGGGTGGCAGCGGCAAGGGTTTAGGGAAAGAATGGAGAAAGAAAGGGAAAGAAAGAGAAGGGGTACCGTGGGGTGGGGGAGAGGAGAGAGAGAGAGATTTTGGGTGGGTTCGAAGAAGAGAGGTGGAGGGCGGCGGCGGGGGCTATCGTTGGACGCTGGCGAGAAGGGGAAGGGTGGGGGAGAGAGAAGAGAGAAAGAGAAGAGGAGAGAGAGGGGAAGAAAATTACAGAAGAGAGAGAGAGAGGGGAAGATGGGGGAGAGAGAAAAGAGGGATGAAGATGGGGAATCGAGGAGGAGAAGAGAGAAAAGAGGAATCGGGGGAGAGAGAAGATTTTTTACCTTTTTTTAAAAAAATTATTATTATATTATTTATTATTTTATTTTATTTTATTTTTTAATTAACAAATATTATTTTATTTTTTAAAACGTGCCACGTCAGCATCCATTACTGCCACGTCAGCACTGTTAAAAAAATTAACGGTCCAGGGATTCAATAGAAGTATTTCCTAAACAGTGGGGACTTGATTGTTCAATTTTCAAACCCAGGGACCTATTGGAAACGAACCCGAAACATGAGGGACCAAAAAGGTATTTTACCCAAAAATAAACGAAACAACGAAGATGGAGAATGCATATCATGCCAAAGCGAGCTTAGCTCAACGGTAATTGGTAATGTTGATGTACTAAAAAAAAAAGAATGCATATCATTTAAATTTCTATATGAAGATATGTGATACTCCTAGTCTTGTATTTTTATTTATGGTTAAATTATAAGTTTAGTCTTCAAACTTTTAGTGGTATGTCAATTTAATCCATAAACTTTAAAATGTGTCAAACATGTCCTCAAACTTGTAATTTTCTATCCAATAGGTCCCTAAACTTTAAAAAGTATCAAATAGATTCTTAAAGGGTAAAATACCCTTTTGGTCCCTCATGTTTCAGGTTCGTTTCCAATAGGTCCCTAGGTTTTAAAATCGAACAATCAGGTCCCTACTGTTTCGGAAATGGTTCTATTGGGTCCCTCCAACGTTAATTTTTTAACAGTTGCTGACGTGGCACGTTAAAATAATAAATTATTTATTTTTTTAAAATGAAAATAATAAAATAATAAAAATTAACAAAAATAAGAATAAAAAAGAAAAACTCTCTTCTCTCCCCACACGAAACCTCTTCCCTTTCTTTCTCCCTCATTTCCCTTGCCACCACCGCCATTGCCTTCGCCGTTGTTAACCCCCTCAGATCTGACGCCGACGACCCAACTCCTCAACTCGCTCGCCCTTTCTTCTTCTTTTTTTTAAACAAAAGACCCTTCCTCCCCAGATCTGACGCCGACGACGCTAACCTCCGAATTCGCACACCCTCTTCTTCTTCTTCTTTTCTTCAAACAAAAATCACTTCCCCTTCTCCAACGTCGATTGAGGTTACTGTGTGTGTGTTTTTTTTTTCTCAGATCTGAAATTTTTGTGAAGAGGGGAGTTATTTATTTTTTCTTTTTCCGATTGAAGTGAGGAAAGGGATTTGGGGAAGAAGATGGGGAGATGGAGTGTATGGTGAAGGGGATGCGCGTGTGGATTTAGGAAGAAGAGTGGTTTGGGTTTGGGAGGAGAGTGTGAAGATGAAGTGTATGGAGAAGGGGATGCGCGTGTGGATTTGGGAAGAAGAGGGGTCTGGGGTTTGGGTTTGGGAGGAGGGTTTGTACCAGATTGAAAAATGAGGGGAGGGGGGTGAGGGAAGAAGAAGATGAGAGGGTGGGGGGTGAGTTTTTGTTTGAAGGAAAAAAATGATGGGTTGCCTTTTTGTTTGAAGAAGAAGAAGGCAAAGGCGGCGGCGGCAAGAGCAAGGGCGGTGGCGGCAGGCGACGACAACGGCAAGGGCGGCGGCTGCAAGAAGCGACGGCGACGGCTAGGTTTCAAGAAAAGAGAAGGTGAGGGAGAGAAGATGGTGGTTTCGGGGTGGGGGAGAAAGAGGAGAGAGAGAAGGATTTCTTTTTTTTAAATTATTTTATTATTTAATTTTAATTTTTTATTATTTTTAACTGCCACGTCACCACCGTTAATTGCCACGTCAGCACTGTTAAAAAAATTAACGGTAGAGGGACTTAATAGAAGCATTTTCGAAACAGTAGGGACCTGATTGTTCGATTTTGAAACCTAAGGACCTATTGGAAACAAACCTGAAACATGAGGGACCAAAAAGGTATTTTACCCATTCTTAAACTTACACTTTTGTGTCCAGTAGGTCTCCCAACTTTCATTTTTTTTTTTTTTTTTTTTTTTTTTTTTTGTGTGTCTAATAAGTTCTTGATCTATTTCACATTTTCTAAAATTCATAGGCCTACTATCTAGATACAAATTTGGAAACTTGGGATCCCAATAAGGCATGAAATTCAATTTTATATCTAATAAATTGATTAATTTCTAAAAATTATGAATATGTCATGTAACTATTAGACATAAAATTAAAAATTCAGAGATTTATTGGATATTTTTAAAGTTGAAGGACCTATTAGATACAAAATTGAAATTTCAAATACCTATTAGAAATTTAGAGACCAAATTGACACAACCTTGAAAGTTAAAAGAACTAACTTGCAATTTAACCTTTATTTATTATTATTTTTTTTTAAAATAGTTATTAACAAATATATAAATTAATATTTTTATTAAAAAAATCCGTTGATTGCACTGTTTTTAATTGAAATATTTTTTAAAAATAAATGTTTAAGGTTTTTTAATTAATTATTTAATTACATATATATAAAAGAATAAATTGTAGAAAGTTTTTTTTTTTTTTTACAATATGTGGGGTGGGGGATTTAACCTTCGATCTCTTTGGTCGAAATACAAGCTTTTATGCCAATTGAGTCATGCTGTTGGCAAATAAATTGAAGAAAGTTGAGAATTTAAGGATTAAAATAAGCATTTCGGAAATTTGTGGATTAAAATAAAATTTAAAACTAAAGTATGTATGTGTATTATAATATCAATTTTGTTTTTTTTTTTTTTTTGATACATATAATATCAAATTTGTTAGTATCTATATATGAGTATTAGTGAGGCATAAAAAAGAACTTTTTTTTAAGAGATATACCATTCAAATTAAGGACAATGATTCAAAGACGATTTGGCGTACAAAGACGATTTACCTACACGCCAAAGCGAGCATAGCTCAGAAGTAATTGACATGTACCCTCGACCATGAGGTCAGAGGTTCGAATCCTCCCATCCCAAATTGTTGATGTACTAAAAAAAAAAGATGACTTGCCTACTTATAAAATATGTGATTAATATATCAAATAAGTAAACTATCAGGCTTAGATGAGTACGATTAAAAATAAGATTTGAACACATACGTGAAAAAACAATAAATTTTCGTAGAATGTCTCCAAGAGTTGTTTGGAAAGAAAAACTTCAAACGTTATAACGAAAGTGTTTGAGAGTTGAATAGTATAATTATTTTTAATAATTTAAGCGAATTATATTAAGAAAAAAGAAAAAAACGAAAAAAATCTTTGGCGGCTATTTGTCTTTAAAGAACTCCCTGATTCGCGCCACTTCTATGACATTCCACTCGCCACTTCTCGGGAACGCCCCGATTTCCAGAGCGACACTCTCAATTCTGAATCCTCAACCAATCCCAAGAGCTATCGGCAGACCGCCAATGGTTTCTCGGAGAAAGAGATGCCGAGGAGGAGGCGCCGTTGCCGGAGATGGAACCGCGGCCGAGGTTACTGCTCCAGGTTACGAGCAGCTTAGGGATCAAAGGGTCAGGGAAAATCTGGAGAGGATGCAGAAACTTGGTATTATCGAACTTTCTCTCAAGCTTAAATCCACCGCCGCCACTCCTAAGCGATTTCCCAAAATTTCTTCTGAGAAGGAACCGCCGAACAGATCCCCCGCCGACGAACCGCCGAGGCGCTCTTCGAGGTATCGTTTCTTCTTTTCCCCACTTGTTCGTATTCTCTTTTTGTGCGTGGAGAAAAATGGAAGTGAAAAGAGTTTGGAATGTGTTGAAACGTATGTTCTTTCGATGTTCTCGGCGTCGAGTGGGTGAAACAATGAATGAAATGTCTGTTAAAAGCGTTGATAAACGATCAAATTTACCCTAACCCATTTTGAATTTAGTGGTTATTGAGCATGATATTGAAGTAGGAGACCTGTGTTTGAACTAGGATAATATCATTTTCCTCGACTAATACTGATGACTTTTTATTCGATTTTTGTGCAAATTTCCAAACCCACAGTCCCATATTATATTGAATCAGCTTAAGCCTTTGGGTTGTGGTTTTTTGTTTTGAAAAATTAGAAATAATTTGTAATATTATTTTAGAAATGAAATTCTTTACTTTTAATTTATCTGGGTTCTGGAGATTTGACACCAATCCCTTGCATTTTCTTGTCTCACGTTTTAAGATTATGGATTGAGGAGTTTCCTTTTACCCATTGTTCTTCGACGACCCATGTTTGGATAGGAAGTAAACATGGCTAGACAAGGATCTCTTTAGATATCATATATTTATAATATGTTTTAAGTAATGCAGAGCGTTGAAGAGGATTAAAATCTTGCCATATATTTGCTGAATTGGCACTGGGATGACACTTAAGTTGACTTGATTTTATGGGAAAACATGTTTAGACTTCGTTTGAAAAAATTGAACCTTCCTTGGCATGTTTGAACGCTATCATACTTTAATTTTCTTTACAGAGCATATGGATTAACATAGAACAAGTAACAAAAAAAGGATAGAAATCAACATACTAACCTAGCCTTTAATTGCAAAGATTATTAAAGATTTCCTCTTGAGAAAGAGGAATACGATTGGCCATAAATCAACATTTTGCCGATAGGTAAATTAGTGGTAGTTGTAGATTGATATTGCTTATGATGTCCAGGTTGAAGACATTGACTCCAGTAAGTTATACAGAGCTCCGTCCTAAAGCTAAAAAGGCAACTTCTAAAAATATTGAGATTCACATAAAAGAAGGCTCACAACCAGAAGTTTACACAGAAGAAGATGCCAAGCTGTTGGGAGATTGTGAGTCGAATTGGACACTTGGTGTGGATGGATATGATCAAGATGGGAAGCGTATCTATGATCCTGTCAATGGAGAGTCGTGTCATCAGTGCAGGTAATACTAGTCTTTAATTTACTTTTATTTCTTCAAATATAGTGTCATCAATAGACACTGTTTATTCAATTCTTTTTTTCGATAAAATTGGTAAAACAGGTTTTGTACATATGGTGTTGATAGTGTGTAATGTTTAATTACTGGTCCAAATAATTATCCATATTCAAACTTGAGGATAGTTTAGACCCTTTTTCCTAGTCAATCACAAGATTGTTGAAAAAGAAATGTTTTTGATCCACCAACACTAATGGCAATGAATAAAACTCGCCTCCACACTAATAAATAGGAACTCATACTTTCTGATGTCACCTGGTTTTCAATAGTATCATTATTGACGATTATCTGTTGAGATGATCTATCTGATGACTTGCAGGCAGAAGACTCTTGGCCACCATACACATTGCAGCAAATGTAAATCGGGCCAGGGGCAACTATGTGGAGATTGCTTGTACATGCGGTAAATCAATAAGTCTGCTGATCTTTAGAGAACTATGAAAATTTCGATCTATTTTCCTGATGATCTTGATGTTTTCTTAAATTAAGACAGATCTGTTATTATGATCAATAATGGAATGGATTTGAGACCTTGGATTGGATATGATGCTGCCCATTTGAAACTTCTGTTTGTTATGAACTTATATGCTGGAATCATATTATATTTCCCTTTGTATTCGATTGGTTTTATAAAGATGAATTGGGAGATGAATTGGGTTTTCTTATCTAAAAAAACAGATGAATTGGGTTTCTTGCCCTTTTCTGCTATTTATATGAACAGTTAACTGTATGCAACTTATACTTTTATATAGATATGGAGAGAATGTGATGGAAGTGAATACGAATCCCAAATGGATCTGTCCAGTATGTCGTGGCATTTGCAACTGCAGTTTGTGTCGACAATCGAAAGGATGGATGCCGACTGGTGCTGTATATAGAAAGGTTAGTATCTGTGCATTTACATGTCTATACAAATGCTTTCCTTCTAAATTCCTGCACGTCTCTTGATTCAGAGATGATTTAAGCTTTTGTAAGGAAATATTTATATAACTTCTTTTTCCTGTACATACAAGGTATGGCATAGGACAGTCAAGTTCTAGGATTGTAGATTAAGTTTATACAGGGCTTGTTTCGTCTTCTGGAATCACATTGATTAGTAATGTCAAGAGAAGCTAATTTCTTTTTTCTTTTTAGGCCTGCAATTTGGGTTTCAAGTCTGTGGCACATTATCTCATTCAAACCCGCTGTGTTCTGCCGAACCAGGAAGGGTCGAATACAGAACATGTAGGTGCTGTAGATAGTTCACAAGCTTTGGCAAATACAGGATTGGAGAACCAGCTGCTGGAGCATGACGATTCCCTCTCCTCTGTCGACAGCCACGACTTTGAAGTTTAAAATGGGCTAAGCTCAATTTTCAGACAGTGAGCATCTTTCCAAGAATGGCATGAAAAAGAAGGATGTAGATGGTAAATGGCAATGGTGGATTGGAGGAGAAGAATGATAAGGCTAAGTTGGATTCTAACAGTTAGGAGCAGAAAATTGCTTTTTGAATGACGTCGCAGCGGATCTGAATCTCTGTTGGGACATGATTTTGAAGAAAACTCATTCTATGATCAAGATCATTTAATTTTGTGAGGTGATTAGATAGAAAAGGGAGACAATATCCCTTCAGATCTGTTTCTTTTGTGTAGAAACTTTACCATCTACAATGGTCACTACTCTCGTTTCTGCAGAAAATAGTTCAACCATAGAATTCAATGATATTATGCTGTATGTATACATGATGTGTGTTGAATCTTCAAGATTGTACAATATCTTACAATGCTTGGACCAATGACAAAGCATAACCTTTCCTATAAATAAGCCATCTTGGCATGTCCAGATCATAGCTCTGAGCTATGATGAAAAATATTGGTTCCTTGCCTACAGAGCTGAAGATGTAAAAGGTTTTTACCCGAATGGTTTGGTGATCGTATCAGTAACATTGGTGATCGTACCACTAACTTCGGTGATCGTATCACGAACATCGGAGAAGAGTTGATAGAGCGAGTAGCGCCTGAGATTGTCAACTTCAAACCAGGAGTTGAGGACTTCCAGGTTCTTGTCTGTCCCTGAAAATGCTAGTTGTATGCCAATATTGCAGTCAACTGACCCACCATTGTACTTACATTTGGAGCTTGGAACTGCACAGTCTTGGTTGTCCAGGCAAACTGAAAAATCCCCTGTGCATTTATCACACCCAAATTTCTTCCAGAACAGATTTTGAAGAGTGCCCTTTTGAAATTCAAAAACCTGCAAACCAATAGACACAAGCAACACTTTTGTTAGTATCAAGATGGTGATTTTCCCTTTTCTTTGCGCATGCTTTGTAGGCTTACCAAAGTGAAACTGGTTATGGTGTTAGAATTATCAGTAACCATTACTGGGAGAGATCTTGCTGCATACTTCTGCCCAGCAAATGCTACCATATACCCACCAGTCATAGCCTGCAAAAAAGAGAAAAAAAAAAACATTAAAAAATATTATTATGTAAAGTTGTGATGCTTATTTCGTTTGATTGACATGGATTAACCTATATTTGGTAGGAAAAGAAAGTTCATAACTGTAAGGTTTCTTGAAAGTAGGCATTTTCATTTTGACAAAAAAGATAGTTATTTAAATTAAATTTGAAATAGTTGTCCTAAAACATTTCTTGCTTAGGTTACTTTTCCTAAAAATAATATAACCTCACACAGGAAAACGATCTACCAAAATCTTCCATGAATTCATTATTTCAACATTCAAAAAGTTAGTGACCCACCCACGGTTTGACCAACGAAAAAAATCGTTGTTCTTTAGTGTGTAAGATTTTTGGGATTTTTTTTTCTCCCTAATTTGTGCCAGCTTTACAAATGCTCCCAACTGCTAACTAGATATGTAAAAAGGTTACATTTTATAGCAAGATAATTAAAGTTGGTTGGAATTTTGTTTCTAATTGGAAGAACTCTAGTTGACTGAGTTGTCATCCATTTTATCCATCATGGACTGACTTATTATTGCACTACATCATATGCAGTTAATTAAAGGTGATAAATAATGGCAAAGGATTCCAGTCAATTAATTACCACTAGAAAAATTATGTTTAATTTGTCGAGGTACCAACTGACCTCTTTAAAAGTAAGTTTCAGATCCTTGTTCCCCTGTTTGTATTAAAGGAAAAAAAACTAACGAAAAAAGAAAGCTTTTAGTCAAGATACTTAATAAGATTTTTGAATTCACAATCTCCCATTTGAATAATAATTCTCTAGGGGAAAAAGATATTTAAGAAGAAAATCACCCCATCATATCTTGTCTGTTGAATCGTATGTGTCACCCCTCCCCTAATAAACCCGAACCACATATGCCTCTCTATAGTTGATGTCTACTAGGTCTAAACTTTCAATTTTGTGTTTAATAGTTTTTTGACCTATTTGACGGTTTTTTTTTTAAAAAAAAATTCACACATCTATTGCATACAAGGTTTTCGAAGAAATTTAATTCGTGGAATAAAACTTGAATTTATATTAATTTATGCAGTATAGTAAGTACAATCTTCTAATCTAATCTACGGTTCTCTGATTTTTCTCTCTCTCATGTATACTTGATTCAAGGACTAAAATGATTGTTCTCGAGGTTGTATCTTTGACTTTGAACTTTGGAAAGTCTTCAGTTTCGAGTTTGTTAAAGGTATTCGACTAGTAGCTTCTTAGTCTTCGACTTTTAGCTTATTGAAGATCTTCAATTTTTATCTTATTAAAGATCTTTAGCTTTTAGATTATTGAAGATCTTTGACTGGTAGCTTATTAAAGGTTTTCAGGTTAATGAAGGTCTTTAGCTTTTAGCTTATTAAAGGTCTTTGCTTTGACGTTTTCTTTAACTTCAAGTGTCTTCTCTTATCTCTCTAGAAGCTAGAGATGTCCACGAGGTGGGCCATGGACGGAGATGACATCCCCGTCCATCGTCCCCACCTCCCATTTCAATCCCTATCCTTACGAAATTTCCCGTTAAATTTCGTAGGGAATGAGACGGGGATTCCCGGCGGGGAATTCACACGGATCAGATTCCCTACAGGGAATTATCCTCTTTTAGTTTTTTTCTTTTCTTCTTTTTTGATCTCATGAATCAAATAATTCTTTTGATATATTTTCAAATAATTATTTTTTCATGAGAAATATTCATTAATTTTCAATTAGATTGTTAATTATTCACATGAAATCTTCGTTTAAATACTTAAGTTTTAAAAATATTATATATTTAAAGATAAATTTCTTAAATCTCCCGATAGAAACAAAATAATATTTCATATCAAATTATCTAATTATCTATAATGTTTAAACTTTAAATTTATATATAGAGAGAAATAATAATAATAATAATAATAATAATAATAACAACAACAACAATAACAAAAGAAACAGATCTGAAACGGGGAAGGGAGGAGGAACCCATTTGAACGGGGAGGAGAAACTCTTTCTCTCTCCCTCTTTTCTTAGGAAAAAAAAGGGAGAGAAAGAAGAAGAAAGGAGGAAGAACAAACAATAAAAAAAAAAACAAAAAACAAAAAACAAAAAAATTGTCGCCGGCGCCAGACGACTGGCGACCAACGAACGGCAATCGCTAGTGGCCGCACAACAGTGACCTTGGTGATGGTGATGGTGGTTGTGAAGAAGAAGATGATGATGGTGGTTGGAAGAAGAAGAAAGGGAGGGAAAAATGAGAGGGAAAATGAAATTTAAAAAATATATATTTTTTAATTGTTTTATTTTTAAATTTTTTTAAAAAAATTAATAAATAAAATAGTGTCACGTTACGAAACCGTTAAGATTTAAGGTAAAAGTGGATGAATGGACCAAAATAAAACAAAATCTAAACCTTAAATTGTTAAGTTTGAAAATTTAAGGACCAAAAACCTAACACGAACCTCAAGAACCAGAAATGTATTTTTCACTAAATTCTTCAAAGACTTCTGTCTTCTAAGTCGTTTGAAAGCTTCAATCTTAATACTTAGAAGATTTAAGTTATTTCATCTTAAAAATTTCTTAGAGATTATTCAATCTTCTAGCCTTCCAACCTAGTAGATTTAAGCGATTTCTTCAAGCCTTAAAGTCTTTTCAGGGTTTATTCCCTCTTCCAACCTTCCTCCGTATGCCTCTTACTTCTTCTTGAATGTGTAAAGGTGGTTGCTCTATTATAGAGTTTTCCCAAGGTTTTATGTATTCTTGGGACCAAATTGTTCTTAAGCTTATTTAATTTGAGTCTCATTGAAATATGACTCAATTTGATAGGGCTCAAATGACATATGACATTGTTTGAGACCCTTACAAATCTTTTGTCTTCAAATTTAATTTGACATACATGTCCATTTATAATTGATCTCAAATTTAATAACAGTGACGAGTTGTGATTGATGGAAATTTCTTATTCAACACCTACAAAATCTAATTTGTTATCTATTTATTTGTTCATGTTATTGGAAAAAACAGAGGAAGCAACGAAATCAATTTTCATGAATGAAGTCAGTATTGGACGAACATTCTGTTGTAACATGAGCAAATGAATCGCAGACGTACCGGATTGAAAGTGCTGCTATTAATGGTGAGGAAAGTGAGCTGGTCGACCATAGGCCTGAAAACAGCGAGTTGAGCGTTTTTTGATGCCAAGGCGAGACGACTATCACAAGGCGAAAATTGAATCTGATCCTGAAAGAACGATTCCTTCGACGAAAACGCTACGCCAAAAGTAAATCCGTCTGATTTCTGAATCTTCGCATCCAAACAAGGACTGTATATATCGTTCGTATTGATCGCGTCCGCAACCGAAACCAGCACCATCGCAACCAAAGCCACTGTCACCACCGTCCTCATCGCGGCCGTTCTGCCTTCACTCATCTTCTTCACCATCTACAACGAAACAAACAATTATGCATCAAAACCTGAGAATCAACAGGAAGAAGATCTCTACAATGGAGTCAAGATAATGCAGAGCGATTTTCGAATTCCAATTTCCGATTTCTGATATGCTATGTGCAAAATCCGGAAATCCCTAAGAACGGGAAATTGAAAAAAAAAAGTATGAAAAGGAATGGTGTTTTTCTTTTTGCTTGAGAAAAAAGTATGGAAAAGGAAAGATTTAACACATACCTGTAGGATTTGGTGGAGAAGGCAATACAAATGAAATTGTATTGCAGGTTTCTTGTTCTTTCAGAAACCATTTGATTTGAACCAGAAAAAGGAAAGGAAGAAAAAAAAACTGGCAAAAAGAGAAAGGGAAGAAGAAAGGCTCTTGGCGAACGCGGGAAACGGTTATATCGGCGGTCCAGTTGGATCTCAAGAAACAGTTCAAATTTAAACCACGTTGGCTAGGCTTATGCTCATCCAATTTTTGAAATGGAAAAAATGGAAAACAACAGAAAAGAAAAAGGGAAGAGTATAAGAAAAAATGTCAAATGGAGCTTAGCTCTGGTAATTGGCATGTATCCTCGACCATGAGGTTAGAGGTTTGAATCCTCACACCCCCAAATGTTGATGTACTAAAAAAAAGAACAAGAAAAAAATAATAAAAAAATAAAATAAGTTTGAATCCGACCCCAAGAGAACTCTTGGGGTTAAATTATAAGAGGTCTCTAAACTTTAAAAATGTTTAATTTAATAGGTTTTGAACTTTCAATTTTGTGTCTGATAGGTATCTGGCATATTCGAGCTAATTTTTAAAAACTAATTAATTTTGTATGTACTTGTGAATTTTAAAAAATGTCGAATAGAAAAGGACTTATTAGACATAATTGAAAGTTGAAAGACCTATTGAACACACAAGTAAAAGTTTAAGGACCTATTAGATACTTTTTAAAGTCCAAGAATCTATTGGACACAAAATTGAAAGTTCAATAAATTATTTGACACTTTTCAAAATTCAAGGATCAAATTAACAAAATCTTAAAAGTTCAGACTAGACTAAACGTGTAATAGAAAAAAAAAAAAAAAGAAAAAAGAAAAAAGAAAAGGAATTAATATTCTTTTAAATATTAGAAATATTATAAGTTATAACCGGGAAAAATATTTGTTCACGAATCAAAACACAATATTTTTTTTTTAGAAGAAAGTACTTTCAACAAATTAAGGTGCGTTTCTTCTCCTTGAATTTTAAATTCCTCCAAGTATCTCTGAATTTTAGCCTTCATTTGCTCTGGTTCTACTATATTTTTGTGGTGGTAAATCTCGTTTCTATGTGTCCAAATCTGTTAGCAAGTAGTCAAACTTTTGCAAATTCTTTCACTCTCAAATTTTTCTATTCTGCTATCCTTCCATACTCTTTCAAGGTAATCCTGTGGAGTCCAACTGGTCCTGCCATCAAAACAAAGTTCATTAGTATTAGGGAAAAAATACACCCACGACCCTTTGGTCATTTTATATTCCCAAAAGAGGTGTGTCGTGGTCTCTAGTTTGTCCCTGCAAAAATTGCTAGTAGGATTAGTGTCCAACCCCTCTGTTATTTAAATTTGAAAGAGTGGGAATTATATCGTTATAGATTCGCCATCCACAAATTTTGATTTTAGGGGGAATTGAAGTTTTCCAGAAGCTCTTCCACAAATTTTCCTTGTACTTGTAGTTCGAAGGATAAGCTTCCGAGATATATTGGAGTTGCACTCCCAACCTGTAAGCACTCTCAACCGAAAAAAAAAACCCCTTTGAATCTAAATCTTAAATAATCTCATCATCCTTAATCATAGGATTAATAGGGATATTCGAAGTGGCTTGAGCACGCATTCCATGAAAAAGGCTTTCCCTAGAGGTTCATTCCATGTGCCACGAGAGTTGAGAAGTTAAGCCACTGTGAAATTTTGTATCTTAGGATGGGCTAGAATTGGTTTGCAAGAACCTTCTTTAGGAATCCATGGATCTGTGCTTGCATCCACCTTAAGACCATTTCCAATTCTCCATCGATAGCCCTTTTTAAAGAGTTCCTGACCCCAAACAATGTTCATCCACGTGTAAGAAAGATTATGACCTAAAGGAACATTGAGGAGTTTTCGGTCTTGAAATATCTTCCTCGTAGAACCTTAGCTAAAAGACTATCAGGGTTGCGAATAATTCTCCAACTTTGTTTCGAAAGCATAGTTTAGTTGAGTTGTTTCGAAAGCATAGTTTAGTTGAAAATGTTCAAATCCTGAAATCTCAATCCTCTTGATTTTTATGAAAGCACATCCTATTCCAGCTTCGTCGTATTTTTCTCCCTTTTTTCCATTGTGCCCCACCAGAACCTAGCATAGATAGAATTAAGATCGTTACATAGAGAAGTAGGAAATTTAAAGCAACTCATCGCATAGTTTGGAATTGCTTGAGCAACAGATTTAATAAGAATTTCTCTTCCAACAGCTGAGAAGAACTTCTCTTTCCATCCTTGTAAAGCTCTCTAAGCTCGATCTTTGATGTTGTCAAAAACTTCCTTCTTACTTCTACCTATTTGTGACGGTAAACCAAGGTATTGACTCAAGCTTTTTCCTTGAATTGAACTCCCAAAATGTCCTTGATCTTATCTACCGGATTATGCTTGTATTCGAGATAACGATAAAAGATGATTTCTCAAAATTAATGGTTTGACCTAATGCCCTCTCATAGTTATGAAAAAACCTTTTAATAGACCTGTAATCTTTTTCCACAGCTTTAAAAAACAAAAGACTATCGTCAACATAAAAGAGATGAGTAATGGATGGACAATAATTATTGATACGTAAACGTGTTAGCTCCTTCCTCGATCCTTTCTGAATTATTAAGAATACTCGATAAGCCCTCTACACAAATTAAGAAAAGATACGGGAATAAAGGATCCTCTTGTCTGAGCCCTCGATTTGGATTGAATTTTGCTCGAGGTATCCCATTAAGAAGGACTTGGAAGCTTAGTGATTCCATGCAAATCATAACTCTATCAACCCATCTTCTATTGAACCCCATTTTGCCCATAATACTCCTGATGTATTTCCATTCCACACGATCATACACTTTGCTCATGTTAATTAATTTAAGCGCAACAACATCTTCTTTTCGATTTCTTTTGTTCTTTATATATAGCATGGAGACATTTGAAAACTATCACAGTATTATCAGAGATGATTCTTCCCAGAACAAAAGCTGATTGACTAGGTGAAATAATCGTATCTAACACCTTCTTCAATCTGTTGGCTAGAGCTTTGGTGATAATCTTGTAAATAACAGAGCATAAACTAATAGGCCAAAAATCCTTCATGTTACAAGGATCTTTTGTCTTTGAAATTAAAGCTATATGTGTTTTATTCACCCAGAGCCTTCACCATTCAGGACATCTAAACAGAAGTCACAAACATCCTCTCCAATAATATCCCAGTATTTCTGATTAAAAAATCGTTTGAATCCCATCCAGTCTAGGGGCCTTCGAAGGGTGCATATTTTGTATCTCTGTTTATCTCGACGTTGTCCCTTGCAACCTTATTCTGTTATGGAAATTCTTGGCAGCGTCTCGACGCTGTCCTCTTTACCGCCCATTCTGTTTAAGGAATTTTTGCAGTGTCGAGACGCTAACTCTTGAGTTTGCCTCATTTGTAAGCCTCCAACTTTGATTCATTTTCGTTTCTTTGGCTTCTTTTAGCGTCCCGAACACCAGATCAAATCCAATTTCTCGATTTTAATTCAAAACTCAATTTCCTACAAAATAAACATTAAAGTGCATAATTCGGCCAAATAATACTCATAGACTAACTAAAATAAACCGGGAAAAATAGCTCGCTATGCGTGCTATCAGTTTCAAAGTTAAGTTGTATGTCATACTCCCCTAAACAGGAAGTTCAAACTATTACATAATCATAGTTCACATATTCAAAATAGCAAATAGAGATCAAGTCTTTCATAAGGAAAGCTCATCGATCAATTCCTAAACAAAATCATGAGGCAGTTATTCTTGTGTCTGTTGGGTGAGATTGAGATTAAAAGACGACCAGCCCTTACCTTTTTTCATACACACTGTAATTGTGATTAGATAAAGATCATGATACAATAAAGTGTTGAATTCTTACACCTTAGATAACTCTACTTCCTCTTCAGCTTCTTCTTTATCATCCGCTTCACCCTTTTTTTATTCCTTTGGAACCATTTCTCCCTTCAAAATTCAAGTTGCAATTAATAGCTCATTTCAAAATTCAAGGCAGTAATTTTACCTTTCCAATTTTTGGTCAGTGAAAGGCTGCGATCTGCAGGAAAAATTATAGGGAAAAAAGTGCAAAGAGATGTGAATCCTATAACAATCAACAATGAAGGGGAGGTAAAATAGTTTTTGAGTTTTTTTTTTTTTTTCCAATTACATTAAAGTATTATTTTGGGAATATATGTGAGTTTTTTTTTTCCCTCCAATTACATTATTTTCTTCCCTTTCTTCGATTGGCAGATGAAATCTTAGTTGCAACAAGTAAGATTTTTTTTAATCCATATACTATATTTTTTTATCTTCTCCTATTTTTTCTCCGTAATCGGTGATTTGAATTAGTATCTCTTAATTTGAATTTTTGTTTTTAGATTTATCTTTTTTATTTTTGAAATTTTGTTATTGAATTATACGTTGAATTAATATGTAAATTCCTAGATACTCTCCTTTTTTATAGTGTATTTGATTTAAATAATTTTTTAATTAAGATTTCGGTCAGGGGCATTTTTGTCTGTTACAAAAAAAAAAAAAAAAACTTACTAAAATTAGCATTTGGCCAATTTTCAAATTATAAATTCAGATGACCTTTTTTCAAAATAACTATTTAAAAATGACCATTTATCTAGTTACCTATGTAAAATGTACCTAGCCCTATGTGATTGGCTTCAACTTTACCCAACCTTTTTTTTTTTTTTTTTTGAAATAAACTTTACCCAACCTTTTTTAAAGTTTAAGTTGCACCCTTGATATTTCATCTTCCATTTAACATTTTAACATAGATTATTTGCAAGGATTTTATTATTATACAAATTAGGGTGTGTTTGGTTTAACTTTTCAAGTGTTTAATTTTGAAAAAATTTCTAGTGTTATTTTGAGAGAAACACTTGAAACCAACTTTTTAAAAAAGAGTCAATAACTTTTGTATAAAAATACCCTATGATAAAATGCAACCAAACATATGAGTGTTTAAATTTTATACAATTTTTATACAAAATGTTTTTTTTTAAAAATACATTCTTGAAAAAAAACATTTAGATTAAAATTAAAATGTATTCTAATCTGATCTTAATTTAAAGATTCAGAGTAGAGTTGAAAATTTAAGTGTTAGAGGCAAAAGTGAAACTAATCACATTTCGTATAAATTAGTCTTTAATATTAAACATGTCACATCCTGTTTCAACTTTCAACTACACAATCTTGACATTTCAAGATAATATCAGTTTTCCTGCAACTCCAGCAAGCAGAGAAATATGCTTTCCAACATTTCTTAGCAGTGTTCGTCTACAATTCTATAGCTTCTCCAGACTCTATTAACACATGTTTGAAAAGCACATAACTTGTTTAAGTTCATGGCGCAATCCATTAATCACCTGATATATTTTATCAGATTTTGGATGCAATTTATCGAATACAGTAAATTCATGAACCTCATTGTCGACCTCGATGGAACTAGCACCCGACGGTTTTTGAGTTCCAATACTCCGCATTCTCAGCCTCACATCGGCGACACAGTCCCAGTCCCCTGCCGCAGCGTATATGTTAGACAACATCGATAAATTACCTGGATCAGATGGTTCCAACTTATCCAAATGATCAAGAACTTCCTTCGCAAGTTCAACAGCATTGTGCATACGGCACGCCCCTAAAAGGGTGCCCCAAATGATGGCATTGGGTTGCATTGGCATGGTGCGAATGAGCCTGATGGCTTCTTCCAGCCTTCCCTTGCGTCCCAGAAGGTCTACCATGCAACCGTAATGCTCAACTTCAGGAACAATGGCATAGTCTCTTTCCATGGTAGAGAAGTATCGAATGCCATCATCGATCAATCCTGCGTGCGTACAAGCACACAAGACTCCAATCATCGTAACTTTGTCGGGGGAGAAGCCCTCTTCTTTCATTCTTTTGAAAAGCTCAAGCGCTTTCTCTCCATGTCCATGCATTGCCAGCCCTTGGAGCATAGTATTCCAAGACACAACATCTTTATTTCTTATGCCACTGAAGACATTGTAAGCTATATCCAACCTACCACATTTTGCATACATATCAATCAAAGCATTAGAGATTTCAGTATTACATTTCAAATTGTTCTTCTTAATGGAGGCATGTACTCTCTCACCAAGCCCAAGCAAACCAGACTCTGCACAAGCAGCCAATATACTTATTACAGTCCCATTGTCTAACTTCAAGCGAGCCTCTTCCATTTGATCATACAAGCCAATGGCCTCTCTAGCCAGCCCCTTCTCAGCAAAACCAGAGATAATTATAGTCCAAGAAACTAAATTCTTCACAGGCATTTTATCAAACAGCATTCGTGCCATCTCCATATCCCCCGCCTTACAGTACCCCAACACCATCGTCGACCAAGACACAACATTCCTCTCAGGCATTTCATCAAACAGCTTAAACGCATCATCCATTTCCCCAGCTTTAACATACCCATCCAACATCGTATTCCAACTAATACCATCCCTTTCAGGCATTTCATCGAACACCTTCCGAGCTTCTTCGTACAATCCACCCTTCGCAAATCCAGAGATCATCGAATTCCACGACACAACATCCCTACTATCCCCCATTGACACAAACAACTTCTTCGCAGCGGAAATTCCACAAGACCCACATTTGGAATATGAATCAATAAGAGAATTCGGCACGAATACATCAGCCATCAACCCCAATTTCTCGATTTGGGCGTGAACCATTTCAATAACAGGAAACCACACTTGCCCAGAACAGGCTTTCAGAAGGAAGGGAAAAGTAAAATTATCGGGGAAGAATCCGTCACATTGCATAGCGAAGAAAGTGGCGAAGGCCTGCGAGGGCTGCGAGTTCTGGGCGTGGGCTCGGATCAGAGTATTGTACAAATGGACGTTGGGATGTTGAATTTGATTGAAGGCGTTGGTGGCGAGGGGCATTTGGCGGCAGAGGGAGAAGGCGGAGATGAGCTTGGGAACAATATAGAGGTCGAGGTGGAGATTGGATTTGAGGATTTGGGCGTGGAGTTGCTTCACTTGGTTGAGGTCTGTGCACTTGTGGAGATCTGAAAGCTTCTGCTCGAAGAGCTTTCGAGTGGAGAACCAGGAGGGGGTTCGAATTGGGACGCTGCACATTTGCATGGCTTCACACCCAAGAATGGCGGAGGAAAAAGCTTCATCCAAGTTCTGTCTTTGACAGATGGAGATAGTCGCCGCCAGATGGTCAATTCACTGAACTAGTGTTTATATATCAAATCTTTCCCAATAAAATAAAAGGGATTTTTTATATTTTTTTATTATTTTTTTTAGAGAATGGGATTCTCGTTCTTTTACCGAGCTTTCTCAGTTTTTCTATTTGAACAAAAACTTGGCTGCATACCTGTAGGGATCTCGCTACATACTCCATCAAAATTCTTACAACTAAAAAAGAGAAAGGTAGAAAATGAAAAAACTTTTTTATCTTTCCTAATTGTCAACATTTTAATGGTGGTATGCAGAGAGATTCCTACATACCAATATGCAGTCAAGTTTTTTCCTTTCTATTTTCCAGTGTACAAAAAAAATATATATATAATCTATGTCGCTAGCCAATTGGAGCAGTGATATTTTTATCGATTTCAAGTGTACAATTAGACCTCAGTCCATCATTCTACTATTTCTTTGATTTTTCTCATTTTCTCGCAATCTCTTTGTTTATATATATACAATTATACAGTTATTTTATTCTTCTCCAAAGATTCTTTTCATTATGAAATAACATTAATCCCCTTTTTTTTAGGTATTGTTTACCGAACATGGAGAAAGTGTTTGGATTGTTTTTTTAGATCAATTAATTTTAGTGTTTAGATCTCACATACACACTATCACATAATAACATACTAAATTAATTTTAATATAAGGATAATGGATAATGTTTTGCCTAAGGGACTGTTTGGGGTATTGAATAGGTTATAATAACTCCCTTTATTATAACCTATTCAGTGTTTGGGGCATCAACAAAAATAAATGGTGAGGTGGGTTATTTTTACCCCCAATTATTTTATCCATTCTCCACAGTAACCATTATTCAACCCACCCGATTATTCTATCCATTTTCTACAGTAACTCTCTCCTCTCTTCTTCCATGCGACTCCTTGACTTTTCCGACGACCGCCGGTCGCCGTCGGCCGGCGACTTTTCCGACGGCCGTCGACCACTTTTCCGGTGATCGCCGACGACTTTTCCGACAACCGTTTTTTTCATTTTTTTTCATATTTCTTCTCATTTTCATTTTGAAAAATATAAAAAACGAAAATAAAGAAAAAAAAAAGAAGAAAAGAAAGAAAACGAGGAAAAAAATTTTGGTCGTCGAAAAATTTGTCGGCAACCGTCAGAAAAGTCGTTGAAAACGCTGCCGGAATTAGGGTTAGAGGAAGAAGAAAATGATGAAGATGGAGTTTGGGGTTGAGGAAGAAGATAGAGATGATGATGGAAATGGAGGAAGAAGATGATGAAGATGAAGATGGAAATGGAGGAAGAAGATGATGAAGATGAAGATGGAAATGGAGGAATAAGATGAAGATGATGGAGATGGAGGAAGAAGATAAAGATGGAGGAAGAAAATGAAAAAGAAGGAAAAAAGAAAAAGAAAAAAGTGATTTTTGGTCATTCCATGTTAGAAACACTTATCAGTTTCTCAGTTGGTCATTCCATGTTAGAAACACTTACCAGTTTCTCAATTGTCTTTCTACATATATAAATATGGAGTTTTATTAAATATGAAGTTTTATTATATAATTTCTTTGTACATAAGCATTTACCATTTTTACGTTGAAAATACAGAAATGAAACAAATATGGTTTTTTAATATGAAATCATAAAATGACTTCTTTTGTGAAAAAATCATGACCCTAAAACAAAGAAAATCAACTCTTACCTTAGGTTATTTTTGTTTCCTTTTAAGTTAAACACATCATTTAACCCGTATACCCAATACTTTATTTTTTTTACAACTGGATCCAAACAATTTTTTTATTAATATTTGCAAAATATAATATTTGACATATAAAGTTGTATGAGGAAAATTATAAAAAAAAAAAAAAAAAAAAAAGTCAGTCAACTTGAACATTTGATTCAGAATCTCATGTTAAACATATCAGCAATCCAAACACAGACTATTTTAACCCAAACTAAAATAATCTGCATCCCAAACACAGATTATTTTATCCCAGACTAAAATAATCTGCACCCCAAACACAGATTATTTTATCCCAGACTATAATAATCTGCACCCCAAACACAGATTATTATAACACCCAGACTATTATAATCCCCAGATTATTATAACCACCCGATATTATAACCAATTCAGCTTCCCAAACATCCCCTAAATTATTTAAGAGTTGGGTTATTTCAAAATTAAAAAACATAGACACGTGGTAATACACTAGTCTTGAATTAAATTGTTATTGGGTTTTGGGTGATGTTGGCCTCAAATTTAATTTCCTCTCTCATTTAGTTTAGCTTATTTCTTCTTAAAAAAAATACTCATTTTGACTGAAGTAACGATTTAATCTCTAACATGAACATGAGCATAACTTAAGTGATATAAAAAAATTTCTAATGACTAAGAGATCTGTGATTCAAATCTCCCTATATGTTGTAAAAAAAATGATTTGGTCTCTAACTTTAGTCCTTGCACTCTCAAATTGATAATAATTGAATCTTTGAATTTTATTATGCAACAATTTAGATGTGTTTATAAACTATAAAGATTAAATCATATATAATAAAAACCAACACTTAAGGTTCCATTTCATAACTATTTGGTTTTTTGTTTTTGTTTTTTTAAATTTAAATATATAAACACTACTTCCAAGTTCCGCCTATGGGTTTCTTTGTTTTCATCTACTTTTTACTAATGTTTCCAAAAACAAATCAGGTTTTGAAAACTTTGAAAAAAAAAAAAACAAAACAAAAAAGAGGTAGTTTTAGAAAACTTGTTTCTATTTTTGAAAAATTGGTTAAAAATTCAAATGTTTGCTTTAAAAAGATCAAAACCATTATAAAAAAAATGGGAGAAAATAAGTACAATTTTCAAAAATGAAAAACACAAAAAACCAAATGGTTATCAAACTAAATTGTTACAGTCCCATTTGATAACCATTTCGTTTTTTGTTTTTGAAAATTAAACCTATAAACACTATTTTTACCCACAAGCTTCTTTGTTTTTTTATCTACATCATTTTTCCATGTTTTCAAAAACCAAGCCAAATTTTGGAAAAAAAAAAAAAAAAAAAAAGTAGTTTTTGCTTTTGGAATTTGGCTAGGAACACAAATGTGTCTCCTTAACAAAAATGAAAACCATTGTAGGAAGATTGAGAGAAAACGAACACAATTTTCAAAAACCAAAAACAAAAAACGAAATGGTTATCAAACGGGACCTACAAGTTTTTTAAAACTATTTTTTTTTTCAAAATTGGAATTTGATTTTTGAAAACAAGGAAGAAGATTGATACTAAAACAAATAAACTTATAGGTGGAAGTAAGTGTGTATAAGCTTAATTTTAAAAACCAAATGGTTATCAAACGGGACCTTAAAAGGTTACGAATCAATACTAAAATAGAATTAAAATAAAGGGGTGTGACAGGAAAGATACCAACTCAAACTATTGTGCTAGTCGAGACTACTAAGCCTCATTGATGCTTTAGGATGCCACTAGGATGTGTCATTAAGGGTGTGTTTGGTTTAACTTTTCAGGTGTTTAATTTTGAAAAAAAAAATCATTTTGAAAAAATTTCTAATGTTTGGCAAGCACTAAAAATGACTTATTAGAAAATGAAATTGATAAATAAACCATTTTGAGAGAAACACTTGAAACCAACTTTTTTTAAAAAGACTTTTTAAGTATACAATAACTTGTGTATAAAAATATTTATAGGAAATGCAACCAAACATATGAATGTTTAAATTCTAAACAATTTTTATACAAAATGTTTTTAAAAAAATGCATTCTTAAAAAACATTTAAATTAAAATGTAATCCAAACGGACCCTAAATTTCGTTGCTCAATTTGACACCCCCGTCAAGAAGCTACTCATGGGTTCCTCTTTTTAATTGGGACCTTCTCGACATCCATTCATATACTATTAAGGCATGATGGCTCTATAAAGGGATGCTGAAGAGGCTAAGGCCATGAGGCTAAGGGATGCTGAAGAGCAAACATCATATCTCTTGATATAGTACATTCTATGATATATTTGATCCAACAGTACTCATGTTCATCAAAATAGTGAGGAGACAGTCACTTAACATGAAATGAATTTGATCTCTAATTGACTTGAAATCCAAAATGTTTACATATCTCACTAATATACATCTAAATATCTAAAGTTGTTTGTTGAAACTCACATCACAACCCCAACGACTTCTAAGGTCGCGGCCGAGGGCCCTATTTGGCTCCTTTTAAGCTTGTCACTGACACCCACCAACATCATTGTTGCTTCCAATCTTGTTTGCACCTTAGCTAGCCTTCCTCAAGCACTTCTTCTTTGTTTAATGTTATAAGGTAACACACCATTTTCTTCGGTCACATTATAACACTTCTCTCTTGGCACTTGATATGGCCCGTAAGTGACTCATATGTCACCACTACTTGTCTACTTTGTGGTAGTCACAACCTACTTCTTCTAGTATGGTTGTGACGACACCTGCTCCCACTCAAACTATCATCATCCTCGATGATGCACTTGTGAGGTACAATCCCATTTACTGCACATATGATTATATAACACATTTCACGTAGTAATAAATTTGTTCTTCTAAAAGGTAATAGGTTCAAACCATTGCCCAAACGTGAGGTAATATTCTAAAAAATGTAGCACTCACTAAACTTAAATTAGGTTCTTAAAACAAAAACAACTAATTAGATTATGTGGGCATTGACCTAAATTTTAAAAACTAAAATCTGAAAAAGATCATATTGTCATTGTTGTCCTTACAAAATGCTATCAATACCACCAAAGTGAGCATAATTGAACAGTATTGATGTATCATCGACCACTCAGAGGTTTGAATCCACCCTCCCAAAAATGTTGTTGAACTAAAAAGATCTGCCAATACCAACTACCAACTACCACAAGATGAGTTATTAATGTTGTCAATTATATAAATTTAGGGCCTAATTTATGAATTAAATTTTTTTTCGATAAATGTACTTGTTGGCTAGGTATGATCTCAAGTCACATGTTTTTTAAGCCATGCTTTCTCCTTTTTTATTGCATACCAAAATATGTAGAGAAAAAAGTAATGGAAGAATCGTTGAATGATCAGGAGTATAATTATCTTAATTGGTATAAAGTCTCTTGAATAGGACCAAAAGCAAAGCCATGATAACTTATATTCAATATTTAAAGTAGACAATGTCATTCCATTTGGAGATACCTAACAAGTGTTATCGGTTCAAACTCCGTTTGATAACCATTTGGTTTTTGGAAATTAAGCTTATAAATATTGCTTCCATCTCCCTAACTTTTCTTGTTTTATTATCTACCTTCCTTAATAAAGATGAAAATTGTTGTAAGAAAATTGAGTGAAAACAAGCATAATTTTCACAAACCAAATAGTTATCAAATGAGGTCTTAGAAATCTATTAGACATGAAATTGAAAGTTTAGAGACCTATGTTAGACTCTTTTAAAAGTCCACAAAATCATAGACTTATTAAAAGTAAAATTGAAAGTTCAAATATATTTCAGACACAGGAACCTCATAGTCAAACTTGTAAGTTCAAGGACAAGACTTATAATTTAACATATATCTTTTTAAGAAATTGGGGAATTAAAAAGATATACTTTAATGCATTTTATAAGTCCAACGATCAAATTTGTTAATTTTTTTTAGAAGTTTGAGAACTAAAATAAATATTGTAAGAATATGGACAAATTATTAATTAAGAATTATGTTTAAATAACTAGTCATTTAAACTAGTAAATGATAAAAACATTATTCTTTTTCATAATATTTTATATAATTTAAATATATATAAAAAAAATTGAAGACATTTTTCGATAGGAAAAATACACTTTTGGTCCTTAAGGTTTGGGTTAAGTTACACTTTGGTCCCAACTGAGTTTTCAAACTCAACAATTTAACCCCTAAGGTTTGGATTTCGTTACATTTTTTGTCCCTCCGTCAAATTTTCGGTTGAACCCTCACGGAATGTTGACGTGGCACATACTTTTTATTAAAAAAAAAACATTTTCTGATTTTTTAAAATAAAAATATATTAAAATAATTAAAATATTTTATTTTTAATATTTTTAATTCCTCCCCTTCTTCTTCAACCCAACCCTTCTTCTTCTTCCAACCACCACCATATACCACCGGCTACTGGTGGCCGGTAACCGATGGTCGTCGATAATTTTTTTTAGGGAAAAATACACTTTTGGTCCCTGAGGTTTGGGTTAAGTGACACTTTGGTCCCTGAGTTTTCAAACTCAACAAAAATACCCCTGAGGTTTGAGATAAGGAGCACTTTGGTCCATGCCATCCAATTTGCCATTAAATACTAACAGAATGCTGATGTGGCCACATTTTTTTAATTAAAAAAATTCCTTTTTTATTTTAAAATAAAAAATAAATAAAAACAATAAAAATATTATTAATTTTTATTATAATATTATTATTTTTCAATCTCTCTTTTTCCCTTCTTCTTCCTCCTCACCCTCCACTCTCTTTCATCTCTTCCCACCTCTTGCTTCTTCTTCTCCAAGTCTCCGGTGACCAGCGACCGACGGTCGGCAACCGCTCGCCGTCGTCGGCCAGCCGCTGGCGACTCTTTTTTTTCTTCCCCTTTCTTCTTCTCTTACCCATTTTTCTTCCTTTTTTAAAAAAAATAGAAGGAGGAGGGCTCCTCCTCTGTTTCCGACCGGAAACGAAGGAGGGACCCCGACCAGATCTGGGCGGGGGGGGGGGGGGGGAGGAGGGACCCTCCCCTCCCCCATTTTTGTATATTTTTTTTTTAAAAAAAAAAGAAAAGAAGAAAGATGGAGTGAGAGAAGAAGAAAGGAGAAGAAGAAAAAAAAAATCGCCGGCTGCCGGAGGACGGTGGCAGTCGGTCGTCGGACATAGGAGGAAGAAGAAGAAGGATGAGGAAGAAGATGAAGAAGAAGAAGTAGAAGGAGAGAGAGGGATAAAGAATATTAAATAATAAAAAAATAATAAAATTTTATTATTTTAATATTTTTTATTTAAAAAAATTAGAAAAATAATTTTTTTTATTAAAATAACAGTGTCACGTCAGCAGCCGTTAAGATTTAACAGAAAAATAGACGGCATGGACCAAAGTGCTCCTTATCTCAAACTTCAGGGATATTTTTGTTGAGTTTGAAAACTCAGGGATCAAAAGTGTATTTTTCCCTTTTTTATTAAAAAAATAGAAGAAAGAAAATAAAGGAGAAGAGAAGAAGAAAGAAGAAGAAGGAAAAAAAAAAAAAAGTCGCGCGACGACCGTTGAAGAAGAAAAGAGAAGAGGTTGAAGTTGAAGAAAAGAAAAAGAAGAAGAAGAATAAGAGAGAGAGAAAGAATTTAAAAAAAAATAATAAAATAATAATTTTTTATTGTTTTAATATATTTTTATTTGTAAAAATTAAAAAAATAATTTTTTATTAAAATAATAGTGCCACGTCAGCAAACTGTTAGGGTTTAACAGAAAATTTGACGGAGGGACCAAAAGTATAATGAAATCCAAACCTTAGGGGTAAAATTGTTGAGTTTGAAAACTCTGGGACCAAAGTGTAACTTAACCCAAACCTTAGGGACCAAAAGTGTATTTTTCCCTTTTTCGATTGAGAATTCTCACCCAATCCTATCTACTCAAAATAGGAACTAGAGACAAAGACATAAATATAAGAAAGGGCAAAGTTAAATTTGTAGTCCTAAATTTTGAGGGCGTTATATCATTTAGAGGTCGTTTGGAGCATTGAATTGAGTTGAGTTTAGTGGGCTATTATAGTCCACTCAACATTTGGAACGCTAGTTTAATTAAACAGTGAGTTGAGTTATTTTACCCCCTGCTATTATAACCCACTTACGTTCTTTCAACCTCATTGCCGCTAGCGACCACCTCTGACGAACATTCTGGTAGTTGCCGGTAACAATTTTGACGATCACCACTGTCGACCAAAATTTTTTTCTTTCTTTTCTTCTATTTTTTTTCTTTATTTTTTCGTTTTTTTATTTTCTGGAATGAAAATAAGAAGAAAGATGAAAAAAATGAAAAAAAAAAAAAAAGAAAAAGAAAAAGATTTCCAGTCACCGATACCAACGACGGTTCCAAGGTTCCTCTACGTACCTTAAGAAGAGTCTTACTTTGTATAGGTTACACGGTTATATTCTTTTGACATTTTAATTGGAAATATATCATTTGTTTGATAAATAACACACACTTGGTTGTGAATAACACATGGATTCTGCACTTTTTTTTTTGTTCACTTACACGTGGGATTTGACATATACTATTTTTAAGGTCAAAGGTTTTGTATTAAAAAATGTTAATAAATGTTTCATTTTTTGCTATTTGATTGATTTTTTTTTAGATGTTAAACATTGGAAAATTTTGAAAGATTTATTTAATGATCTATTTTTTTTAGTTGGGGTTAAAATAAGATGTCTCACTTTATGTGTTGACATTTAATGATTTTTTTAAAAAAAAATATTACATTTCAGGAGTTTTTTTTTCTTCTTCAAAAATTAGAATAGATAGCAAAATTAATTGTCATATTTAACATCCTCATCACAATAATATTAATAATAATAATAAAATAGTTATAATCCCTAACTATTATAACCAACTCTGCACCTCAAACACATGCTTTTTGAATCCAGACTAAAATACTTTGCACTATACCCAAACACAGACTATTATAACCCTCAAACTATTATAACCTCTGTGCCCCAAACAGCTCCTTAAAACTTCAAACTAATAATTGTACTCATTAAAACTTAAAATTTCATAATTAAATCAATTTAGATCATTTGTTATGATTCTGTTTTAAAATCGTTAATACATAAGCCTCACAGGTATATAAAATTTCTTTAAAGGTAAATATTAATGTAATATTAAAAAAAAAAATTGTTGGAATCAGATGAATAGCAACATTTTTTTCAATAATATGAGTAGTTTTCATCTCTGTCTTCTTCTACTTTTTACAACTTACCTAGGAAGAACTATAAGATACTCTTATGGCTACTTTGATAGATTTTGGAATATGAATATTTTTATTCATGTGATATGATTTTGAATGGAATCCAGTGAAATTAATTATAAATCACTAACATATGATCTAAATTGTTCAAGTGAGCATAACTCCGGACATATACTCTCGATCAAAAGATTAGATGTTCGAATCCTCCATTCCAAATATTGAACTAAGAAAATGACGAGAAATGCATCTCCGACCTCACCCAACTCCGTTTTCTATCCCCACTCAAAGTCTAATTTGAGGAGTGGGGTTGCATTTTCAATTTTCCATTTTATTGAAATTCAACGGATATTATTATTAATAATTGAAAAAAAAAAAAAACAATATATTTGTTTTTTTTCTCCATTTGGTCAATAGTGGCTTTGGGTCTTGCAGAAGGTATGGCCCATTGGATTGATAATAGAGAGCCGGGGGCCCACCCACGCAGCTACCCTTCCCTAATGCGACACGTGTAAAACAAAATAATAATTGTTTTGATTTTAATTTTTGAAATTTTCTTTTTTCTTTAATACGGTTAGGCAAAGGAAAGAGAATAAAGCCACTCAGAGCATCTACTCCATAGAGCTTTGCTAGGTTCGCTCGCTCTTTGACTCAGTCTTTGCTTTACACTTTCAAAACCTCATCGCTTTTGCCACCCAACCGAGTTGACTCGTTAACCTAAATTAAAATTCCAAATTTATGGTAGTTCTTTTTTTTTTTTTTTTAAATAATCTAATTTAGTTATTGATTTTAATCATTTTGTTGTATATTTAATCGATATTGTTTGAAATAAATGTATCAATTTTGATAACGAGTTGCTTTATTTAGGAATTTGTTGTATGAGTTTTTAGTTATTTTTCTGACAATATCTTTACATTGATCTGAGAGTGTATCTTGTTATAGGTAATTTTGGACCACTCCGATGTACAAGGGGCTGACGAGGACAACCCGACACGAGCCTAGAAATATGACCGAAAAATAGATTTTGGAGGCGAAACGGGCCAAAAGGTCGGGCCAAGGTCAGAGGGATCGGGCCTTGGCCTGACCCATATGGTCGGCCTCGGCCGAGGCCGACCACTGGGGCCACCTGCGTGGGCCGAGTCCTTCAGCCTCCGTTCGGTCCCTGTTGTTGGCCGCCTCGGTTCCACTTGGTTCAGTCCTGGATCGCCTCCGAAGACCCAAAAACCCCAGAGCAGGAACAGGTATTTAAACCCTTCTTCGTGACTGAAGAAGGGATCCCGAACTCTATTCTCTACTCTCTCCTCTTGCTCTCTTGCTCTCCTCCTTCTGCTTTCTGACTTAAGCATCGGAGACAATGTGTCAAGCACCACACCGATGTGCAGCTTTTTTTGTCTTACAGGTCACATATTCCCCTCTCTCAAACAAATTTACCGTTGGTGACATGTGAAGGTCAGGTGAGTTCTGCCTATCTAGATCTCAACATATCTACTTTTTGTAGAGGTTAAAGGTTTGAACTCTCTCCTTCCTTATGATGTAATATTCTCAAGGAAAAAAAAAACTCGTACTTCAGTTTAGAGATGAATTTTTTCTTTGCAATTTATGTTAAATGCAATTAAAAATTTTGACAATTAGGCATACAATGAAAATTTACGAAAATTTGAAGGCCTAGCGAGTAAACCACACACAAATATATGAGGACAACAAATAATGAATTTTAAAGTGGAGCGAGTAAGCCAACATGGAGTAAGACATCAATAATTTTTTTATAGTAAAAAATTTGAATCACACCCCTAATTTTATAATTCTATATTCTAAGAAATGTATAGTAAGATAATATTAAATCCTTTAATATATGTTTGCTCTACCATATTTTGACACTTATTATTATTATTATTAGATTTAGTATTTTTGTTTTGATCAGTTTTTTTTTTCTTTTTTCACTTTCGTATTTTTAGATATTTTATTAAATAAACATACTAATTTATCAAGGAATAACTTTTTAAGTGTTTTGAAAAATGTTTTTAAATGTAAAAAAATTTTTTTTTTTAAACACTTAAAAAGTCATTCCAACACATGTACTTAATCTCATACGTTAAATATTCAATTAAATGGTAATAAAACTAATTTAACTAAAAACTATGTGGAATGATTTGTTCACACTAGCTTTATTATAAGTTGAAAATAGATCAACTATAATATTGAAATAAAAAGTAACCACGAGGAATTTAATTATATAATTAATAATTATTTTTGTTTTCCAAAAAATTAAAAAAAAAATAAATAGTTCATATATTTAAATTTTACAACATAAATAAAAATGCGGATGATATTAAAAATTATTTTTTTTCTTTTTTCGAAGTATAACAATTCAAACAAGGGTGGACAAAATCCTATCCGAAAGTTCATCTTCATCCTAGTGCAATCATAATATTATAAATTAAAAATAAATATGTAATCATTAGTAAGAGTTTCTCTATTTAAAACTCAAAAGTAATATTATATTGACCAACATATTTACAAATACTTTTTGAAATATTTCTTTTCTTACCCAATTAAAAGGGAAAAGAAACTAACTTAAAATCTTATTGCAATCCTTTTTAAAAAAAAAAAAAAAAAATCTTATTGCAATCGTTTCAACTTTCACATTGCATTTAAATTCAATTGAGTCTTTATCATAGTTTTCAATAAATCTTCCCTATAAAGAAGAAAATTTTTTTAACACTTTTTGGTCTCTAAACTTGAAAATAACAATTTAATTCCTGAACTTTCAAATTTGTAACAATTTAATCCTTACAGTAAGAAATTCCATCAAAATTAAATGTTGATTTTTATTATTTAACGATTTAGACCTTGTACCATATAAAAGTATTGGGTTCCTAATAAGTTTATTAATATTTTTTTGACAACGTGTGGGAGGTGTGGAGATGTGGGAGTTCGAACCACAGACCTCTTGATTATCAGTATAACTTTATGCCAGTTGAGCTATACTCTTGTTGGCCAATTAGTTTATTAATCTACATAAGTAAGAAATCTCATTAAATCTTAACAATAATTTTGACGATAAAGACTAAATTGTCACAAATTTTAAAATATAGAGGCTAATTTATTACATACTAAAATGCATAGTCTAAATTGTTACAAAAATAAAAGTTTAATGATTAAATTGTTATCCATCAACAATCAATGACTGAATTATTATCCAAAGCGAGCATAACTCAGCGGTAATTGACATAAAATCCTCGATCAAAAGGTCAGAGGTTCGAATCCCCCACCCAAAATGTTGATGTACTAAAAAAAATGATTGAATTATTACTTCTACGAATGTTTAGTAGAAAAATAAATTTTAACAAAAAAGAAACAATAAAACTCATAGGAAGAACTTCATATGGCATATTTTATTCGTTTATCGGATGAATATGAAGTTTACACAAAAAAAAAAAAAAATTTGAAAGATGAGTTGGATATTAAATTTCAAATAAATCTATAATATTATTAAATTAGTGATTAGATTAAAATAGAAAATACAAAATTTAGAGACTAAAACAAAAGATTTAAAAATACATGAATATTTAAAAGTTTACGAATCAGGACTAAAATAGAATTAAAATTAAAATATGAATTAAAATAAAGGGGTGTGACAGGAAAGATACCAACTCTTACAAAAGTTAGGGCAAAATTTGGAATGTTCCCAAGAATAGTAATAAAAAAATTATGACGAGTGGACTCGGGCGAGTTGAACCGAGTTAAAAATCCGAGTCAAATCGGGACGAGTTGCGATGAGTCACCATGGGCCAGCCCCTTCCATCGGCTGGTTCAACTTTTAGGTCAAGTTGAGTTTTCTTTTCCCTTTTCCCTTTTAATTCCTTTATTATTATTATTATTATTATTATTATTAATTTTCTTCTTTGCCCTTTTGTTTTTAGTTTTAATTATTAATTTGAAGAAACGGAATTTGACTGCAAGAAGAAGAATCAGTGGAAGAGGGGCAAGTAGATCTGAAAGCTCATACAACAGAGCCTCATACGGCGGAGATTGAGGGAAGAGATTGAGAGAGAGAAATCCGGCGAAGGGTCGGCCGATTGTTTTGATTTCAAACAAAAAAACACAAGGGGGTTTTTGAATCGTTATGCTGAATGACTGATTTTTCAGCTTTCCGAACGGGCGGTTTCAAAAGGAAAATGCCGCGCCCTTATTTCCACAAGCTTGTTCTCTCCTCCACTATCCAAGCTAGGAAATTGGTACCCTCTTGATTCTTTTTCTGTTGGAATTTTTTCTGGGTTTTGCTTACCTTGCTTGTTTTCTGAGAAAATCAGCCTTAACTGCTCTTCTTTTCTCTGTTTCTTTCAGAGTTTTTCTCTAGGATTGCTCCTTGTGTTGTGCATCGTGCTGGGTTCTTTTGTGTATAACGAGTTTTCCGATGGAATAAACCTAAAACCCTGATTTCTATGTTGTATTTAATCGGGGGAGAAGGAAAAAGTTATCGGGATATACTCGATTATGTTGATGATTTACTTCCTTCTCTGTTTATGAGTTTTGATCAATCGAAGAACTTGTTTGGTCGTACTAGGTCAGACTTTAAATTGTTCATTTCTTGTCTGTCAGTCTGCTACAGAGATATATGGCTATTATTATTGAATTATGAGCTAAAAGTTTTCATTGTTTAAGCATATTAATCATGCTTTTCAAATATTTTTGTTAGTAGAAGAACGTGAAATGTTGGAAGTTATTGCCTGGGCTGGAATTTTTTTCTTTTTGTTAGTTTCGGCAATCTAAGGGGATGCATTGGTTATGCTTACAAAATGATCTGCTTCTCTGTTGCGTGATTGGACTGGTCATGTTTCCTTCAGCTGAAAATCACTTGGAAGAAAAATCCCAATTTTCTGAGGGCCCGTTTTGGACTGAACATTCTCAATTTTAGACCACTGCCCTTTGAAGTTCTCGCTTCTTAGCTTTTAGGGATAGCATTTTTAGATTTGTTCTGATTTGATATACAATATATTGTTATGTGCTAGTCATAAAAAAGGATTTTGAATCCTCTTTCACTGATTCGTCTCATCCTTTTGAGGTTTTCAAATGATACTAGGTTCTCTGAGAAGAACCCTTCGAAGTACAATAACCATTGTTTCATGCTACGCTGTGAGATATTATATATACATATAGTAAATCAGATAGAATTTTGTTTTCATTTACAAATACTCTCTTGGAATATCTTGTCAACTGTAATTGTGGAGACACATGATCCATATCTTCATTCTTCACAGCATGAAATTTTCAGCTTAATTCCTCGGTAATGAGTACTACTATATCTTTCCATTGTTTCTTAGTGCTGAATTAGCCCAGTTTAGTCGTTGGGACATTGACAGAAGCAAGCAAACTTCATATTCCTTCTGTTGTATTGCTAATTGCTATTCTCACAGTACATCATGTTAGCTTCTGTAATTCTTTCTGCACATCATGTTAGCTTACTGCTTTGGGATTGTGTGTTCCTTATAATGCAGTCTATGCTATCATTTATTTTTTCTTGGTTTTTTGGCCTTGACTTTCCTTTTTGTGTATCACCCTTTTGTATTCTTCCATTTGTTTTCAATGAAAGTAGTTGTGTAATGTTCGTTTAAAAAAACAAAAATCATTGTTTAATATAGCCCAGGTTTATGATTATGCAGCTTATCTGTCTCTTATGAAAAATATTTATACTGTTGGCAACAGCCATTTTATAGAATTCCTTTGTTTTTTAATTGTAATCAAGTGTTCTACTATTTTCCTTTTTCAATGAGGCAACATTTCCCATTGATTTAGTTTGTTGAGTGGTCGTACCACTGCAGTCATATTCTCAGATATGTTTTATTTGTTGGAATTGAGTTAAGTTTCTATATTATCAATCATTTACGTGACCCCATTACTGCTCAATATTTTGCAGAGAATCCCTGAGACTTTTGTCAGGATGATCAGGGATGAGCTTTCTGCAGTTGCAACACTTACTGTTCCTGACGGTCATGTTTGGCGTGTGGGGTTGAGGAAAACCGATAATAAATTTTGGTTTGAAGATGGTTGGCATGGATTTCTCGAGCATTACGCCATACGGGTTGGGTATTTATTAGTATTCAGATATGAGGGAAACTCAGCATTCTGTGTTTTTATCTTTAATCTTAATACATCTGAAATAAACTACCAATCTGCTGCTCTCGGTAGTAATCAAAGGAATAATTACAGCATTCAAAACAGAGTCTTTGAAGAAATGGAGGATTATGACATTCCTGAAGCTATTCCTTCCAATCAGTCCATGAATTCTGGTTCTTTACGAAACAAGCTATTTGGTGATGAATGGAATCTGCACCAATCAAAATCTGCAAGTACATTGCAAGCCGAATACTTATCTACTCGAGATATTGGGGTTCAGTTTAGTGCTGTAGAGGTTAAAAAATCTGCAGATGAGGTGAGATTTCAGAATTTGGGTGATGGTGGACACAGACCTAAAAAAAGTGGAGGCAAAAAGCGGAAAATTGATTCTAGTAAGCTTCTGTCTAATCATTTCATATTTTAGCAGTGTAAATATTTGAATTATCTTACCCAATATTTTACAATCTGCAGGCGAGCACCATCCATCTGCTCATAATAGTGAAGATTTAGGAGACATTCGCTTTAGATTTTATGAAAGTGCTTCTGCTAGGAAGAGAACTGTGACTGCAGAAGAAAGAGAAAGAGCTATCAACGCTGCAAAGGCTTTCGAGCCTGCTAATCCTTTCTGCAGGGTTGTCTTGCGACCATCTTATCTATACAGAGGTTGCATAATGGTAAGATATTTGGGTTGCTGAAGTATCTAATATGGAAGCTTTATAATTGAATCATGTGAGCTCTAACTATGGTAGTCTCCCCTCTCTACTTTTACAGTATTTGCCATCTTGCTTTGCTGAAAAGAATCTAAGTGGAGTTTCAGGATTCATCAAACTTCAGACACCTGATGGTAGACAGTGGCCGGTCCGATGTCTTTATAAAGTTGGTAGAGCCAAGTTAAGTCAGGGATGGTATGAGTTTTGCCTGGAAAATAATTTAGGGGAGGGCGACGTTTGTGTGTTTGAGCTTCTCAGGATGAGAGAAATTGTGCTCAAAGTTACCATGTTTCGTGTCATTGAAGATGCTGGACGAATGGTAAACCCGAATCCTCCTAGCATGATGAATCCACCTCCGCTGCGAAGTGTTAGCCAAATTAAGCTGATCAGAAATTAATGGTCGATCTTTCCAGGTTACCCTATTGTATCAAATCTGTCCTTTTTTCCTTTTTTTGTGGTAGCCTGTTGCTTCTGATCTCTTCTTGTGGAATTAGCTGTTGTTTGATGTTTATAATCTTTCCAGGTTGACTTAAGTTGGAAAAAAAAGATCCATTTAGAATTTACGTATTAAAGCTGTATTGACTTTAGTTGTAAATAGATTTTCAAATTTTTGTTGATATCAATCGAGACAAGAACAACAGCAAGTGTTTGTTTTGGTTCTTTATGTTGAGAGTGTATTCAATGATTAGATTTACTTTATCTCAACAACTTAAACTTTTTGTGGGTGTAGTGATTGATAAGATGGGATCAAAGGAAGAGGTCTTATTTCTGAATTGCTTAGGTTTTATGGGGATAGTTGCCCCTAACTATGCCTATGACAAACCCCCCTAAATGGCTAGTGGGCTCAGAGGGGATTAGAAACCTAAAAGAATTGTTCCATTTAGTCCTTATTTCAGCATGTCTTTTTCTGGGTTGGAAGTGAAATCTTTTTACGATTCTTCTTGTTTTGTTCTGGATGGTCTTGTTGTGGGCTTGAGCTAGATCAATGTAGCAGCAATCAAGATACTCGACTCAAAGCTCGATAAAAGATGCACTTTGAGTCGAATTAGTATCCGAGCCCACATGTAAAGGAGAGTATTGAGAGTGTAGTAAATGATTCAAATCAATAGTTTAGTGATAATTTGTCTCCTTGGTTTCTTTTTGTTCTGGTGCTTGTGATAGAAGCTTGGTTATTTTAACGCAAGATATAATAGCTGTGTTTTTGCATTAGGCTACTTACTACCTTCCTATGATGAATGAGTTGATCAGATGTTTCTTGAAAAAGTTGCTGAAACTGCCTTCTATTGTTTTGTTTTTTGTTTTTTTGTTTTTTTTTTTTTTTTTTTGAGAAAATGCTTTGTTAAAATTCATAGAAGAATTTCTTTTAATCTTTCCATTCGAATGGCAGTTTAATGTTAAATCATCAGAATAAATCAGTTGTCTTTTGTGTGCTCATTTTCTGATCAAATGTCCTAATTGATCTCTATTATTACACTTCTGTGATGTATCTTTTAACCTTGCCTTCGGATTTGATTGAAGTTTATTAGGAGATCTGAAATCATAGGTAGTTGGGTGAAGCTTATAGCAAAATTTAAGTGAAAACTGAGTGTGATCCTTCACATTTATTGAAAATTTATATTAAGACTTATATTTTAGAGAGAGAAAAAAGTTAGGAAAATATTAAGACTTATATTTTAGAGAGAGAAAAGAGTTTTTTTTTTTTTAGTACATCAACATTCGGGGGTGGGGGATTCGAACCTCCGATCTCTTAGTCGAAGATATATGTCAATTACTGCTAAGCTATGCTCACTTTGGCAGAGAGAGAAAAGAGTTAGGAAAATATACATGTTAAAGATATTAAAATAACTCATAAATGAGAAAGATATTAGTTTGAAAGAGATGTTCGAAAGGAATATGGAAGTCTCAAAAAGAGGGATTTTGAACACATAAGTTTTTTATTTATTATTTATTACTATTATTATTTTTCAAGATATATATTTTTTACTCATCACAAATAACATATCTAATATGTGGGAATAGGGGGTTTGAACCATAGACCTCTCGATCATTAGTACAAGTTTTATGTCAATTGAACTAACTTCATGTTGGGTATTTTTTAAGAAATTTGTGGTCAAAATCTATTTTGTTTTCTTTGCAAAAATGTCATTTTGTTAATATTTATTTACAATTTTAAAAATGTTTTGGTTATCAAAAAATGAAAAACCAAATAGCAAAAGCAAAAGAAAAACGGGTTTGGTTATCAAATGCCACCTTGGATCTATAATTTTAAAATGATTGCAAATGAATGACAACTATTAAATTAGATCTGAGCAAACTATAGCTTATGACAAGGTTGAAGAATACCATCTCATAGGGTCACGTCTAAGATGGGATATGATGAGATGGATTTCTTTCATTACCGAATAAATTAGTTCGGTGCAATTTAGGGTTCTTGTCAATGGTCGGTTTGGAGGAATTCTTATCTTGACAGTAGAATATTAGATAAGACGATTTTCTTCTGATATCTTTTCTTCTGATGTGTGGAAAACTTATTGAACTTTATTTAACATGATTAGAGGATAAGCTACATAGAATCACAATTAAGGAACTAAATTTTTAAAAGTTTTAGAGACTAAACAGATATAATCAAACACAAATTCATAAGTTTACTTATTGTTGCTTTATGATCATATTGGTTTAATCTACTCGACCATTTTATATGGTTGGCTTCAATCAAGACGATAAAATCTACATTTCTCACATGACCTTCTTTTGAAGTTGACTTGTAGATTAGACAATTGACTTAACCAAGATAAAGATACACCTTTGCTCGAATGTGTTTAAACTTTAATCTCGTTTAAGGGTTGCATTTGCTTGTGCTAGATTGATGGCAACTCTAAAGAAGAGATGAATATGGTTGATTAATTGATTTATTTATTTGAACAAGAGGCCGATTTAATTTTATTTAAAAACACCTTTTCAATTTAATTTGTTTATTTTTTTTTGAAATATTTAATTTGTTTATTAATACAAAGTAAACACGCTTTTATTATTATTATTTTTAATTAAATGTTAATAATCAGTTTTTCAAGAAGCCGTAATGTCTCGGTTTCAATTCTATAAAACAATTTCTAACATCTCAATAATAATAAAGAATCTACAAATTCAACCCAACAATAAATTAATCAATTTCATCAACAACAAGATAATAATAAAAAATTAACCAAGTATTTATGACAATCTATTTAATTTTCACCCACCTAACAACATAAGGGTAGAATAAATTCTTCATAAAAAAGGCAGAATACATTAAGAAGAATCCAACACTAAAACCAATTAGAATTGGTTTGATTTCATCACCATATGAATCCAAAAAAAAGTAATTTCTTACTTAGTCTCTAATTTCTTCAAATTAAGTTCAATTGTGATAAAATAGAAATTTATTGAACTTGATTTGTTAAAACATATAAAATCAACATTACTCTAATAATATAAAATTTATATAGTACTAAGTAAATGGGTCAACATCAAAATCAAAATCAAGAGGCCAAAAGGCCAAGAGCATGCCCCTAAGATCTTGCAACCTATATCTTACTCTAAAGATTTAGCAAAATCCTTATTATTATTATTATTAGGCTAAATTATAGACAATACTTCTAAATTTTGTACCTCGTTTCAATAATATCCCTAAACTTTAAAAAGTTTAAAAAATATCCCCAACCTTTTAAAACGTTAAAAAATACCTTTACAGTTAAGTTTTGTATGGAAAATGTTTAAGTTTCAGTTATGACCTTTAAAAAAACTTCAAACATACCTTTACTAAAGAAAACGTTTATTCTCTCTCTTCCTCCAAAAAAATTAATGTCAAGCAAAGATTATGTGCAAAAAAAACACCATATGAAAATAAAGTTTGAAAGGAGAGTTTTCTCTCTTCAAAAGTGTGAATAAGACTAGAAAAAAAAAAAAAAAAAAAAAACGGATTTTTTTTGCTCTCCGTGATAAGTAAGAGATGATTGTGGTTTTTAATTATGATGAATGAGTGATAGAGAAAGAAAGATATAAGGTTTTTTTATTTTATTTTTTTTAACTACTATTCACTATGTTCTCTTATATCAACAAAGTTTTGATTGATTCAATTTTTTTTATAACAATTATTTTTCATGAACTTTGAAGGTTACTTGTACTTTAAATTATATAGTTATTTGAATAATTATCTTATAATAAATTTGATATTAAATATCAATATAAAAATAATCGAAATAATATGTCTATTCTAATTTGGTCATTATAGCTAAATCACAACAATTTATTATTAATTTATCAAACACCATAATATGTTTTTTCAGATTTAAAATTGAAATTAACCAAACATTATTTTTACTTTTTTCTAAAAGCACAATTGCCAACAATTATTTTAAAAAAATACAATAATCTCAAACTAAACCTAAAAGGGATATCAACAAAATCAAATGAAAAATACATGAATAATTAAAGAGACTTGGAGCAAAAGTCATCTTGAAGTTTCAACGTGAGAATTTGGTTGGGCTAGTTTTTGAGATGTTGTGGTGAAGAAGAAGAAAAACAAAAGTCTATAAATATATGACAAATAAGCAAAACTTCTTATTAATTCTCATGGAGAAGGAATTCACGGAGGGAGGAAGAAGAAGTCAAAATGAAGTCAAGAACATGAAGAATTCAAAAGTGAAGCCAAAGTTATTTTAAAGCTTCAACAATAATAGAATTTGGCTAGGCTAGCTTTTGAGATGTTTTGTTGAAAGATAATAAAAACATATAGTCTATGAATACATGACAAATAAGCAAAACTTCTCATTAATTTTCATGGAGAAGGAATTCGTAGAGAGAGGAAAGAGAAAGAAACGTTTTCTCTAGTAAGGATATTTTTCAATTTTTCTAAAAGGTCAAAAGGTATTAATGAAATTAAAACTTTAATGTTTTCCATCCAAAACTTAACAGTAAAGATATTTTTTTAACGTTTTTTGAAAGGTGAGAGGTATTATTATTGAAACGAGGTACAAAGTTCATAGATAGGTATTTTTTATAATTTAGCCTTATTATTATTATTACCATTATTTTTTGCGTTCAACAACATTTTGTGTGATGAAATATTTGAATCTTTAATTTAACATCTTGATCAAGAATACATGTCAATTACCACCAAACTAGGCTCGTTTTTACAACAAAATATGTGACTGAAATCACTACTAATGACTTCCCATTCATAAGGTTAAGAAAGGTGCTAACTTTGATATGGCTTCCAAAATCTCTCAACCAACCAATTTTTAATGAAAATTGTCACGTCCTAATTGTTGTAACCTAATGACCACCTTAATCTTAATTTATTAACCACTCTCCTTTCGAGGGTCATATGTCAACATCCTCAACTTACATACCCTCACAACGGACTTGTTATCGCACTTTTTTTTTTTTTGTAACATGTGGAGGTGAGAGATTCGAACCACAAACCTCTTGGTCATTACTATAAACTTTATGTGAATTGGGCTAAGCTCATGTTGGTTGATTATATTGACTTGTTCATTAAATTAAATTTTTTTTAGTAAACATCACCTAATTTATTGTCGAAATTAGGAACATATAGAATAAGCAAGCTTTTAGAGGAACTACTTTTTTTAGTTTTTAAATTTTGGCTTAGATTTAAAAAATAAAATATTCTAATTAAGACAGTGGATAGCAAAATAAAGAAATTATAGATGAAATAACCACTTTTTACAGTATTGGATGAAGTACTTGTTAATTTTTTTTTGGACTAAATTATAAAAAATACCCCTGAACTATGGGGTTTGTTTAAAAAATACCCCTGAATTTTGAAAAGTTTCAAAAATACCCCTGAACTTTAAAAAATGTTTCAAAAATATCCTTGCGTTTAATTTTGGATAAAAACCGTTAAGGGCCCGTTTGATAACGTTCTCGTTTCTTGTTTCTTGTTTCCAATTTTATTAAGAAATCTAAGCATTTAATAACTATGTATGTTTCTTGTTTCTCATTTTTTAGAAACACTCCCAAAATTTGTATAGAACTTTTGGGAACAACTAAAACTAGTTTCTCCTTTTTTGTTATTGTTTCCAATTTTGTCCAGACATAAATAAGAATACTATTGAATGTATAGGTGTTAGGGTCATGAAATTCTATTTTTCTTTATTAAAAATGAAGAAACAAAAACAAGAAACGAGAACATTACCAAACGGGCCCTAAAGTTTCAGTTTCAAAAATACCCTTGAACTTTCAAAAAAATTTCAAAAATACCCTTATTGAAAAATGCTTCCTATTTTTTCCTCCTCTCACCGTAAATTCTTCCTCCATGAAAATTAACGAGAAATTTTACTTATTTGTCATGTATTCATAGTCTAGGAGCTTTTCTTCTATTTACACATAGGGAAGGGAATGAAGTGGCTCACCAACTGGCTCGTATGGCTTTGACTGAGAGAGTTTCAGTTATGTGGATGGAGGAATATCCTTCGTGCTTAGCTTCTTCTGTCTCTGCGGATGTTGCTAATCTGTAATTTAGCTTGTAATGCTTCTGTTTCAAAAAAAAAAAAACACACATTATCCCAAGAGCTTGATTAGACTTTCGTGTTGAAACTTTAATATGGCTTTTGTTTTGTTCTTGAAATTCTACATGTGCTTGTTTTCATTTGTTGGTAGCCTTTTCATATATATATTGTTTTCTCACACTTATCTTCTTTACACTTTTTAAAGGAAAAAACTCGATTTCAAAGTTTTGTTTTCATCTGATATTGTGTTGCACACAACCTTTATAAGCAAAGTTTTGCATTAATTTTCATGGAGGAAGAATTTACGGTGAGATGAGGAAAAAAGAAAACATTTTTTAAATAAGAGTATTTTTGAATTTTTTTTTTAAAGTTCAAAGGTATTTTTGAAACTGAAACTTTAACGGTTTCCATCCAAAATTAACTGCAAAGGTATTTTTGAAACATTTTTTAAAGTTCAGGGGTATTTTTGAAACTTTTCAAAGTTCAGGGACATTTTTTAAACAAACCCGTTCAAGAGTATTTTTTTATAATTTAGCTTTTTTTTAAAGTAAGAACTTGTTAATTATATGATTAAGATATTGATGTATAAAAATTATAAATCAATCTTAATCTTTATCTTTATCTTTATCTTTACTAATTACTTTATTTAAAGGTGGGATGCTCAAGAATCATTTTCTAACTAATTTGTCCTTTTGAAAAGTTTTAAAATTCTAAGACAATCCCCAACCATGATATTTTATGGTTAAAATATCATAGGGGTCCCGGCTTTTTTTGGACTTATTCCATTTTCATCCATGTACTTTCAAAATTTGGTTGATGTACTTTTCAATAAATGTCAAAAGTAGTTTCTCGTTGTTCATTTATGGTTAAATTTTATCAAATATATTTTTCCCTCCTAAAAATTTGGTAAATATGTTCACAATGAGTCATTTCGGAAATAAAAACTATTATTATTATTTTCTAAAAAAAAACTATTATTATTATTATTTGTTAAGTTAAATGAAAATTAACTTCAAACTAAAAAGACTAATTTTAAGATATAGTGGAAATATATAAATTGAATTTGGATATTTTGAGAATATATGGACAAAAATGAAAGAAAATCCAAAATCAAAATGATTTTTTTTATTAACTTAGCTTTATTTACTCTATTATCTTTCTAAAAGAACATTTTTCTAAAAATTTTCATAAGTTCTTTTTTTCTTAATCTTTAATTATTTTATTTTACTTTTTTTTAACTCTTCACACATCATTAATTTTTCTACGCGTAGGATCTATCTTTTGTAGACTATGGACTTCCATATGCATGAACTTTTTTTTTTTTTTTTTTTTTAATAAAAAAATTTGTAAATAGAAAATAATACTTGTAAATGAATGAATAGTTAAATTACAAATCAATCTTCATAGCTTTGACATGATTTCAATTTAATCTTTATAATTTTAAAATCTTCAACTGGTTTTCTATAATTTGAAGGTTAAATTATCAAAAATACTCCTGAACTATGGGGTTGGTTTCAATTATGTTCTTGAACTTTCAAAAGTTTCATTTTAGCTCTCGAAGTTTGAATTTTGTTTCAAAACAACTCTTCAAGGCATTTTTTCCTTAAATTTAGGGATGGAAAATGACGTGTTTGAATATGTATTTTTGCTTATGTTGAACATATATTTGGACATATATGTGGAAAAAACAATAAAAACACATGTAAATACATCATTTTTCATCCATAAATTTAATGAAAAATGTCTTCAATGGTCATCTTGAAACAAACCTCAAACTTCAAGGGCTAAAATGAAACTTTTGAAAGTTCAGGAGTATAATTGAAACAAATCTCATAGTCGTTCAAGGGTATTTTTGATAATTTAACCTAATTTTAAAAGTTCAATTGGGATTCTTTTATTTTTATTTTTTTTTAAAGTTCAATTGGGATTTTAAGGTTTAGTTAATTCTCATAAATTATTCTTGTCATTAACATATTGCATGCCCGTATTCTTTCTTTACATGATAATGAGCTCATGCGTTTCTATTTTGTTAGCTATATTAGTTGACTATATTAAAGTTTAAGGTAGAAGAATTGAAATAAGAAAAAAAAAAAAAAAGGAAAATTGGTAGATTTTTCAGATGGGTCTATTTTGAGACCATTTGTAAGGTATAATTAGAGTATATGAACCAAAACCAAATTGAAAAATTATAATTAAAGAAATCAAATTGAAATTAAATTCAAATCATACCAACAAATTTGGTACCATAAAAATTATAAGTTTCAAAATGAAAGGAAGAATAAATTATTAGGACCAAGTCCATGATTTGACCCAAGTGAAATGTGAAAAAAAAAAAAAAGATTAATATACTTCTATAAATGTATATTTTTTTTTCCGCTAAATATATGTTTATTTAGTCTTATTATCTAAAAGTTGCAATTTAGTCCATTATATTTTAGCATTTTTCAATTTAGTCCATGGTATTGTTAAATGTTAAAATTGATTGATGATAAACTTACCAACACAATACTTAGTGAAACTGACACAAATTTTAAATAAAAAAAATACTAGGTAAGAAAGAAAAGCTTCTAATTTCTCTTCTAAATTTATAAGAAATGAGTAAAAATTTTGATTTTTCTTTCTTACATCATATTTTTTCTTCCATAAAATTTTATCAATTCACTAAGGTCCCGTTTGATAACCATTTGACTTTCGAAAATTTAGCCTATACACACTTACTCCCACTTATAAGTTTATTTGTTTTAGTATCAATCTTCTTCCTTGTTTTAAAAAACTAAGTCCAATTTTGAAAAAAAAAAAAAAAAACTAGTTTTCAAAAGTTTGTTTTTGTTTTTAGAATTTGGTTAGGAATTCAAATGGATCCTTAGCAAGGATGAAAGTCATGGTAGGGAATTAAGCATAATTTTCAAAAACCAAAAACCAAATGGTTATCAAACAGGACTTAAATAATTACCTTAAGTTTATAATCAACTAATTTCAAACCAAACATTATAACATGAGACTAAATTGAAACTTCATAAATCAATATCAATACGGACTAAATGGGAAAAATATCCAAATATCAAAAGTCTAAATCATATTATTTAATATTTTTTCTTATTTGCAAAACCCTTTTCCTTTTCTATAATTTTCTAGTTTAGGCAATTAATTTAAGTTAATGGGCCCCACAAGTCACACGTGTCAATCCTCTATACGCTTTTCCGAACGTGGGCCCACATCGTACACACAAGAGCATAGTTTTTTGACCCTTCATCTCTCTCTTTCTCTTTCTTCTCGCACACTCAGAGCGCGGGGTTTTGTGTGCAAAGCTTTTTTTTTTGCCAGAAATCAATGGAAATTGAATTAAGGGTCTGCTAAGAATTTCCATGGAGAACTCTGTTTCAGCCATGGCCGAGTCAAACGAACCAGAGAAGGCTCAATCGTTCAGTGAAACCTCTCCGGCAAGGAGGGCTGGCCTCTTCTACAAGCTGGTAGTGCCGTCCATTCTTCAAGACAAGAAGCTGGTAATGAATCGTTGTTGATACCGCCCGCCTCTACTTCGTTTTCTTACTGTTTGGATTTTCGCTTTGATTTTTCTTCTGGGGAAAGGAAAACGAATGGAACCCAGAATCGGTTTTGTTCAGGAGAATGTAGACTGATTTTCGTCTTCTTTGCTCACTCGAGATAAGTGATCACTCGTTTCTTAGCTCTCTTTTTCTCGTTTGCTTGGATGGGGAGTGATGGAATCGTTAATTGTATTTTGATTGTGAAGAAATTGAGTGAAAATGCTTCTTAGTGATTAGATTCTTAGTTGATTTTAGTATGCAAATTTTCGTGGTTGTTTCGTTAGATTGTTTTGGAAGATTAGAGGGACGACTTGACGAGAGACCCAAAGCCAAATTATGTTGCTGCATAGTGAGAGAGTGTGAAAGCGGTAAAGAGAAACAAATTGGAAGCTGATGAATGAGCATCAATGGCCGAAAACATGATTTGGGTTGTGAATTATCGGGTCTTATCTTTTGCAGCTTGAGTTTCTTGGCGTTGATTGATCTTTACTTTTCTAATTGGCCTTGGTTGATCAACTTTTTCAATCTCTGTCTGTACATGATGTACTGCGGGGACCCCTGTTTTCACTTTTGGCTGATCATTTGTGTGGGTAATTAAATATCTTGTCAGACTTGTTGAGCTTCATTTAACTAAATTGAATAGGCAGCGAGCATCGGTTAAAATTTAAACTGCTGGAGGATAGTGTTTTGTTTTTTGCTTCTTTTCATTTTTTCCCATGGAAATTCCGTTAAAGGGGGGTTGAAATTCCTGCTGTTCAAAGAATTTTGGAGACTTCTGTATTATAGTGCTTGCTGTTGACTTTGTTTGAAAGGGGTTGGATAACCATTATCCTACTTTCACTGTTTCTTATAACCATTCACTAATTTGACTCTAGTAATGGTTGGTATTAACACTTTAGTCAAGTCATGATAGATACCTTATTTGAAATCCTGCTGATTGAGATATTTTCTGTTTGTAGTAGCGTTTGTTAACAGATTAATTTTATGTATGCACAGAAAATACCGAAAAAGTTTGCGAAGAAGTTTGGAGATGATCTTTCTGATCTTGTTACTCTAGTTGTTCCTAATGGTTATCGATGGGTTTTGGAATTAAAAAGACATGGCCGTAGTTTGTGGTTTGAGGATGGTTGGCATGATTTTGTCAAACACCATTGCATTCAAGTTGGACAACTCTTGGTCTTCAGATTTGAAGGAAATTCCGTTTTCAACTTTTACATGTTCAACCTAACTGCTATTTCCAATGATCCTTGCAATACTTCAAATGCTTCCTTTGAACAAATCGATGGTGAACAATGTCCAGTTACACTTGGAAAAGAAGCTGAATACAAGAAATTAGTTGAAATATTTGGAACCAGTTCTCCGGACCCCTCTCCACGTACTTCGGGTCAGAAGGCTTTGTATGAGTTTCCAGATCAGCAGAAATTCAATGAAAGTTGCAATGGTACCAGCTTTACGAACATTGTGCGTTGGTTTGACATGGCGAAGCTGCGTCCACTGAAGGATTGTGATAATCCACTCAAGGATTTAGATAAGTTGCAACTACTGAATTCAAATCGAGATATTGGCATTCAGTTCAATGGAGATGAGTTCGCAAAAGCTAGAGAGAATCTTGATAGTCACTTCTCTGATGAAACAGATGAAGGAGCCAAGAAAAAGAAGTTAAAAGTTGAACCAAGTAAGTTCTACAAATGCACACAGTTTAACTAATTTGCAGATTCTCAGAAATAAATTGGTTCTTAATAACAAAATTCAATGTAGTTGACTACTACAATGAGCCATTATTCGAAAAAAAATGTGGAAACATCCCACATAAAATTCATAGGATGGCTTTCGGAGTAGAGGAGTTCAAGCCTGGTAATCCTTTTTGCTGGATTGTTATGAGACAATCCTATGTACGAAGAGGGTTCCATCTGGTAAGTCTTTTAACTCAAACACTCCATTATATGATTCTCAACTTTGTTGTGAAGTAGGTGATACAAATGAACTCCGCTTCGTTGTCGATAGCATATACCGTCCAAATTTGCTGAGAAGTATCTGAAAGGGGTCTCAGGCGACATCACCCTTCAGGTTTCTAGTGGAAAGCAATGGCGTGTCCGATGCATTCGTGAAGGTCCTGGCACCAAACTAAGCAGGGGATGGGCTGACTTTGTCGTGGAGAATGATTTGAAAGAAGAAGACGTTTGTGTCTTTGAACTGATTGATATAAAAGATATTGTGCTGAAAGTTACAATATTCCGTGTCCATGACGATCCAACAAAAACTTGAATCCAAGGTAATCTCTTTGCTGAATTTGACTTGCATTATGTGAAGTTTTCAAGGTTGGCCACTTGGCTACAATTTTTACTTGCATGCTTCATGAAATTCTAAATAGTAAATACGAGCACAATTATTTTAATGTTTACATTCAGCGGAAAATTGTTGAAATTTTGAAAACATAAGAGAAAACTATTCCTCACAATGTCACCAACTCTAGTACTTGTGTTTGGAGGCTACTGTGAACTAGTGCCACTGTTGATTATGGCCATTGTCCCTTGAGGAGATGAAGTACATGGATTCTGGGTTTACATGTAGAATCTCTACAGAATCTGGCTGCCTTGAAAATTTAGCTCTGATCATAACATAATTATGGAAATTAAGGGATGTTGGTTATGTTCCTACCGCATGTTTTTTGTTTTTTCTAGAAAGAATACAATAAATGTGTTTGGTAATGGATTCTCTCTTAGTAACAATTTTATTATTTCTCATTATTTCAAACTTTAAAATCAAAAGTTTTACTTGAAAAGTACTTTTTAAAACATAAAATATTCAAAATTATCACATTATATTTAGTTTTTCAAATATTTATTATGCTTTTTAAGTGAAAAAAGACATATACTGCTTTTATTTATGTTTTTGAAAAATTAGAAATAGCAAACAAAACACCATTTACCTTTGTTTCCAAAATTGTAATACTAATCCTTAAAAATTGAGAAACAAGAAATCATTACCAAATCCATATGCTTTTATAAAACTATGAACAAGAAACAAGAAATGAGAAACATGAACCGAACATACCCTTTGATAGGTGATGTGCACGTTTTGTTCAACAGAAATTATCCCCTTATATCTCTCCTGCCTTTTTTTGTTTTTCCATCAATCATACATCCGACAACCTCATATCTGACACTGTCATGACTGTCTCCATTTTTACAGGAAATCGTGGAAACCCAACTGGAACATCCAGAGCATTATAATGCAAATATGTTTAAATTTTTCTCCAAGACAGATGACAACGAGGTCTTGATTACACAACACCCTGTTGTTGCAGATTATCCTTGTTAATGTCCACTTTTCGTCTTTATAATTACAGCTTTTTTCCAAAGCATGAAGTTGAAGAGTGGTTGAACTTTGAAACTCAAGTGCTTTTAGCCCTCATCTGTAAATTCTTCTCTGAATGGAAAAGTTAAAGAGTTGGTTTTCTTCTCTCTGTATTGCCATGAACTCTGAATTTTTTTACTCAAAAATTTGAAGAAGCTGACATTTTTTTTCCGAGGAAATGGATGCCATACCACCACTGGAAGAATGAATCTGTTCCATCTATGAACAATAGTCACTTGTGATGTTTAGATGTTTGCAAACAGTTTGGACCGGAGTGGCGGATGCCGGTGGTCGGAGTAGTTTTCCGACATTGAAATAAAACTCCTTCCGACCATTTGTGTCAAAGAAGTTGGTTTTAACATTGATAACTTCGAATGTAATGTTAGATGGGTGTCCATATGTATTAAGATTTCTTTGCCTTGTCTATTTGGTTGCCGAGAAAGAAAAGAAATGAACAAATCTGAACAAGAGAAAAAATCCACTGTTGCCGGGGATCAAACTCGTATCACCCACTTGACAGGCAAGAATATTCACCAGTATACCACAACTTGTTGGTTTTGTGTGTATGTATTAAGATTTTTTTCACTTTGTCTGTTTGGTTGTCCATATGTATTAAGTTTTCTTTGCTTTGTTTGTTTGGTTGACGAGAAAGAAAAGAAATGAACAAATCTGAATCAGGAGCCGCTGCTGGGGATCAAGCCCGGGTCATCTGCGTGACAGGCGGGAATTACTGACCACTATACTACGACTTGTTGGTTTTGTGTGTATGTATTAAGATTTCTTTACTTTGTTTGGTTGTCGAGAAAGAAAATAAATGAACAAATCTAAATCAGGAAAAAAAAAATTCGCCGTTGCCGGGAATCGAACCCGGGTCACCCGCGTGACAGGCGGGAATACTCACCACTATACTACAACGACTTGTTGGTTTTGTGTGTATGTATTAAGATTTCTTCACTTTGTTTGATTGGGGGTCGAGAAAGAAAAAAAATGAAAAAAAAATTGATTTAGGAAAAGAAAAATAATTTACCGTTGCTTGGGATACAACTTGTTGGTTTTGTGTGTATGTATTAAGATTCCTTCACTTTGTCTGTTTGGTTGTCGAGAAAGAAAGAAAATGAACAAATATGAATCAGATGCCGTTGCCGGGGATCAAACCCGGGTCATCCATGTGACAGGTAGGAATTACTGACCACTATACTACAACAACTTGTAGGTTTTGTGTGTATGTATTAAGATTTCTTCACTTTGTCTGTTTTGTTGTTGAGAAAGAAAATAAATGAACAAATCTGAATCAGAAAAAAAAGTAATAATTATACGTTGTTGCCGGGGATCAAACCCGAGTCACTCAGGTGACAAGTGGGAATACTCACCACTATACTACAACGACTTGTTAGTTGTGTGAGAATGTATTAAGATTTCTTCACTTTGTTTGATTGGTTGTCGAGAAAGAAAAGAAATGAAAAAAAATTGTCTGTTTGGTTGTCCATATGTATTAAGTTTTCTTTGCTTTGTTTGTTTGGTTAACGAGAAAGAAAAGAAATGAACAAATCTGAATCAGGAGCCGCTGCTGGGGATCAAGCCCGGGTCATCCGCATGACAAGCGGGAATTACTGACCACTATACTACGACTTGTTGGTTTTGTGTGTATGTATTAAGATTTCTTTACTTTGTTTGGTTGTCGAGAAAGAAAATAAATGAACAAATCTAAATCAGGAAAAAAAAAATAATTCGCCATTGCCGGGGATCGAACCCGAGTCACCCGCGTGACAGGCGGGAATACTCACCACTATACTACAACGACTTGTTGGTTTTGTGTGTATGTATTAAAATTTCTTCACTTTGTTTGATTGGTGGTCGAGAAAGAAAAAAAATGAAAAAAATTTGATTTAGGAAAAGAAAAATAATTTACCATTGCTTGGGATACAACTTGTTGGTTTTGTGTGTATGTATTAAGATTCCTTCACTTTGTCTGTTTGGTTGTCGAGAAAGAAAGAAAATGAACAATCTGAATCAAGAAAAAATAATAATAATAATTTGCCATTGGCAAGGATTGAATCTAGGTCATCAGGGTGACAGGTGAGAATACTCACCACTATACTACAACAACATGTTGGATTTAATATTTCTTCACTTTGCCTATTTGGTTGTCGAGAAAGAAAATAAATGAAAAATCAGAATCAGGAAAAAATAATAATAATAATTCGTCGTTGCTGAGAATTGAACCTGGGACACCTGCGTGATAGGCGAGAATAATCACCACTATACTACATTGACATGAAGGTATTATGTGTATGTATTAAGATTTCTTCATTTTGTGTGTTTGGTTGTCGAGAAAGAAAATAAATGAACAAATTTGAATCAGGAAAAAATAATAATAATAATTCGCCGTTGCCGGGGATCGAACACGGGTCACCCAGTGATAGGCGGGAATACTCACCACTATACTTCAACGACTTGTTGGTTTTGAGTGTATGTATTAAGATTTCTTCACTTTTCTTGATTGGTTGTCGAGAAAGAAAAGAAATGAACAAATCTGATTTAAGAAAAAAAATTCACCGTTGTTGGGGATCGAACCCGGGTCACCCGGGTGACAGGCGGGAATACTCACCACTATACTACAACGACTTGTTGGTTTTGTGGGTATGTATAAAGATTTCTTTACTTTGTATGATTGGTTGTCGAGAAAGTAAAGAAATGAACAAATTTGATTTAGGAAAAAAAAAAAAATTGTCGTTGCTAAGGATGAAACCTGGGTCACCCAAGTGATAAGCGGAAATACTCACCACTATACTACAATGATTTGTTTGTTGTGTGTGTTTATGTATTAAGATTTCTTCCCTTTGTTCGTTTGGTTGTCGAGAAAGAAAAGAAATGAACAAATTTGAATTAGGAAAAAAAATCATTGTTACCTGATAAACGTAGAAGATTAATTTAAACGTTTAAATAATCAACACGCATCAAGTATGATCGTGTATATAAATAACTTGCCTATAGAAATTGATTAAGATTAAGGGTGCGTTCAGGATTGCAGTAAGAACACGTAAAATCCATTTTGAAAAAATCTTTAAGCGTTTTAGGTGTTTGAGAATACATAATTTTTTAAATTGTATAGAAAGACTCCTTTATCTTTTGATTTCTAAAATCTCCATAATAGCAACGTGTAATTTTAGCTTCCCTAATAATATGACTTTTTTTTCCCTTACAATTTCTCAAATGTCCACTATATCCTTTCATAGATTTTTTTTTCCAATTTCTCTTTTAACGTATCAAAGCTTCTCCGATATATATTTTTTCAATCTCTAGCCTTATCACGTATCAAAGCTTCTTTACAATTCCATCATCATTGTACTTGAAGCAACTTCAAGCAAAAATATAAAAATTATAAAATATAATTTGTAATTTGAACTATAAAAATTATAAATAATTAACTTATTACAATTCATACTGAATATCAACATATCAATTATTACAGCACATAATTCTCCATCATCCTTGCCTTGATTTTAGCTTATTTATTGTAAGGATTTCTACATTTAATTTGGCCTATTTCTTGTCTTAATTTAGGTCCATTCTTTGTATACAAAAGGACCCCATTTGTATGAACAAATCAAGAAATATACCGAATTTTACTAGTATTCTTCATGGTATCAGAGATTTAAAGAAAAGCTTACATCTTTTTTTTTTCTTTCTTCTTCATGATCCTATGTTCCGCTCCCATGACCACCGCAAATACAACATCCTCTGCAACTGCTTCACCCCTCTTCCTTTTGTCCAATATTTGTAATCTCATGGCGCTTCGACTGGACTCAACCAACTACGTGTTATGGAAATTCCAAGTCTCCTCTATATTGAAGGCTCATTCTCTCTTTGGACATATTGATGACACTCTTCCTCGTCCCCACAAATTCGTTCGTTTATCAACCGGAGCAGACACCACAGAAATCAGCACTGATTATCTCCAATGGATTTCTCGTGATCAAACTCTTATTACGTTAATCAACACCACTTTGTCTCCCTCGGCTTTGGCTCATGTTGTTGGCTCAACCTCTGCAAAAGAACTCTGGTTTTTGTTAGAAAAACGCTATTCCTCCAACACTCACTCCAATATCCTTGCCAATATCCTTGAGTTACGTTCTTCTCTTTACACTATTAAGAAATTGCCTTCTGAAACTATTGAAAAGTACACTTGTACAATCAAGGAGCTTGTTGACAAACTTGCGGCAACCTCAGTTTCCATTAAAGATGAAGAAATTTTAGTGCATACCTTGAATGGATTACTAGACCAATTCAGCTTTGTCCGAACATCCATTCGAACTCACAACGAATCTCTGTCTCTTGAAGAACTTCACGCCCTTCTTACCGCTGAAGAGAAGACCATCCAACGACCTCCAACCACCGAGATATTATCCATAACCTGTAGGGATAAAAACCCTTACGCAGCGGAAACTTATCAGAGGACCACACTCAATTAAACCACGATTGAATACCCGTACGACGACAATAATTTTACAGCAATAAAACTAATTTAAACATGTTGTAAACAAATCACAAAACATGCTTTATTTGAGATTAAAACCTAGATCTAATCTTAGTTTTATTTCATGGATCAAAGAGATCATAGGAAACTTACTTTCGCTTGAAGTCTCAACCGATTCACCAACTCCTTTGGATTTTGTTCTGAAAAGTACAGCAGCTCGGAATCCTTTTCTTTGCTGGGATTTTCTCCAAGAACAGCACCACAATCGAACCACCAGTATAGCTTCTAAGGCTTAAGCGTTGGGTTGCTTGTGGGAGCAGTTTTTCTCAAGGGAATGAAAGGGAGGATTTTTCTCTGTGAGTACTAAGAACGAGAGAGATTGAAAGTTTGCGTGAAGAGGAGCGAAAGACTGAAACTCCCCTTCTATATGCCAGGAGAAAAATGAAGGAGACCTAATCGTGTTACACACGATCAGGAACTGATCAACTGACTAAGTCAGTTATCATTTTTAATTTTAAAAATTAAATTAAAATTAAGAAAAATTAATTTAATTAATCATTATTAATTAAATTAATAATTACTAATTAAATCATATTTAATTAAATGAACAATTAATAATTACTAATTAAATCATATTTAATTAAATGAACAACCCTCATTTATCCTATAGTTTTAATGTGCTTTAATTAAATCAAATTTAATTAAAATAAATTAAAACATATAATTAATTAATTCTTTAATTAATTAATCATTCAATTGAATATCACATATTCAATTATATTTATCTCATACAACATATAGTTTTAATGTGCATCTAATGCGCATTAATTTTAACCTATAGTTTTAATATGAATCCAATTCATATTTTAAATTTAATATTCGAACCCCTTCGAATATTCAATTCTCCCTTAAATTAATTTTGAATTAATATTCAAAATAAATTTATATTATAAAGTTTAATAAAATTATAAACTTTATATTATAATGTATCTTCATACATTATATTATTTTCCTTAGAAATTTTACCTCAACACCTTAAATGAGCTACTGGTGTGACCTTATAGATCTACAGATCAGAAATTCCAACGATATGAGATTAATTGGCTAAACTCATTGACCAAGTTAATCAATATTCTTTAACTGTGGTTCATTCCACTATAGAACCACATCTGCACTCTTCTCACTGCAGATATATTTCTGTGTCTACGGATATTGACCAATAACAGCAAGTCAGTCATTTACGTGTGTTCGTAACCCCAGCTGGGTCAAATTATTGTTTTACCCCTGGGTTACATCTATATTCTTAAGTCCCCAATGCTCCTCTAATGAACAACGCCTGTTTGAGGTCCAACCAACAAACATAAGTTCCTCTCGTGCCATAGAGAGGGCAGGGCCCTTTGTTCAAGACCCGGAGACACCACTTAAGGGAACACACATCTACTTACCCTAAAGTCGGGAAAGAGTGAATTCCATCTTGTGTGATTATATTCCCAACTCCCCATTCGGTCTTGTCCCCAAAATGGTAGGCTTATTGAGTCGGCTTGCAAGCCACTCTCACCCATACAAATCAAAGGACAATCTCTCGTGAACATGAGTCCATAATCCACTCAGGATTGAGACTAAGTTGCCTAGGTCATCCTAGTGAAATAGAAACCTAACTAGTTAACGGTGTTACAACTAGTGGTTAACTATTTTGCGGTCTGATCTTATGCAAACTCTTTGCATAGGATACTCCCACTCGCATGTCCCCTATTGAAGGGATAAAAGCCCCACGCAGTGGAAAGTATTACCGAACCTACTCAGAGTCTTAGATTCTAATTGAAATACCAATACAATTTGCAAAATATTACAGCAATAAATATATATTTAATGGGCTGTACATAGGCTATAAACATGCTAAAAGATCAACTAGATTGATCCTAGTGATCAAGGATTTCATAGAAAACTTACTTTTGTAGAAAGCCTTGATCAATTCGCCTTTTCTTGCCAATAAGATTGAAGACGCAGCAACCCTCTTGTGCGAACACCACCAATCGGCTACACCGGTATATCTCTAAGACTTCTTGAAGCAGGAGACTTGTGGGAGTCTTTTGGGAGAAATCTCTGAGAGAATGAGAGACAATGGAATGCCTTTCACCCCACCCCAGGGGTCCTTATATATAGGTAAAGGCCAAGACCTTTTCCTAATAGGAAAAGGTCTAGGAATAAGTTCAAATCTATTATCTGAACAATATCTAATTTTAATAATTAATTAATTCCATAATTAATTAATTACCCAATTAAATATCACATATTTAATCTTAGGGATTTTATTAAAATTAAAATTAATATGAATCCAATTCATATTAAATTTATTTGAACTCTTTCAAATATTTTCTTTCCTAATAGGAAAAGGTCTCTAATTTTAATAAATAATTAATTAATTCCATGATTAATTAATTACCCAATTAAATATCATATATTTAATCTTAGGGATTTTATTAAAATTAATATGAATCCAATTCATATTAAATTTATTTGAACTCTTTCAAATATTTTCTCTCAAGAATTAATTTTTGAAATTAATTCAAAAATTATATTATAAAGTTTCATAAACTTTATATTATAATGCATCAATATACATTATACGATTCCCCAAATAAATTGAACACTTTCAATTTACAATTTATATTTTTTTGCTTCAAGTCTTTTTACGAGCTACCAGTGGGACCTAATGGACCTACAGATCAGAAGCTCCAACGATACGAGACTAATCGGCTTAAACTCATTAACCAAGTTAGTCTTCATTCGTTAACTGTGGGTCATTCCACTAAAGACCCTCAGCTGCACTCTTCTCACTGCAGAATATTTCTGTGTCCACGGATATCGACCAATACTACAAGTCAGTCCTTCACGTGTGTTCGTATCCCAGCTGGGTCAAATTACCGTTTTACCCCTAGTTTACATCTTTGTCCTTAAGTCCCCAGTGCTCCTCTAATGAACAACCTGTTTGAGGTCCAACCAACAAACAGAAGTCCTTCTCGTGCCATAGAGAGGGTTGGGCCCATTGTTCAAGTCCCGGAGACACCACTTAAGGGAACACACCTCTACTTACCCTAGAGTCGGGAAGGAGTGAATTTCATCTTGTGTGATTATGTTCCCAGCTCCCCACTCGGTATTGTCCCCAAAATGGTAGGCTTATTGAGTCGGCGTGTTGGCCACTCTCACCCATACAAATCAAAGGACAACTCCTCATGAACAGGAGTCCATAATCCACTCAGGATTGAGACTGAATTGTCTAGGTCATCCTAGTGAAATAGAAACCAAGCCAACTAACGGTGTTACAGTTAGTGGTTAACTATTTCGCGGTCCGGTCTTATGCAAACTCATTGCATAGGATACCCCCACTCGCATGTCAACTACATGGACGCGTTGGATCATAGCGTTTGTATCATAATACAAAGTGGGCCGTATCCATAGTGTCACCAGGATAAGGTACCCAGCCTTATCCCTATACTATAGACCCTTTAGGCTGAATCTTGAACATTGATCCTCGTATGTCCCTACATATTAGTTCAAGCCTCATACTATCAGCCTAGGATGTTTAGTTTATTGGATTAGGGTTAATAAGACAAGATCTACTAAATACAAACAAAATAAACTATTTTATTAATGTTCGGTAAAATGTTACATTTACTATCTACGAGTTTTAGGGCATAAAACCCAACACCCTACATGAACGCGTTTGATCAATACGTTTGTATCAAAATACAAAGCGGGTCGTATCCATAGTGTCGTCAGGATAAGGTACCCAGCCTTATCCCTATACTATAGACCCTTTAGGTTGTAACTTGAACAACGATCCCTGTATGTCCCCACATACTAGTTCAAGTCTCATACTAACAGCCTAGGATGTTTAGTTTATTGGATTAAGGTTATTTAGGCAAGACATACACAATACTAACAAAAATAAATGAACAATACATCAAATATCATTTTATTAATGTTCGGTGAAATGTTACATTTACTATCCACGAGTTTTAGGGCATAAAACCCAACAAAATCCCACTTGAACTAACAAAAATAAAGGGATTCTACATAAAAAATCTTATCCATACACTCCTGAACATAATGGAGTTGCAGAATGTAAACATAGACATATTGTTGAAACTTCTTTACTTGTTCACTCTTCTGTTCCTCTTGAATTTTGGTCTTATGCTTTCTCGACTGCAGTTTTTCTTATAAATCGGATGCCTTCTTCATCTCTTCATATGTCTTCTCCGTTTGAAACACTTTATGGTTACACTCTTGATTTGCATCATTTAAAAGTTTTTGGGTGTGCATGTTATCCTCTGTTGAAACCAACCACCAAACATAAACTTGAACCTAAAACATCTCAACACATTTTCATTGGCTACCCTCTTCATTTCAAAGGTTACATATGTTATAATCCTCACACAAAGAAATCCATTGTTTCTCGTCATGTCATTTTCCATGAGACCATCTTTCCCTTTGCCACATCCACAACCAAACATACCTCCTCTTCTCCTACCACTAACATTGACCCAACGTCATTACTCACTCTCCTAAATATCTCTCCCTCCACTCCTCCGACCACAAGCCTGACTCACTTACCTGCTGTTGACAATTCTGGTCCGTCCATAGTTGAGTTCAATGATAATATTACTTGTACTGATCGTTATTTTTATATTACAGATAATGCAAATTTGATGCCTGGGACTACAGATAACACTCAATCAATAGAATGTTTTGAAGTATGAAATTGAGAAAAGATTTACATATATGGTAGCAGTGAACTCACGTACGGTGTACGCAAGTTCTACACCGAACTCGTGTACCTGCTCCACGGTGACATTTAGCTAAATCGTGACCCGTGTACAAGATTTAGCTACCCCAAATTTGGAATTAGTTTCAAAACTACTATAAATTTGTTTTTTGTTTTTTAAATTACATTATTTTTATAAAAAAAAATCCAAAAATATACAAGGAATGACACTTTTGAGAGCCACACTCTTTAATCTCCTAACTTCATTCACTTTGCTCACTTTTTCTAGCTCATCAGTATGTGATTACTTCCTATTTATAGGCGGGAGATCCTTGGGGTTCAAGGATTTTTTTTTTTTCAATGAACTCTTGTTTAGATATAAAATATCCTAGATATTTCTTTGAAAGTTTATCTCTGTCTAAAGAATTCTTCACGATAAATTTAAAGTAGGACTAACATATACATTTAAGACATTTGTGTAACACTCTTAAAAGCTTTTATAGAATTAAGATTCCAGCACCCACCATGAGAGAATAAATTTGAGAAATCTAAGCTATCTATCTCAAATCTTTTCCAAATGCGATGCTTTTTGAAAATTGGTATGAGCTTTTTTTTTTTTTTTTTTTTACAACAATGTATGGTGTTAAAATAATCAAATATAACAAAATATGATGCAAGTATTTTTTTTTAGTTCACTTTTGAACATTTTAATTTTTTTTGGACAAAATTATAATACCTTAACCATTTAAGTTATGATTCCTTAGATGACTTATATTTGACCTTCTTTATGCATAAACTTAATCTAATTTTTTATCTCCATATTATCTAAGTATAGCAAACTAGTGAACTGAAAAACAAAAAGAAAAAGAAAAGTAAAAAAAAAAAACTCTATCCAATTCATATCTACATATATTAACAATATACATTTTTATGCTAACTTTACCTTTTTTTTAGTTCGTTGCTAGATTTAACTTAATAATGCATCTCTCAAACAAAATAATAATAATAATAATAAAAATGTTAAATTACATGTTTAGTCCCTTAACTTTAAAAAGCTTCAAATATATCTTTGAAGAACTTTCGATTTTGTTTCCAATAGGTTCTTGAATTTTAAAAAGTATTCAATAAGACCTTAAACTTTCACTTTTGTTTTCAATAGATCCCCCAACTTTAAATTTTGTGTCTAATAAGTCCTTGACCTATTTAATATTTTTTAAAATTCACAAGCCTACTATATACAAAATTGAAAGTTAGAGAGTTTCAATATGCATAAAATTCAATTTTATATATAGTAATTGGTTAATTTGTAAAAATATCGAATATATCAGGTACCTATTAGACATTTTTAAAGTTCATGGACCTATTAAAAACAAAATTGAAAGTTCAGGAATCTATTAGAAACTTTTGAAAGTTCAGGGACTAAACTCGTAATAAAACCCTGATAATAATACATCAAACTACAAAATCAAATTTATGATTTAATTCATAGTATCACTCCACATATATCTTGTTAGAGATTCAAATTAGGACTTTCGAATCAAAGCATGGGATTAATTTACTCCTAACAAATATCACACTAGATCGTCAATAAGAACTAATTAATAAGTGTACGTAGGAGTGTACAACACTCGTGCGATTCGGAACTTAGGCACTTAAATTACATTAATTTCTCAAATAAAAAACATGCTCTCTTTGAACCCGAAAACAGAGGATTACGAAACTCACTTTTGTAGACCAAATTCAAGCAACTCCAATTAATGCAAAACTAAACAACTATTCAATAACATCTTATTGAATAACTTCAATAACGTTTTATTGATCATAATTAATTTGTTACATTTACTATCCACGAGTTTTAGGACATAAAACCTAAGCATAAGAAACTTGTATGAAAGTTAAAAATCATAATTGAAAATGATTGAAGTGGATAAATACAAAGAGTGAGAGACTAAAATAAAGTAAGATAATTACATTTCTACCGATCTTAGAAGTGAAGCGATCCAGGAGCAAGTGGTTTAGTCTCTTCCTGTGGGAAATTGAAGGAATCCCAATTCCCAAAGAATAAAACCAATTAAAAAAAGAAAAGAAAAAACCAAAAACTAAAACCGACCAAATCAACAGTTTCTGAAGCACACAGATCCAGATTTTGAAGTTGAATCTTATCCATTAATCGTAAACCCTTATAAATCCAAAACCCATATTCCTTCTGTTCTCATCATTGCAATTCAAAGTTCAAAGTTCAAACTCTAAATTCTAAAAGTCTTTCTTGTTTCTGTCAATTTCTTTTCCGCCATGTCTGGGCTCGTCGACATCTGGACTTCTGAGCAGGCCAAGCTCCGCCGTGAAAGTGGGCCCTCCGATCCCACCACGGCCGCCGTTGACGGCCAGGCTCGAGCTGCTGCGGCCGAAGAAGGAAGATGGAATTTGACTGGGTTGACTCGGGCTTGGGACCGAGTCAGGCGACTCGGTTCCATTGGAGGGATGTGTTCTGAAGCCTCTGTTTCTATGCTGGTTGAGTACTTGAGTCCATAGAATACAAAACCAGCCACCCACTGTACTTATTATTGATATTTTTTTTTTTTTTTTTTTTTTTGAGAGAGAAGATTTCTTTTCTTTTTTTAGTTCAACCTGTTAATTTCTTTTTTTCTTCAATAAAACCTTCCTTTTTGGATGTGCATAAACTCGGTTCCAACTCAAATATAGTTCAACCGATTAAAATTTATATATTGAGTTAAAAGGTATGAGGTTCAAAATCTCTACTCTTTTTTTTTTTTTTTGAAAAAAAAAAAAAAAAATCTACTCTTATATTGAATTTTTAATTAGTCTACATCTTTTACTATATTTTTTTTAAAAGAAACTAAATAAATATCATTAATGAAAACCTAATATTTATTTATAACAACTTTTTAAGTATGTGACTCAGCATGATCACAACTCAACCGACAAAAAACTTATATCCTAAATGAAGAGGTCGAAGTTTTTTATATGTTTTGTACTCTTCTAAGAAAAACTTAGTAAAATATATTTTTAGTCCTTAAAGTTTAGGTATAGTGTATATTTGATCCTTAAGGTTTCAAAACAAACACTTTTGTCCATGAGGTTTATAAAATAGTTTTGAATAGTCCTTTGACCGTTAGTTAAGTAACGAATAGTGACGTGACGACTGTGTGTATTGCTAGTTGGCAAATATATACTAATTTAATATTTTTTTTTTGGGTGCATTGTCTTTCTTTCCCTTTTTTTTGGGGTCAGTTGCAAATATAGCAAACTGGGCCAAAATAATTGCAAATCTAGCAGCCCGCAAAAGAAATTGCAAAAATGACAAAATCTGAAGGTCTGCGACGCACATTTACTAAAATACTCTTCTTATTAGTGATAGAAGATTTCTATCCCTGATAGAAAGTTTTTCTATCACTGATAGATTCTAGGGAAAAATACACTTTTAGTCCCTGAGGTTTGAGTTAGGTTTCATTTTGGTCCTTGAGTTTTCAAATTGAACAATTTAGTCCCTGAGGTTTGGATTTCGTTACATTTTTTGTCCCTCCGTCTAATTTTCTGTTAACTCTAATCGTTTGCTGACGTGGCACTATTATTTTAATAAATAAAAATATTTTTTAATTTTTTAAATAAAAGAATAATAAATCAATTAAAAAATAATTTTTTTATTATTATTTCTTTATCCCTCTTCCCTTCTTCTTCTTCAACCACCATGCATGCCATATTCTTCAATCACCAAACCAGCCACAGCCACCACCAACCCAGTTTCCGGCAGTCGCCGGCCGCCGGCGACATTTTTTTTTCTTTTTTCCTTTTTTTCTTCCCCTTTCTCTACAACTTCTTCTTCTTCTTCTTTTCTTTTTTTTTTCTAAACAAAAAAGGAAAAGGAAAAGGGAAAGGGAAAAAAACCCTTAAACCCGCCGCCTCCCCATTCCCGTTTGCTTTTTCTCTTCGCCGGCCGCCAACACCCATCGCCGGCCGTTTCTCGTTTGCCTTTTCTCTTGCTCTGTTTCGCTGTTAAAAATTATAAAAAAAAAAAAAAAAAAAAAAAAAAAACGGAGGCTGGAACGAGCCCAGATCTGGCGATAACCTTCGTTTCAGATCTGAAACGAAGGCGAAGAATGGGTCGAAACTGCCGGAGACGCGTGGGTATCGTGGATTGAAGCAAACAAGATCCGTTCGCCATTGGACAACGCGAAAACACGCTGGAGAGGGAGATGAAGTGTGGATCCGCGCGATAGAAGAAGAGGAAGAAGACTGCAGGGTCACCGTTTGGCGCGTGGACTGTACAACTGCTCGCGTGGCCGACGCCGCTGGCCGTGCTACTTCTCTCTGGGGAAGAAGAACGAAACGAGAAGATGACGAGGGTGTTGGCGGCCGGCGAAGAGAAAAGGCAAACGAGAACGGGTTGGCGGCCGGCGAAGAGAAAAAGCAAACGAGAATGGGGAGGCGGTGGGTTTAAGGTTTTTTTTCCCTTTTCTTTTTCCTTTTCTGTTTAGAAAAAAAAAAGAAGAAGAAGAAGAAGTTGTTGTAGAGAAAGAAAGAAAGAAAAAAAAAAAAAAATGCCGCCGGCTGTGGCTGGTTTGGTGATTGAAGAATATGGCATGGTGGTTAAAGAAGAAGAAGGGAAGAGAAAGAAAGAAATAATAATAATAAAAATTATTTTTCAATTGATTTATTATTCTTTTATTTAAAAAATATATTTTTTTTATTAAAATAATAGTGCCACGTCAGCAAACTGTTAGAGTTAACAGAAAATTAGACGGAGGGACCAAAAATGTAATGAAATCCAAACCTCAGGGACTAAATTGTTGAATTTGAAAACTCAGGGACCAAAATGAAACCTAACTCAAACCTCAGGGACTAAAAGTGTATTTTTCCCTAGATTCTATCAGTGATAGATAAAAAGTTTTTCTATCAGTGATAGAAAGTTTTTCTATCAGTGATAACATATTCTATCACTGGTAGAAAGATTTTCTATCACTGATAGATTTCTATCAGTAATAGATATTTTTCTATTAGTAATAGAAAGATTTTCTATCACTTCTATCAGTGTTAGTTTTCTATCAGTGTTTGGTGTTCTATCAATGTTTAGTTTTTGTTTGGTTTTTTTTTATCACGGATAGAACTATCAGAGATATAAATCTTCTATCAAATAGAAAGTTATTTCTATCACGGATAGAAAACTATTATTTTTGTTTCTAAAACACTGATTTTGTTTTTATAGATGTTGAAGCAAAATAATATGGAAATTGAACTAGGAAAAAAAAAAACACAAAACGGAAGTTGAAATTTAAAGAAGGTGAGACCTTTATCAAAACAAAAGGTATGTACCAAATACATTATTGGTTTCTATCAGAGATATATATATATTTCTATCAGCGATAGATTCTACAAGTTATAGATTCTATCAGTGATAGAAATCTATCACTGTAGATTTCTATCATCTCCATCTCGGCGCTTGAATGGTTTTTCCTGACCTACTACAAAGCGATAAATTTCTATCACTGTGATTCTATCAGCGATAGATTTATATCATTGATAGATTCTATCAGTGATATAGAAATCTATCTATGTAGATTTTTATCACTCTAGATTTTCTATCAGTGATAGAAACGTATTGCTGATAGAAACATAGTGTATTCATACAATTTGGTATCAAATTGTTGTACATTGTTTTACTGTTTACAGGAGACTTATGTCCATTTTTGTTCTTTTCTTGTGAATGGAAGTGAATAAGAATTCGAAGCTATGGCGATTGAAAGGAAATAGAAAAAAACGATACTCCTTGAATTTTACCTTATGGGTACTCCTTGAATACATAAGTGGAGAGAGAGATGAGAAAGAGAAAGATAGGCTCTTTGATTTAAGAGTCGGAGCAAGCAAGAACGAGGAAGAAAGAGAATGGCAAATATGATTTTTTCATCCGATTCGTATTTTCTACCAAATTTGTTGTCCTAGGGATTTTGATTTTTCCTGTATACAAGTTGCCAAACAAGCTCGATGTCCTCCATTGAAATCGGCTTTTTGAGGAAGTGATGGTCCCATTCGGATATAAATTTTGATGATGATCGAAGGAAAAAAAAAACATAAAAATCCTACGCGCGAATGATTGAAGGAATCTCGACTTAATTGATGACGATAATCAACGGAAACAAAAACATACGTGCAATCAAAGGAAGAAAAACAAAGAAGATGAAGGAGAAAAATGAAATCAAAAAAGAGAAAGGAAAAATGAAGAAGAAGAAAGAAACACACGGTAAATTTAAATAGGGGTAAAAACGGAATAAAAAAAAATCATTTAGAAAAATGGCTATATTTGCAAATTTTTTTCTAAAAGTGCTAAATCTGCTATTTCTTTAATCACTTTAGTTTATAAAATAGTTTTAAATAGTCCTTTGACCGTTAGTTAATTAACGAAGAGTGACGTAACAGTTAAGTTGCTGACTGTGTGTATTGCTAGTTAGCGAATATATACTAATTTAATATTATTTTTTTGGGTGCATTGTCTTCGTTTCCCCCTTTTTTTTCCATTTCTCCTTCAGTTCTTTTTCTTCGTCCTCTCCTCCGGTGAAGGTCACCACCACCGCCGGCGCCCATTACCCTTCTCACTAGTTGCTATCACCCTTCTCGACGGGAACTTTGGAAAGCTACCCAAGCCTTCATTCTTCAATGGAAAAGTAGATCAAAGCATCTCTTTCTATACTTCCAACCATCGGGAATGTTTTCTTAGTTTTAATTTGTTGATCCTTTTTTCTCAATGCTTTTTATGGTTGTGGATGATCATCTTTTATCTATTTCTTCACTTTTGCTCTTGATCACAAAATGGTGTGTTCCCTTGCAAAAATTATAAACCTAGAAATTTTAGTCCCAAATTCATTATTTGTCTACTCAAAAAATAAACGAGTCATTTTAATTGCCAATCACCCAATTTTTTTTTTCCTATGATGTTTTCCATTTCTATTTCATCGATTAAAAAAAAAAAAAAATACATTTTTGATCCTGAGGTTTGGGTTAGATTTCATTTTGGTCGCTAAGTTTTCAAACTCAACAATTTAGTCTCTAAGCCTTAGATTTTGTTTCATTTTGGTTCCTTCATCCACTTTTCCATTAAACCTTAACGGTTTGCTAACGTGGCACTTATTTTTTATTAAAATTAAAATATTATTTTTAAAAATTTTAAAACTAATATAATAATAAAATATTAAATTTTTTTTTTAATTTTCATTTTCCCTCCCACTTTTCCCTCTCTTTTCTTCTTCTTCTTCTCAACCACCCATCATTTTCTTCTTCTTCTCAACCACTCATCATTTTCTTCTTCTCAACCACCATCACCACCACCAAGGTCACTTGCCGCTGGTCACCAACGAGAATTTTTTTTTTCTTCCTCCTTTGTTCTCTTCTTCTTCCTTTCTTCTTCTTTCCCTCCATTTTGTTTTTTTTTTTTTTTTTAAGAAAAGAATTAAGGTTGATTTGAACTAAAGACAAGAACCCTTAAAAGCTAATCCCTTCTATCATTTTGGTTTTTATAAGAATGGTGTCGTTTTCATTGTGAAGAAAATAAATACAGCGAAATATAAAAAATCCCAAAGAAGAAGATCATTCAACCATTTCCTCAAAAAAAAAAGATGATTCAACCATGGCTCTATGAACCAGTTTTGAGCGTTGCGCTAACTTCAATTCCTTCACTGCTTTCAAATTTTCCCAGGTACAACCATTCAAAACCACACCCACAAAAAAATACGAATAAAAACAATACGTATAAAACTAAAAATAAAATTACTCCATTCTCAATATAGTCCTCCTCACGTCGTCTCCTCCTCCGGTTGATTCTATACTCATGCTAACGGTATAAATTACACGTGAAAATTGCTATTGTTCCTCCATTTCTTTGTTTCCTTAAATTTGTCTGTTCCTTTTCTCTGTTTCAGTTGTTAAATTCAGAATCGAGGGTGAAAATAGACAACGAATCAACCAAAATCGTGTAGAAAGAATCTGCAAAATAGAGCCATAATACGTTTCCAAAATCATGACAAGATCTGAAACGGGAGAGAAGAAGAAAGAAGAAGAAAGGAAGAAGAAGAGATGAAAGGAGGAAGAAAAAAAAATTCTCTCCGTCGCCGAGGGCCGGTGAGCGGCGGCAAGTGACCTTGGTGGTGGTGATGGAAGAAAACTATGGGTAGTTGAGAGGAAGAAGAAAAGAGAGGGAGAAGTGGGAGGGAAAATGAAAATTAAAAAATATATATCTTTTTAATTATTTTATTATTATCTTATTTTTTAAATTTAAAAATAATTTTTTAATAAACGTCACCAAACCGTTAAGATTTAACGAAAAAGTGGATGGATGGATCAAAATGAAACAAAATCAAAAGGACCTAAATGGTTGAGTTTGAAAACTCAGGAATCAAAATGAAACCTAATCTAAATCTCAAGGAGAAAGTGTATTTTTCAAAAAAAAAAAAAAAAATTGCAGCTGTTTGAAGGAAATTTTCTCCCATTTTCTTCTAATTTTTTAGGAAACTCAAATCCTTGTTTGATTATTGATTTTTTTTTTTAAATAAAACAAAAGAAAAGGAGGAAAAAATTGCAATCATCTAAACTTTTCCAATCCATATTCTTAAATGCTTCTTTCCAACAATAAATATAGTATGAAAAATTTTCCATACTAGCGTAGTTTAGAAATTCTCTCAACAACTTAATGCATGTTTGGGAGTGATTTTGAAATGACTAAAATCATTTTTGTCATATTCGAAATCATCTCGAAACATACATTTAATTATTCAAAATCAATTTCATGTTTAATTTTACACTTTTAAAGGTAATTTTCATATCATCAAAATTGATTTTGAATTATTAAAAACATATTTCGTAGTGATTTTGAATTTGACAAAAGTGATTTTAATCATTTCAAAATTACTCCCAAACATGCACTTAATTGTCATGTGTATGTTGGTCAACTAAGGGTCAAAGGACCATTTAGAACTATTTTCAAACTTTAGGGGTTAAAGTGTTTGTTTTGAAGCCTTAGACCAAATCAATATTAAACTCAAATCTTAGAGACTAAAAATGTATTTTATTAAAAAAATAAACTTTTAAATGGGTGAAAGGTTTATTTATTAATAGATATTTACTTTATAAATTCCTTGAGGTTATAAATTTTTAAAAATATTCATTAACATCCATGTCTCTAACACATTTCTATCCTATTTAAATATATATATTTGGGAAAAATATATTTTTGGTTATGAGATTTGAGTTAGATTTCATTTTGTTCCCTAATTTTCAAAACTCGACATTTTAGTCCTTAAAGTTTGGATTTCGTTTCATTTTAGTCCATCCATCCAATTTTTCATTAATTACAAACGAATTGCTGACGTAACACCATTTTTTTATTTAAAAAATATTTTTTAATTTTTTTAAAATAAAATAATAACAAATTAATTAAATTATTTTTTAATTAAATTAATAACAATCAAATTGACCATCCAACTAAATTGTCCAAGATGGAGCGAAACTAATCGACTAAAATTTAATATTTAATTTTATGAAATCAAATTAATCAAAATAAGTTGATAAAATTGATCAAACCAACTTTATTCAATCGTGATGAAAATATTTTACATCATCAATTCTATTGAAAACTTTATCAAATATATATATAACCATTTTGATTATGATTTTTGTCACCTAATATTTACTTATCCAATTGCTTAACGTACGTCGACGGTTTTTCTTTTTTGTCAGACCTACCGTCTGTAGAGTCTTGTGAGGATTACTTCTGGTGACGATTTGACCACAACCGTCAAGTTTTCAACAATCACTGACGGATGTGCTTACCATGATCGATAGTACAAAGAAACATTGACGGTTCTATAAATCGTCGGCAATGGTGAGAACTGCCCACGGTTTCCTAGACCGTCGACATTGGTAAGGAAAGCCCATGGTTTTGTAACTGTTGGGCTTTCTTCGAAATGCCGACAATTGTCTAATTAGCGTCGACATTCCCTTCTCATTTGATTTTTTTTTGTTAAATTTCATATTTGATTTTATTAATATAAATTTAATAAGACATATCTTGACATAAAAGGAATCATTCACATAATACATTGAAACGATCTTATATTTAAACTGAATATTCTTCACATAAATGATAACAATGTGCAAATCTTATCTTATCTTACTATTTTAAAAGTGGCTTACCAAAAGAATCATTTTTTGACAACTTTGTCCAAACACTTACTCTAGAATTCTCAATTTTGTCCCTCTCATCCCACCCATCACCTCCAAATTCCTCTACGTTTCTTTCACCCCTCCAAATTCTTCTTCTCTCTCCCACTATAATTAGTTCTCTCCCTCATTACATTCACACTCTCTTATTTATGTTTATTAAATTAAATAGTGTAACATACCTAAGACCCCTCCAAATTCATCTTCTCTCCCACTATAATTAGTATTTACTCCCTCTCATTACATTCTTCACGTTTTTTTTTCTTTTTGACAAAATTATATTTATGTTTATTAAACTAAAAAATAAATTATAAATAGTCATATAAATAACATAATTATAATAACAAAATTATATTTATATGTTTACCCCTTCACTAGAATGTGAAGAGTTAACCGAATTAAATTATAAATAGTTAATTATAATTATAAATGTTTATTAAACTTTTCAAATTCCATAACCAAAAAGTAAATTATCTAACATACATATTTCATTCCCTATAAATAGTTGCATCATTTGGGATGCAATTGATAAACAAATATCGTTGGTTTCTAATTGTGACAAATTTAGAATTGATTTATTTTAGAGGTATGTGTCTTTGAATATTTTAAATTGCTACAATTTTTTTTTTTTTGTTCTCATTCTATTATATTTGTAAGATTATAACTTTAATCTTAAATATTTAATAATTGCAGGTGTCATGGAGAATATGGTAGTACGAGATTTGGAACCTTTCTAGACCAATTGAAGTTTGAAAGCAAGTGTTCTTCGTAGTTGAGAAATATCAAACTAAAAAGGGAGAGTTTTTAGAGGTATTGGAACTCATTGTCATGGATGAAGAGGTAACTTTAGCTTTCTTATTTTTAATTTAATTTAATGTAAATATTCATAATTTTTTACAGCATTTTTTAATGTTTATCACAATAATATTGTTATACTATATGTTTTATGAATATATAAAAATATTTATATTAGCTTTCATGAATATATACAAATATTTTTTTATATAAATTATTATATATTTTAGCTTCCATTGAGATATTCCTTTAAATATTATAGAAATAGTAATATTTAATTAAATTATTTCATTTTTTATAGGAAACAAATATTCAAATTACTCTGTACAATGATTTAATTAAAAGATCCAAGGACATTGTAAAGAAGAACAAATTCTATATTATTCGGAATGGAAAAATTAGTACAGTGAGTCGTAGATGTCTAAACGTCCATGATGAGTTTGAGATTACTTTCACAAGTAGTAGTGAAATCGAAGAGATCGAGAATATGTCTTTTCGTAATAAAAAGAGTAATCATATGGATTTTACTTCCATCAACAACAATTTCAACCCTAAAGTCTTTGGTAATTAAGCATTTTTTTCATGTTACAAAAAAAAAAAAAGTTTCATTCTTAGATTTCCTTTCTTTAACTTTCAATTGTTTGTAGATTTGTAGATATGGTTGGAGTTGTAATAAGTGTATAATCAACTACTCTTATCAAATCTCGAAATTTGAAGACCATTTTATTTTATTTTATTTTACTACCTTAAAAAGTGGCTTATTTGGAGAATCATTTTTGGATTTTATAATTCCAAATATGCCCCTTAGTTAATTATTACTTTTTATTGTTAGCAATTTTGTAAATGAATGAGTGACCGAAATTTCAATTTTGTAAAATTTGGAAAAGTTTTTTTTTTTTTCAATTATAAGATAAAATTCATTATTACCTTTTTAATTTTCACTCTCACCCACCACTTCCCTACAATTTATCTCTTTCTCTCTCCACTCTTCATTTCATCCGTGATTATACTTTTCTCATTCTCCATCTTTTCCTCTCCCACCTTTACATTTCTAGCATGCATTTATGAATATTTACTCATTTGTTTTTATTACTCTTTCATGATAACAAAGCTTTTCATCTTCTCTTTTAGTTGTTTTAAAATCAAACAAGACTTTTCATTTCCTCTTTTATATTTTTTTTTGTCTAAATTGTTTAATTCTCGATCTAATATAAATAGACAAACCGTTTTACCCATTCTTCACAACTCTATAAGACAATTCATCAATTCTATAGGTATTCACAATATAACCACATAACCTCCTTGATTTTGAAATGGATGACAAAAGCGATAGCAACGACAGTGACGATGATGACTATAAAATTCAAGTTGGCAACTACAAAAAGTGGTGGTGTAACTTTGGAAAGATGGTACCTTAATTCCAAGGAGTAGAACAAACACAAATTAGTTTCTCTCTAAGATGCATTTGGGAGCAATTCTCAAAATTCTTTTGTCAACCTCGCCATGCAGCAAAAAGAATAAGAAGCTATTAAAGCTCTCATAGAGTTATGTAAAGGTCTATTATGATAAATTAAATTGTGCATTTGGTTCTTTTTGTACTTCTAATTTTTTTTCGTATCAATTTGTCTTTATTGTTAATTTTTATTAATTATATAACAATTTTTTTTTAATTTTGGTACATGTGGTTTTCTAAATATATGTCCATGTAGATTAACAAGAACAGGACGTTGAACTCAAAATATTCTTATTTCAACTTTTAAAAAATACTAATTAAATTAAATACTCTCTCTTACCTCTCGAGATTCTTCATTTGAGTTTCAATTGCTCTCTCTCCACCTCCCACTCTCTCAAATTGATCTCTCTCTCCCCCTCAAAAAAAAAAATCTCTCTCAATCTTCTCATTATTTCTCTCTCTCATTAACCCTAGAGAAAACATTATTAGTTAATAATGAGAAAAGTAAGAATGTGAAACGTTAGAACATGAACGGTTGAACTTTAAAAAAAAATGAAGAGTTTTAGAATACAAAAAGTGTATCCTTTATTTTTATAAATTAATTCTAAAAATATATGAGCTTATCTTTAGTTATAATTAATAATGAAATTTCAAAAGTTTGAAGTCTCACCAGTTTTGTAAACTCTTTATCTTTGCAACTATATAAATAGTTATCTTATACTTTTTTTTTCAACAAAAACTTAATGTCATCTTTTTTTTTTAATTTACTCTTTTATTTCATTATTTTGTTCTAACTTATAACTTTTAAAAAAGAAAATTAATTCAAATATTTTATAAAAAGAAATATCACGTGCAGAGCACGTGTTGAAAGACTAGTTATTTTAAAAGTCAATGATAATATCGTTTAAAAAAAAGTTTATTTCACTTTAATCAAAAAAAAAAAAAAAAAAAAAGAGTTTATTTCACATTCATACTTTTATATATATCGTCTAAAAAAAGTTTCTTTCACATCCATACTTTTATACATATATATAGATATATAAATATATAGATAGATATAGATTTTCTAAATGTTTAATTTTTAAACTTTTTTTTAATACTTAGAAAGTCATTTGAAACATAAAAAATTATTAAATATTTCTTCTCAAGGAATAAAATGTTATGGGTAAATTTGGACCTAGCTCTAAGAAAGTCAGAGAAACAAGCCCACGAAGGCCCAATGGGCCTAAATCAATCTCTAGGGCTACTCACTCTCCTAAAAAGAGGGGGAAAACCCTAATTTCAGCTATAAATAGAAGAGGTTCACCCCATGGACTCCACTTTGTATCTATTTTCTTCTTCTGACTTTATTTGCTTCGCTTATGATCTCCCAACTGACTTAAGCATCGGAGTCGGTGTGGCAAGCACCACGCCGGTGCTTAGTATTTACCGTTGATGTCACGAGATGAAGATGAAAATGGCGGCACAGAGATGAGACCACCTCCTCCATTATTTGCAGCATAGTTGCCATTCGTACAAGGGTTTCATCCGCCGCCGTAAAAAATCTCTCGCTTCCGTCGTTGCCATATTTTGTTCGCCGATTCCTCTGTCGTCACCTACGCACACACTGCTTTAGTGGAGGTTTAAGACATTAGAACTTTGCATGCCTTTGTGTGATGGCTGTTGCTTTCATGAGAATGGTGATATATTGGGACGTAGATTGTACCAGAAGAAGAAGAAAAGTAAGAGCCTTTAGTTGAAGATTAACTAAAGATGGATGTGGATGATAAGGTTAGTTATTGTCTCCTTGGATTATTATATTTCAGTCATTCTCGAATGAAGGTCTTTCGTTTAAGCTTCTCTTTCAGTAATCTTACTGGATATATAAATAACTACCTATTTGTTGTTCAATTTTTATAATTTCCTTTTGTGGGTTTATAAGGAACTTTTTTCTTTGAAGAAGAATATTTACAATCCTGAATGACATTGGATGCACATCTGATACATCATAAAATGCTCTCTAATTAGATATGATTTTTGTGTTAAAGTTACTTGGACTAAATAAAGAGTCTAAATTAAAGTAGACCATATAAATTATTTATTTACTTCATAAAAACTCTTCTATGCCATCTTCATATTACAAAGATTTTTATTTCTAATTCTGAGTTCAACAATATGGGGTGAGAAATTCAAGTGGTTGGAAGATATAGCTCATATTAGCCCAACAAAGGGTCTACTATTTCATGGACGAAATTCCGAGCAGCTGGGCCAAAAGTCCTTGTAGGAGTGGCAATGCCCATACTCCTAGGGCGTGCCCCGTGGCGTCTACTTATCGAAAAGTCCTTGTAGGAGTGGCAATGCCCATACTCCTAGGGCGTGCCCCATGGCGTCTACTTATCGAAAAGTCCTTGTAGGAGTGACAATGTCTATACTCCTAGGGCGTGCCCCGTGACGTCTACTTATCGAAAAGTCCTTGTAGGAGTGGCAATGCCCATACTCCTAGGGCGTGCCCCGTGGCGTCTACTTATCGAAAAGTCCTTGTAGGAGTGACAATGTCTATACTCCTAGGGCGTGCCCCGTGACGTCTACTTATCGAAAAGTCCTTGTAGGAGTGGCAATGCCTATACTCCTAGGGCATGCCCCGTGGCGTCTACTTATCGAAAATTATACTCTTATTATACTCTTGAATTGGGATTCAGGGGTGGCCACTGTTGATATAAGTCTTAAGCCCAATTTAAGAGTATAATATAACCACATAACCTCCTTGATTTTGAAATGGATGACAAAAGCGATAGCAACGACAGTGACGATGATGACTATAAAATTCAAGTTGGCAACTACAAAAAGTGGTGGTGTAACTTTGGAAAGATGGTACCTTAATTCCAAGGAGTAGAACAAACACAAATTAGTTTCTCTCTAAGATGCATTTGGGAGCAATTCTCAAAATTCTTTTGTCAACCTCGCCATGCAGCAAAAAGAATAAGAAGCTATTAAAGCTCTCATAGAGTTATGTAAAGGTCTATTATGATAAATTAAATTGTGCATTTGGTTCTTTTTGTACTTCTAATTTTTTTTCGTATCAATTTGTCTTTATTGTTAATTTTTATTAATTATATAACAATTTTTTTTTTAAATTTTGGTACATGTGGTTTTCTAAATATATGTCCATGTAGATTAACAAGAACAGGACGTTGAACTCAAAATATTCTTATTTCAACTTTTAAAAAATACTAATTAAATTAAATACTCTCTCTTACCTCTCGAGATTCTTCATTTGAGTTTCAATTGCTCTCTCTCCACCTCCCACTCTCTCAAATTGATCTCTCTCTCTCCCTCAAAAAAAAAAATCTCTCTCAATCTTCTCATTATTTCTCTCTCTCATTAACCCTAGAGAAAACATTATTAGTTAATAATGAGAAAATGAGAGAAAACATTATTAGTTAATAATGAGAAAAGTAAGAATGTGAAACGTTAGAACATGAACGGTTGAACTTTAAAAAAAAATGAAGAGTTTTAGAATACAAAAAGTGTATCCTTTATTTTTATAAATTAATTCTAAAAATATATGAGCTTATCTTTAGTTATAATTAATAATGAAATTTCAAAAGTTTGAAGTCTCACCAGTTTTGTAAACTCTTTATCTTTGCAACTATATAAATAGTTATCTTATACTTTTTTTTTCAACAAAAACTTAATGTCATCTTTTTTTTTTAATTTACTCTTTTATTTCATTATTTTGTTCTAACTTATAACTTTTAAAAAAGAAAATTAATTCAAATATTTTATAAAAAGAAATATCACGTGCAGAGCACGTGTTGAAAGACTAGTAGACTTAAAATTTTAGATTGAATATTCTTCCCTTCACAATATTCTTCCCTTCACAAGCCAACAAGAGATTAGCTCGACTGGCATAACCTTGTACTGATAACCACAAGGTCCATACTGAAAACAAGCCCAATGAGTCTTCTTGGGAAGAAACTCTTTCTTTAATTCCCTCTCCTAAAGAGAAATAGGGAGCCCTAGATCAACTACACACCATTGTGCATATTTTCTCTTGTTTTGCAGGTCTTCGCAAAAAAAAAAAAAAAAACAAACAAACTTCCAAATCACTTTGAAATACGTCTAATTAATCTAGGAACCTGAGAAACTTTGCAAAAGTATATACATACGTTCTCGGATAACTCCCGATGTTTTAACCAAATCGTCGTCCGTTCGTGACCAACTCCCGACGATTTACGCAAGTCGTCGATCTTTCCATCACAACTCCCGACGTTTGGCCAAACCGTCGGCCTTTGTCCATTCCAAATTCCAAAAATTAATTTTAATTTTATAACTGACAATTATTTCTGAAAACCGATGGTTTACAAGTAAATGTCGGTATTTTTCGTCCTATTTTTTAGAAAAGTAAGAATTTGATGTATAGGTCGACGAAAAATTTCAGGTCGTCGGGAGTTCTAACACAAAAGCTTATGATTATCAATTACCATTCAGAGTTTGTATTTCACCAGACGACATATTATATCCTCGAGAAAAGTTTCATTGACAGAATCTAATTTTCTTGTAGTGATAGAATAGAAATTTTAATATGGACTCAAATGGATAAACCTAAATGTTTAATAACCAAAATGGTTAAAAATCTAGAGACAAAAATATTATTTAAATCAATTAGTTACAATAATGGGATGTATAATAAAACATGTAACCATTCTTTTATATGATATGAGAGTTTTTTATTTATCAAACCATGGAACGTTTCTAAATATATTTCAATGTTTATAAAATACCTACTTTGAAACGAAGGGTCGATTTGAGATACCTTTTAATTGAAGTGTTTTTCATGAATGCATTTTTTAAAAAAAAAAAAAACATTTTGTATAAAGATTGTTTAGAATTTAAACACCCATATGTTTGGTTACATTTCCTCATAATTGTGTTTTAATTGATTTCAAATATTTCTCTCAAATTGATTTATTTTTCAATCTCATTTTTTAATAAGCCATTTTTAGTGATTGTCAAACACGAGATTCTTTTTCAAATGGATTTTTTTTAAAAAAATTAAACACTTGAAAAGTTAAACCAAACATACCCTAAGTTATTAGGTTAAATTCCCCATTTAAAGTTTTATTTTGTTTTAGTTCATTAACATTTGAAAAGTCTATTTTACTTTCCAAACATTAAAAAATAATCATTTTAGTGATTAAAATTTTAAAATGTTCATTTTCACCACTAAAATTAAATATTAAAAAGAATATTTTGATCTCCAAATTAATGAATAAAATAGTTATTTTTAAAATTTAGAGACTATTATATAATAAGTATTTTGTAAATTTGACAACTAAAATAGAAATTTTGAAAATTTTTAAGAACTAAAATGAGATTCAAACAGTTAATTATACTCTTATTATCAAGGAAGAAAAAATATAGAGAAATCACTTTTATAGAAATTGTGAAAATAAAAAGAAGGGAAAATTGAATAAATGCTACTTGGCAGAAAATTGAGAAGGGGCAGTCTGGTCATCTTCCACTTCCTATTAGTGGGAAAAAGTACCTAACTTAACGGCCATCCCAGAAAGAATCGTTCTCTGCCATTCTTTGGCTATTTCTCCTTTCTTTCTCCCACTCTAACAACCGATGCGCAATGGCATCCGTCGTCATCGACGCTATTGTGCAGTCCTTTCCCTCCGTCGTCATCACCGTCACCACCACGCAATGGGGAAGAGGTCGCCGTCGGGCGACATCGAGTCCATGTCCTATGAGGTTCGAAAGCCCCTCTCGATGCCGCCGCCGCCGAGCTATTATCCTCCCCCACCCAAGCCTTGGTTCCCATGGCTTGTGCCTCTCATTTTTCTAGCCAATATCGCCATGTTCATTTTCACATTGTATGAAAACAATTGCCCTGCCGCCATCGGAGGCAACCACTGCCTTCTTTACCCCGAGCTCGGCCGATTCTCCTTCCAACCGTTCCAGGAGAACCCCCTCCTCGGCCCTTCCATCAACACGTAAGAATCAAAACTCTCTTTCAAGCTAGAACAACATGGCTGACTATTATATTCCATAACCTGATCATTAGGACGTACATCTAATCGAACAATTCTTTTTTTTTAGATGAAAAACTAGCATATGGGTTTTGTAAATCTCGATGAAATTGGACAACCCATCAAGAAAAAACATGATTTTTGTTAGATTTTTGTTTTTATTTTGCAGTTTGAAACGATATGGGGCATTGGACAAAGATGCAGTAGTGGAAGATGGCGAAGGGTGGCGGTTGGTGTCCTGTATGTGGCTTCATGCTGGAGTTATTCATTTACTTGCAAATATGCTCAGCCTTCTCTTCATAGGAATTCGGCTCGAACAAGAATTTGGATTTTGTAAGCACTATGAAAACATGTAATGTGCTTAAATATCGATTCATAGTTTCACTTTTCTCAACTTTTTTCACCTCTTAACATTGGTTTCTAAGATATAATATTTTGCCTGTGTTTTTAGCATGAGTTTGGGATGATTTCGTACACGAAAGTGCTTTTAAGAAAAAGTGCCAGTAAGGACACGTATTTGGGCACGTATCAAACACTTAGTAGACATGTATTAGACACACTAGTTATACATAGTGAATATGGATTCAATGTCGGTTAGACATGGATTGAACAGTTGTTAAGCACAATAAATAGACATACAAGTAGTAAAAATATAGGACAATTAAAAACAATACATCTTGAGAAAGAAACACATCAAAACTTACTCTTTAAGCATATAAGTGCATAAACTCACTAACATTAATTTTTTTTCCCTTGTATATAAAAATAATATATATTTTTAAAAATGTCCAATTTAATGATGTGTCCTTGCCATGTTGATGTCCTAACTCCTAGATTTTTAAACAATGATGTGTCACCTGTTTCTGTGTCCTATTCATATCTTGTGTTTATATTTGGATTTCTTAGATCTCGTTTGATAACCATTTCATTTTTTTGTTTTTGGTTTTTGAAAATTGTACTTGTTTTCTTCAATTTTCTTACAATGGTTTTCATTTTTGTTAAAGAGATATTTGAGTTCCTAGCCTAATTCCAAAAATAAAAACAAGTTTTTGAAAACTACTTTTTTTTTTCAAAATTTGGCTTGGTTTTTTAAAACATAGGAAAGGATGTAGATAACAAACAAAAAAAACTTGCGGGTAAAAATAATGTTTAATAAGCTTAATTTTCAAAAACCAAAAACAAAATGATTATCAAACGGGACCTTAGGAAATTATTTTTTGTCCGTTCAAAAGTCATCTCAAACTCAATCACAATCGATAAAAGATATCAAAAAACCCCATTTGACTTTTTTTTTTTTTTTTTTTTTGCAGTGAAAATAGGATCTTTGTATGTGCTTTCTGGATTTGGTGGGAGTTTACTTTCATCTCTAAGTGCCAATGCAGCTGAAAATCCAACCATATCAGTTGGTGCTTCAGGTGCACTTTTTGGGCTTTTGGGAGCTATGCTTTCTGAGCTCATCACAAACTGGACAATCTATGCAAATAAGGTAACAAAAACATTCCCTTTTCCATATTATTATAAATTCTCACAACATATACAACTTGTACTATAAAGGATTTTGAACTTATGAGTACTTGTTTCTCAATGAAACTCAGTGTGCAGCCATGATGTCTTTAATTCTGATCATTGCCTTAAACCTGGCAGTCGGATTCGTCCCTCACGTCGACAATTCCGCGCATATCGGAGGCTTCGTTTCGGGGTTTCTCCTCGGTTTCGTCCTCCTAATCCGACCGCAGTTCGGATACGTTAACCACAAGTACATCCCTCCAGGGTCTGATGTGAAACGTAAATCCAAGCACAAATGTTATCAGTACTTTTTGTTGATTGTAGCTCTACTCCTCTTGATTTTCGGGTAATACGAAGATGAATTGTATATTCAGCGACGATACTTTTTCGCTCTTGCTCGAGGTTTTTTTCGTTAACTAATTTTGCCATTTTTGCAGATATGCTTCTGGTTTAACAAGGCTATACAAAACTGGTCCTCAAGTATTAGACGAAAGCAACATTTTCTGAAGAGGCTGGCACTGAAGTGTACTTTGACTTGATAATTGTTTCTCTGATGCCAGTTGATGAAGCACATGAAAATTTAAAAGAAAATGAACTTTTTCTTTGAAAGTGTACTTATATGATAAAATCATTTTAATGTGAAGTTTAATTTCTTCTCACTCATAGTAGTAGAAGAATTGTATGTAGAAAAATACCAACTTCTTTGTTTACAAATGAGGACTTTCCTTTTGTTTTCTTTTTCTAGCTCCCACCATTCTATTAGATCTCTGTTCCTTCCTTTTTTCTTTCAAGATCTCTAAAGACCCAATTTTTACATTTAAGTTTTAAGCAATGCAATGGAGAATGTTTTGCCTCTGAATTGATAAACAGGGAAAGAAAGTGAAGGAAATGGATTAAATGGACATTTGGTCTATTTTGTATGTTTGTGATAATGTGTGATTTTAGAGTGTATTGGGTTCCAAAACAATTCCAAATTTTAGAATAATTTTTTTTTTCTTTTTAGTGTATAAGCAAAAAGGACCTTAATCTTTTCAACTATTTGTCAGTGTTTATATGGTTGATTAGCTCAATTAGTTACCAACCAAAATTATACACCAACATTTAGTTTTAAAAAACAAATATATAAACCTACAATGTTAGTATTTTTTTTAGTTCAATTTTGAACCTCACACATATATAATACCTTAACCATTTGAGTTGGGTTGAAAATGATTTATCTATTAGATGACTTATTTCAACACTCTTAATACATTAATTTAGTCATCTTTTCTTTCTCTCTCTCCATATTATCTAATTGTTAAGAAATGTGTCTTGTGTGGAGACAAAACTTGAAGACTTCACTCTAACCTCTTGGAGCACAAGTAAGAAGTACTTTTGTGTGCAAGGAAGAATGAAGATGAAGCCTTGGCCATTAAGGCTCTCATCGCCTATATATGTGTGTGTTTGTCTTTTGAAGAGAGTAAGAAAAAGAGAGTGATCTTTTCTTCCTTTGTAGTGTGGGAGAGAGAGAGATAAGAGTGTTTCTCTTCTCGGGTTGAGGGTCTTTTTCTTGTTGTTTATCCCAAGCTATCGGATTGTGATACTTGGTAGTCAATAGCTACTGTTGGGCTATTGAGGGATAGGTTGAGGTGTTGTTCTTGAAGGCTTCTTGTAATCTCCCTGGAGTTTTAGTGGAACCTGCATCGGTAGCAGAGAACTGGACGTAGCCCACATTAGGTGAACCAGTATAAAACTCGGTGTCAATTTCTCTTCTTTTCTCTTCTATTCATTATTGTTCTTGTTGCTTAGAACTTAGATTGGTTTATCTATTCTTCTAAGCTCTTGGTTTCAAATTATTTATTCCGCAATATATTTGGAACCATAACCTGATCTGGGAATTGCGATAAATATATATTGTCTGAATTTGGTTGATCCAATTTAGATTAGACTATTTTATCGCCTAACACTAATTATCTCAAGCTTGTGAACTGAAAAAACCAAAAAATAAAAAAGTTCTATCCCATTCATATCTATATATTAACAATATATGATTTCTTAGCTAACTTTAACTTCTTTTTTTTTAGAAATTTTCTATTTTTAGTCCTAAGCTTGTCATGATGTATCAAATTTCCTCTTAAAATTTCAGTTTCATCAAATTGTACCCTAGATTTATTCCTTGTTTACTTACCTGTAATAAAAATTAATTGCTAATTGTAATGAAAATCAATGAGAATGAAATCTACCGTAATTGTAATTGGATTCCTTTGATGTTGTTTACTTGGAATGGATTGCAATCATAACCACATGTCTCATTCATGATGTCTACATCCATCAGGAATTGGAATGGAATTACACAAGATAAACAAAATGGCTTCACTTTTACTCTTGACCTCGCGATCTCGATTGTTATGAGTTTCTCTAGAATAGTATTTAGAAACCCATATAACTCTCCCTCTCGATTTCTTTTGAACCTCTCGAACTTGCTCTCGATTATTACTCTCGATTTCACAATCACCTCAATGACGCTTTGAAATTTGCAAAATGTCAGATTCACATCTACATGAGTCAATCCTTCCATAATGACACATTCCCCTATTTAATCTTTTCATAATAGAGACATGTGTTCATATTACCTTCTTCCCCGCTGAAGAAAAAGAAAACATCACTTGCTTCCCCTCTAAAGAAAAAAATGTTGCCTAATGATTCCTTCTTCGACTACCCCGTATAGCCGTCGGAATCTGCCACCGAACAATCTAGTGCATCAATACATATTTGCACATGGATTAATTTGGATGAAACTTTGATGGTGACCTAGTGAACCATCAAATTTTCTCATCTTCTCCTAAAGGGTGTGCTAACCCGCAAGCGTACGGGTCAAGTTAATTATAATATAGTGAATGTGAAATTCGAATGTCGTCCTCTGGATTGGTTTCTAATCAATTTTAATTACCGAAAATAGTCTTGTCCAATTTTATTTAGGGAACCAAACGAAGTGAGAATGAACGAAAAATCAAACATAAAACGAAAAAAATGCGACAAACAATTGATGACAACGGTCTTAGGGAATTGATTTCACCAATTGGGATTATGGATTAATTCATGGAAGGTTTACATTCTATGACTCATAAATCTTGGAATACTCAATTCACACATCTCTCCCGAGCATACATGATTCTCTCACATGCAATGAACCCGATATCCCTATCTAAATTCATTTAACATGCAAGACATTAAGGTTATTCTTTTTAGCGATTTCTAGAATTAACTATTATCTCCCGATTTCAAGATTAATCCTAGTTATGCATAATGATTTCTAAGCTAAATCCTCTCTCCCGAGTTAGATTTAGACACAAACAACATTCAATTCATGGTCGGTAAATTGAAAGCATTAAACATACAATATGCATAAATGAAATCAATAGCATAAATCCATAAAATCAATCCATAATTGCCCCAACGGCTACATCAATCCCTAAGAATTAAACTTAGCTACACATAATCCGGGTTACGATAAACTAAGTCTAAATAAGCCATAAAAACTACTAAAGAAAGGGAAAAGAGAAATAAATGCTAGGTGAGCCGAGACCGCACGTCCCCGTCACGATCCCCACGAGCCAAGCCTTCAATCCCAATTTTCTCCACTTAGTTCAGCTTCCAAAGAGGCTAATTCTCTCTGTCTTACGGCTCCAAAGTCACCAAAAAAAGTCCCCAAATCTGACCTAATCGCAAACTATAAATAGGGAAAATTTTGGCCTAGCGTCGTGTTGGGTTTCCAGAGTGAGTAAAAATAAGATATAAAAAGACTCTAGAACTCTGTGCAAGTATACACAGTCCGCAGCAAGTAATAAGTATTTATTGAATCCAAGGTCTGAATTAGCTTTCACTTTATCTATTTTGTATAACTTTTCAATGGTTTCAAAGGTGGTTAAAATGATTGGTTTTGATATAATGTTGAAGCAAAAGAAATGACAGAACAGAAAGTAAACAAATAGGCAGACAGATTAGAAACAGGCGCTGGTCAGGATTTAGTAATTGTTTTAAAAGATGCTCTAGCAATACTATTGATCATGCAAAACTCTCGCAGTCTTATTAGCGGATTCCTCCCGGAACTCCAGATTTTTTAGAATGTGTTTCAACTCCAATGACGCACTACCGATCAAGCACTAGGCAACTGGCTATCCCTAACTCAGTCACTGGCGTTCACCAATACACAATGATCTAGTGTGATTAAATGTCACACACTCCCTAAATCATCCTTGAAACTAAAAAGTGGTATTCATACCGGCTGGCTAGGCGGGCACAAAATATAAATGAGCTCAACAAATAATCAAGATGCATGAAATCAACATTTATTGCATGGAGATTATGTTGGGTTTTATGCCCTAAAACTCGTAGATAGTAAATGAAACAAATTAATCGATCTCAATAAAGTGTTATTTGAGTAATTCAGTAATTTGGTTATTGAATAATCGAGTTTGCATTAATAAACCCTAAATCCAATAAACTAAGATCCAAGGTTGTTTAAATGAAACTTGGACTAGTATGTGGGGACATACGGGGATCAGTGTCCAAGTAACAACCTAAATGGTCTATAGTATAGGGATAAGGCTGGGTACCTTATCTTGGTGACACTATGTGATACGGCCCACCTTGTATTCGATACAGATGCAATGATCCAAAGCATCCATGTAGGAGACATGCGGGTGGGGGTATCCTATGCAATGAGTTTGCATAAGACCGGACCGCGAAATAGTAACCACTAGATGTAACGCCGTTAACTAGTTTAGGTTTCTATTTCAATAGGATGACCTAGGTAACTCAATCTCAATCCTGAGTCTGTTATGAACCCCTTTCAGGAGGGACTATCCTTAGATTTGTATGGGTGAGAGTGGCCAGTTCGCCGACTCAATAAGCCTACCATTTCAGGGGCAAGACCGAATGGGGGCTGGGAACATAACAGTACAAGATGGAATTCACTCCTTCCCCTATTGGGGTAAGTAGATGTGTGTTCCCTTAAGGGCTGATTTTAGGGCTTGAACAAAGGCGCGTCGTCCTCTCCTTGCCTGAGAGGAACTCCTGTTTAGTGGTTGGACCCTAAACAACTTGTTCATTAGAGGAATTAGTGGTACTTAAGGAACCAGAGGTAACCCAGGGGTAAAACGGTAATTTGACCCAGCTGGTGTTATGAACACACGTGAAGGATTGACTTACTGCTTGGTTGATATCCGTGGACACAGAAATATTCTATAGTGAGAAGAGTGCAGCTGTGGGTCTTTAGTGGAGTGACCCACAGTTAACGAATGTTGACTAAACTCGGTCAATGAGTTTGGCCAATTAGTCTCGTATCGTTGGAGCTTCTGATCTGTAGGTCCATTAGGTCCCACTGGTAGCTCGTAAAGAGACTTGAGGCAATTAAGTATAAATTGTAAATTGAAAGTGTTCAATTTATTTGGGGAATCGTATAATGTATATTGATGCATTATAATATAAAGTTTATGAAACTTTATAATATAATTTTTGAATTAATTAATTCTTGAGAGAAAGTATTTGAAAGAGTTCAAATAAATTTAATATGAATTGGATTCATATTAATTTTAATTTTAATAAAATCCCTAAGATTAAATATATGATATTTAATTGGGTAAATTAATTAATTATGGAATTAATTAATTATTTATTAAAATTAGAGACCTTTTCCTATTAGGAAAGAAAATATTTGAAAGAGTTCAAATAAATTTAATATGAATTGGGTTCATATTAATTTTAATTTTAATAAAATCCCTAAGATTAAATATATGATATTTAATAGGGAAATTAATTAATTATGGAATTAATTAATTATTTATTAAAATTAGAGACTTTTTCCTATTAGGAAAAGGTCTCCCTTTTTCTATTAGGAAAAAGGTCTTGGCCTTTACTATATATAGGACCCCTGGGGTGGGGTGAAAGACATCTCATTCATTCTCCTACTCTCAGAGAATTCTCCCAAAGGCTCCCACAAGTCTCTAGCCTCTAGAAGTCTCAGAGTCATACCGGTGTAGCCATAGTGGTGGTGTTCGCACTAGTTCGTGATTAATTCACAAGCAGTTGGTGAATTTAATCTGAGTCGTCAACGAGAGTAAGTAATTTGTTACTTTATAAATTAGATTTAGATCTAATATTTTTGTATGTTTAGCCTTAATATATATTTAGAAGAGTTCTAATATTATTGCCAATGTATTGGTATTTTAGATTAAACAAAATTAATTACGAATCGGTCCCAATCACGCTTCCGCTTTACGGAATTACGGAATTCCAATCCTTCAGATTAAGCATGACAACTACATGTTTCCTAACCAACGCCTAAAATTACTTAGTTCATAAAGTGCATAGAGACACACATTACAATATAAGTATATGCATCCATAACTACAAAGTAATACAAGAAAATATTAATTCCCTTGATCAGCTTGCAATTGATGGTCTTCTTGTTGGTCTCCAATCTCTCTCCTCTATTCGGCTCCCAAAGTGGAAATGAGAAATGATCCTTCCAAAAGTGGAATGTTCCTCCCAAGGATGGAATTTCCTTCCCAAAAAGGAATGAATTTGACTTGGGCTGCTATCTCCTTTTATAGAGTGATAGAAGGCTTGAATTAGGTTGACCTAGACACGTGGATGGCTCTCCTTGCTCCTTTATCCCGAGAATAGCTTAACAGAATTCAGTTCATTAAATTGGCTAACGAACTGTGACGTGGCAGTTTTGCTCCCAGCTTTGCTCCAGCACAGCTTTTGCTCCCTCAAGTCGCTCAGCAATATATTCTGCACCAAATAACTTCCAAAGCTTCCATTCTTCCAAATGGGTTAAAACATATAATATCTATCTAAAAGCAACCCTATTTAGCACAAAAGACACACGAATCAATATAGAAATAAAGTCTAAATAACTCCATTTTGGAGAGTTATCACGTCGCGATACGCAGATTCTGTCTTGAAAATCCTCGAGAGCGTCGAGACGCTATTGACACAGCGTCTCGACGCTGTGTCTGTTACCGCCCAGATTAGAAAAGGAAAATTAGAGCGTCGAGACGCTGTGACCTGTTGCCGCCTATTTCAAAGATGGAATGCCAGCGTCGAGACGCCCAAAGAGCAGCGTCCCGACGCTGGCTCTCGGATGGGCTTAATTAGGTAGCTTTTAACTTGAATCTTTTTCGTTCTTTAGCCCCTTTTCATGTCCCGAACACACGATTAGCTCCAATATTTATTTCCTACAAATAAAACATGAAAATGCATAATTTTGGTCATTTAAATATAAAAGACTAGCTAAATTAATTAGGGAAAACTAGCTAGCTATGCTCGCTATCAGGGTGTACACGAGTTCGGTTGGGTCGAGTTGAGGAGATTTTTTGGACCAATAACCTAAAATTTAGGGTTGTCATGTCAACTACCCGAAAGAACCGAATAAGGTTGGTAACCTGCCCCTTCTATTTTTGGGTTGAGTTGGGTTGGGTCATCAAGTTCAATTTTTTAATGATACTAAACTCAAATCACACTTTACAATTTGAAAATACACAAAATGCAATCTTTCCATTTAGTCCTAAAACAAAATAAATCTTTCTATCCAATCTCAACACAACACAAAATTCAATCAGATTAAAGAAATCAACAAGAAGTTCGCATTCCAAACATGTCATTTAATGAATAGATTATTTCAAGAAAGATTAGTAGCTATAGTTGTAATTTTGAGAAGTAGCTAAAGAAATTACAAAGACAGAGGTGGAGAAAATGGATGTGCCAACCACTCTTCCATAAATAATCAAGGAGAAGATACATATTTTTAAGTAAATATCAAATCAAATCTAAATGGAACCAAATACTTGAGAACAAATTGGATATGCTAGCAGAATAATTACTCGTTAACATCCTATCATTTAGAGAAGAAGAAAAAAAAAAAAGGAAAAATACACTTTTGGTCCCTGAGGTTTGGGTTAAGTAACACTTTGGTCCCTGAGTTTTAAAACTCAACAAAAATACCCCTGAGGTTTGAGATAAGCAGCATTTTGGTCCCTGCCGTCCAGTTTGCCCTTAAATGCTGACAGATTGCTGACGTGGCCACATTTTTTTAATTTAAAAAATTATTTTTCTTATTTTTCTTATTTTTAAAATAAAAATAAATAAAAACAATAAAATATTATTATTTTAATTAATTTTTAATCTCTTTCTTCTTCCCCCTTCTTCATCCTTTCCCTCAACCCTTTCTTCATCTTCTTCAAATCTCCGGTTGCCGGCACCGGCGGTCGGCCACAGCTCGCCGCCGCCGGCCGGCCGCCCGCGACTATATATATTTTTTTTTCTCTCTTTTCTTCTCCTTTCTTCTTCTCTCTTACTCCATTTTTCTTCTTTTCTTTTTTTTTTTTTTAAAACATAGAAGAGTCGTTCGGATCTGAGTTCGATCGTGAGCGACGGAGACCGAACAGCTCCCATGGGCGTTCCAATCGCACTCCTGACAGAGCACGAGATTATCCGTCGAACACCGAATCGAAACCGGCTCCGACCTACAGTTATCACAGATCTGCGAACGAACGTGCTTCCGAGAGAGCAAATTCGCAGAGTGAACATGTTTTTCGTAGAACAAACAGAGCTTGGCAGAATCAGCTCTACAATAGAGAATCGCAACCTGCTCGTTACAGAAATCACAGGGGACGGTCTCCCCAGTTGTGGAGTTGGAACAAACCATTTCTCGTCGCCGGTGAAGATCCCAGAAAAACCCTAATCCAAAAAATTTCAATCGGCGGCTGCAAAGTGAAGTGGAATTGAAGCTTTTTCTTCAGCTCAATTGGCCCTTTGGCCGGTAGCGGGAGAATATCCTGATCCCAATCGAAAATGGGGGATGAGCTTGCAGATCTGCGGCTCTCTCTCTCAGGCCCTTTTTCATCATTTCACTCCACTTCCATACAAATATATCTTGTGAAAAATCTTAATGACAGTGACGAATTCTCTTTTTCTTTTTAATCTAAATTATTTGAAATTTAATCAAATTATAAACACGCCTCTTATAACTTTAAAATTATTGTTTGGTCCTCGCGCAGGAAACAGGGTCCTATATTTTTTATAAAAAAAAAAAAAGAAAAAGAGAGAAGAAGAAAAGAGAAGAAAATAGAAAAAAAAAAAAAAAAAAAAAAAAAAAAAAAAATACAGTCGCCGGCGGCGGCAAGCGGTGGCCGGCCGCCAGTGCCGGCAACTGGATATTTGAAGAAGATGAAGAAAGGGTTGAGGGAAGGGATGAAGAAGGGGGAAGAAGAAAGAGATTAAAAATTAATTAAAATAATAATATTTTATTGTTTTTATTTATTTTTATTTTAAAAATAAGAAAAATAAGAAAAATAATTTTTTAAATTAAAAAAATGTGGCCACGTCAGCAATCTGTCAGCATTTAAGGGCAAACTGGACGGCAGGGACCAAAATGCTGCTTATCTCAAACCTCAGGGGTATTTTTGTTGAGTTTTAAAACTCAGGGACCAAAGTGTTACTTAACCCAAACCTCAGGGACCAAAAGTGTATTTTTCCCAAAAAAAAAAAGAAACTCTACCTTGCTCTCAGGTCACCGACCCTTTTTGGTTTCCATGCTCTTAGGTCACCGATCTCTCTACTTGATCTTTCGCTTCAAGATCACAATTTGCTGCTTATCTCTACTTGATCTTAGGTCACCCTTTTTTTTTTTTTTTTTTTTTTTTTTTTTTTTTTGGACGGCAGGGACCAAAATGCTGCTTATCTCAAACCTCAGGGGTATTTTTGTTGAGTTTTAAAACTCAGGGACCAAAGTGTTACTTAACCCAAACCTCAGGGACCAAAAGTGTATTTTTCCCAAAAAAAAAAAAAGAAACTCTACCTTGCTCTCAGGTCACCGACCCTTTTTGGTTTCCATGCTCTTAGGTCACCGATCTCTCTACTTGATCTTTCGCTTCAAGATCACAATTTCCGCTCTTGTAAATGTTGGGTTTTATGCCCTAAAACTCATAGATAGTAAATGTAAACATTTTGATTTAATTAATAATATGTTATTGAGTTTATTCAATAAAGGGTTGATGAATTTTGTTATATTAGTTTTGCATTAATAACCCTAAATCCAATAAACTAACATCCTAGGTTCTATTATGTATCTTGAACTGTATGGAGGGACATACTGGGATCAATGTTCAAAAAATAGCCCAAAAGATCTATAGTATAGGGATAAGGCTGGGTATCTTATCCTTATGACACTATGGATACGACCCACTTTGTATTTGATACAAATGCAGTGATCCAACACGTTCGTGTAGATGACATGCGAGTGGGGGTATCCTATGCAATGAGTTTGCATAAGACCGGACCACGAAATAGTAACCGTTAGATATAACTCTGTTGACTAATTAGGTTTCTATTTGAATAGGATGACCCAGGCAACTTAGTCTTAATCCTGAGTGTATTGTGGACTTCTGTCCACGAGGGATTGCCCTTTGATTTGCATTGGTGAGAGTGGCCAAATCGCTGACTCAATATGCCTACCATTTTGGGGACAAAGACTGAGTGAGGAGCTGGGAACATAATGTCACAAGAAGAAACTCACCCCTTCCCGACTTTAGGGAAAGTAGATGAGTGTTCCCTTGAGTGGTGTTTCCAGGACTTGAGCAAAGGGCTCTACCCTCTCATTGGCCTGAGAGGGACTTCTGTTTAATGGTTGGACCTTAAACAGGTTGTTCATTAGAGTAGCACTAGTAAATAAGGACATAGAAGTAACCTAGGGGTAAAATGGTAATTTGACCCAGCTAGTGTTACGAACACTCGTGAATGACTAACTACAGTGAGAAGAGTGCAGTTGTGGGTCTATATCCATGACACAGAAATAATCTATAGTGAGAATAGTGCAACTATGAGTCTTTAGTGGAGTGTACCCACAACTAATGAATGTTGATTAATGTGGGTAATGAGTTTAGCCAATTAATCTCGTATCGTTGGAGCTTCTGATCTGTAGGTCCATTAGATCCCACTGCTAGCTCATAATGAGTAATCTAGTACATTAGTCTTGAATGGAATTTGAAATGTTCAAATTCACAAAGTTAATATAATGTATAGTGATGCATTATAATATAAAGTTTATATATTTAATTAAACTTTATAATATAAAATTAATTTTGGATGTGATTCAAAATTAATTTATGAGAGAATTAAATAGTTGAAAGAGTTCAAATATTAATTAAATTTGAATTTGATTCATATTAAAACTATAGGTTAAATTTAATGCGCATTGGATGCACATTAAAACTATAGGTTAAGAGAAAAATATACAATCGAATATGATTCAAATGTAGGCTAAAATTAAACATGTGGTAATTAACTATTTTATTTTATTTAACATGATTTAATTAAATTAAAACTATAGGTTATATCAAAGATATACATTTAAAAATGATTTAAATGAAATGATTAATTAAATGTGATTTAATTAATAGTCAATTAATTAATTAAAATAATCACATCAATAGATTATAAATATAATATTATTGATAAGCAATACCAATCAAACAAATCAACAAAATATATCATAGAATATTCATCTTGCCAAGAAATTATCTACATGACTATATCTATGACAAGCACAAGGGCTATAGCTCAGTTGGTCTAGCACCTCGTTTACACGCGCGCCAATGTTTTTCAGAGAAGTACATCATGTAATAAAAAAAGTTGATCTTATTTTGCACCCATTCCACATGTTAGGTGTATCTGGTGTATTCGGTGGCTCCCTCCATTCAGTGTTATGCATGGTTTCTTTGTAACTTCTAGTTTGATTAGGGAAACCATAAAAAATGAATATGCTAATGAAGGTTACAGATTCTATCAGGAGGAAATTTTTTTTTTTTTTACAATATGTAGGGGTAGGGGATTCGAGCCACAAACCTCATGGTTATCAGTACAGCTTTATGCCAGTTGAGCTATGCTCTTGTTGGCAAGAGGAAGAAACTTACAATATCGTAGCAGCTCATGGTTATTAATTTAATTAATATTAATATTAATTACATGGTAACTTCCCACATTATCAAATACGTGGTAACTTCCCACGTTCTCATCGGCTCTTTCACTCACGCGTATCACAGGGAAGGAAGATATTCATTCTCTTCTCAGTCTGTCAATTGGTGAAACACAGGAGGCTTCCTTTATAATTTTTCTCTCTAAAAATTCTCAAGATTACACTACCATTCTTAATGTAATTCTCTCCCAATTCAAGTAAAGGATCCCACAATCTTGTGCTAGATCTCAAAGGATAGTAGTGTTACTGTGGTGGTGGTGTTCAACATATTCAGTCTACTGTGAAGTTGTTGTGTACGCGACTGTTGAAACCAAAGGGTGTTTTCCGTTGTAGTACCTGAGTCGACAACAAAAGTAAGTTTTGTGTCCTTAATAGTAGTAATCACAAAGCATGCTTATTCTTAAATTAAACTTAGAAATTTGTTTCTCTATGTTTATTTGTCAATGTATTGGTATTTGGAAACAAAATTAAACTACGAAACGATTCACATCGCTTCCACTGGGATTCGATCCCTTCAGTAAAGGTTTGGTGAGATCCAATCAGTGAGGGAGAAAATGTTTGGAAGGCCCGTGACAACACCAAATAATTTCAAAGAAAAAAAAAAACCAATACCAACATATATATAACATGGGTTCGGTTCGGGTTGAACCGAACCAAAAAAAGCTAAACCCACTAACCGAACCGATTTTTCAGTTCTATAAAAAACCAACCCAACCCAAATCGAAAAAAAAAAAAATCTCAACCCAACCCCTACCCTTTCGGTTTGGGTTGGGTAGTCTGGGGCGCTCGGGTTACAAGCAAGTCTGGCGACACAGTGGGCTACTGTGTTCGAATCTCTCCTACAATGGCTGAAGATAATCTCCTTGAACCCAGAGGCAACAAATGCGATGACTTTAGTGATCGACTTCACCTCCATGAGATCGATGTCTTCGCTGTTCAGAGCCCTCACAATCGATAGAACGTCTAATTCTACCTCAAGAGGGATTTGGTTTTGCACACAGGTATCACAAATCCTTTTGAGTTTCTCCAAAATCACAGAAGCTTCGAGAACTTTCATTGTCCATTTTCGACCTATTGTCTTCATACCAGCGCAAATCAAGGTTCCGCTTGAGTCATGCATGACCCAACTAAGACCCCAATGCCTCTATCTTCTCTCCAGGTGGCGTCACCATTTAATTTCCAGAACGGAGGTTGCGACTTCTCCCACGAAGCTTGACTCGCGTGGCTCCTAGGCTTGCTCTCCGGGTTCTATTGAGGTAAAATGTTGGTAAACACATTCAATCACAATCAAGTGGGTCCCATAATTTTCATTACAATTCATTGATTACGATTACACGGGGTAGAAGATGCCTTAGTTAAATGTTGCATTTTCTACCCTTTATTCAATTTATGCTAATTCACCTACCAATTTTAACAAAAAGCATTGTCAAGGTCTCTATAAACTCGATAATAATATTGAGTTTTACTCAAATTTAAGTTTGATTAATGTACAATTTAATCATTGAATAACTTTGCCAACACCCACAAATTTTAACAAAATTTTAGCTCTAATATCATTTTTTATGATTCATTGAAAACATATGAGAATACCAAAGGTACTACTTTATCAAGTTTAAGGTTTAAGTTGCAACACTTATAAAAGTTTGGGATGCAATTTGATGAAATTAAAAGATTTTTATTTTTATTTTATTTTTGTGAAAATAAAGATTTTTAGTTCTTTTTGCTAACTTTACTTGATAATGCATGAAGCATAACTTAACCAAATTTATCCAAAGTTCAAATCTCTATACCCATTTGTTGTATTAAAAAAAAACTTGATAGTATTATAAAAAAAAAAACTTGATAGTATTATAAAAAAAAAAAACTTTATAGTGATCAAATTACTAATTCAAATTTATGATTTAATTCGATAAAATCAAAAGCTTACGTTAAAATTGTGAAGAATGATTTTATCCAAAATTTGAGAAGCGTTCGTTTGATATGAATAATTCAAGACAGACATAAGGAAAATAGAATGCAATTTTGACTGACATTTTAATATTATATGCCATTAGAGTTTCCTGCAAATCCCAACACAGTTTGAGAATTTGGGCCGCCTACGAAATTGTTCGTTTTCTTCTTCACGAGTTTGCTAATGCTATTCTGTTTCTCTCTGTAACTTAGAAACTGCAAGCGGTCATTTTCTCTCTGGCAATTTGATTTCCAGGAAACCCGCTCGTCGCTGGATGAGTATTTTCAAGACTGTTCCAGTTTTCAGAACCTCAGAGACGCGAAGGAATTGCAATGAATTTTCGCAGCAGAAAGAAAGTGAACGATTCTGAATCATTCGGAATCTTGTGGGGTTTGAAGGATTTGCAATGAATTCTTTCAGGAAAATTCCTGGAGAAGGATGATGCAGGGACTTCACCACCAGCAGCAGCAACTTGCGGCACTTCTCAACGTCGCTTTGCCTAAGGACGATCCTAATGCCACTAACTCAAGTTCCGTTACCACCGGTGCTACTTCCGATGAGGAGGACTCTGCTAGAATTGCAGCTATCAATTCGATTCATCGTGCCATTGTTTACCCTCCCAATTCGCTTCTTGTAACTCACTCCGCCACTTTCCTCTCCCAGGGCTTCTCTCAGCTTCTATCTGATAAGTAAGTACTCCTCTTCTGGTTATACGTTACTGGAGATTCCTCTCTTGCCTTTTCTATAATTTTTCAATATATTTCATTGTTTCTGTTTTTCACTTTGTGGTATGCCGAAAGATTATTGAGTTATATGTGGCTTCAAACTGAGAGTCCATATACATGTTCTCATTGTTGCGCTTTTTCCCATCTGTGTGCAATGCTCATTCTCTCTAGGAATAAATTGAAATTATGAGGAAGTTGGGGAAATGATCCTTCCTGTTGAACTCAATCGAACTCTTTGGTTTGTCTAAGGATAATTACTCATGTTCACGATGAGAGCTATTATATTTTTCATGATAGCTTTGCAACATTTCCCCAAAAATTTTAATACTTTTTCTTAGTAGTGAAATAGGCAAAGTGGGTTTGTGTTTATTGTTTCTAATTCTTCTTGTTTTATATTCTTAAAACATTGAACCGTCATGTTCTTCACTGAATGCTATTATTGATGCAACTATTACTTGATACCTCATATTAGGTCATATCCAGTGAGACAAGCAGCAGCCATCGCTTATGGGGCTCTCTGTGCTGTCTCATGTTCAATCACTGCGTCACCTAATGGAAGGCAGAATAGTGTACTGCTTGGGACTTTGGTTGATCGATTCATTGGTTGGGCGTTGCCATTGCTTAGCCATGTCACTGCAGGTGATGCAACCACCAAGTTGGCATTGGAAGGATTACAAGAGTTCATTAACATTGGAGAAGCTGGTTCTGTGGAGAGATATGCTTTGCCAATCCTCAAAGCATGCCAAGTACTTCTTGAGGACGAGAGAACCCCCTTGTCTTTATTACATGGGCTCTTAGGGGTTTTAACTTTGATTTCCTTGAAGTTCTCTAGATGCTTCCAACCTCATTTCCTTGATATTGTTGATCTGCTTCTAGGTTGGGCATTAGTTCCAGATCTAACTGATTCAGATAGGCACATCATTATGGATAGTTTCTTACAGTTTCAGAAGCATTGGGTGGGTAATTTGCAATTCTCTGTGGGATTATTGTCAAAGTTCTTGGGTGACATGGATGTATTACTTCAAGATGGGAGTCCTGGGACACCACAACAATTCCGTAGGTTACTTGCATTACTTTCTTGTTTTTCAACAATTCTTCGGTCAGCTGCTTCTGGGTTGTTGGAATTGAACCTTCTTGAGCAAATAAGTGAACCTCTTTCGAGAATGCTTCCCCAGTTGTTGGGATGTTTATCTATGGTTGGACGTAAATTTGGATGGTTAGAGTGGATTGAGAATTTGTGGAAGTGCTTGACTCTTTTGGCAGAAATATTACGTGAACGTTTTTCCACCTTTTTTCCACTTGCGATTGATATCCTATTCCAAAGTCTGGAAATGACTAGCGCTAACCATGTAGTGAGAGGTCAGAAGATTACGTTTCTTCAAGTTCATGGCGTTTTAAAAACTAATCTTCAGTTATTATCCCTTCAAAAACTTGGACTGCTGCCATCATCTGTGCACAGAATATTGAAATTTGATGCACCAATATCTCAGCTTAGACTGCATCCAAATCATTTGGTAACAGGAAGTTCTGCTGCCACTTATATATTCTTGCTCCAACATGGGAATAATGAAGTTGTTGAACAAACAGTGACATTATTAATTGAAGAGTTAGAAATGTTCAAGGGCTTATTAGAAAAAGGTTTAGATCAAGGAGATGTTAATGGTATTATTGATTCTCAATTATATTCGAATATGGATTTGTTTGCTCTCATTATATTTGATTTGAGAGCCTTATTGACGTGTACTATCTCTAGTGGAACTATTGGTTTGATAGGCCAAGAAAGCGTTGCTTTCTCATGTCTAACAAGGTCAGAAAGATTGATTTCCTTCATAATGAAAAAACTGAATCCTTTTGACTTTCCGATTCAGGCTTATGTGGAATTGCAAGTTGGTATCCTCAATACGCTGGAAAGGTTGACCACAACTGAATTCTTTAGCAAGTGCTCTTTGAAGAAATTGAGTAGCGAGAACCATTTTCTGGATATAGGTGAAAAGATAGATGAAAAATTTCTCAAAAAGGACTATTCAGCTATTATTATTGAGCAAGTAACAAAATACAATATGCTCTTCTCCAAAGCCCTTCATAAATCTTCTCCACTAAAAGTTAAAATAACAACTCTAGGTTGGATTCAGAGATTCTGTGAGAATGTTATTACTATTTTTAAGAATGAAAAAACGTATGCTAATTTTTTTGAAGCATTTGGATATGTTGGTGTTGTAGGAAACTTGATTTTCATGGTAATTGATGCTGCATCTGACAGGGAACCTAAGGTCAGATCTAATGCAGCTTCAGTATTGGAGCTGCTTCTGCTAGCAAAAATTGTGCATCCCATATACTTTTATCCCATCGCCGACATAGTCCTGGAGAAACTTGGTGATCCAGATAATGATATAAAAAACTCATTTGTGAGATTGCTTTCTCATATCTTGCCCACGGCACTTTATGCATGTGGTCAATATGACGTTGGAACATATCCTGCTTGTAGGCCCCATCTTTGGATGTCTGATCATAAATCTAGCTTGCATTGGAAGCAAGTATTTGCCTTGAAGCAGCTTCCTCAACAAATTCATTTCCAACAACTTATTTCCATCTTGAGCTACATATCACAAAGATGGAAAGTTCCAGTTACATCATGGACTCAGCGACTCATCCATAGATGTGGGAGACTGAAGGACGTTGATTTGAGTCAAAGTGAGGAGACAGGGAACTTAGCTGCAAATGGTTTATGGTTGGACCTCAAGGTGGACGATGAGTTTCTTAATGGGAATTGCTCAGTTAATTGTGTAGCTGGAGTCTGGTGGGCCATTCATGAAGCAGCTAGATATTGTATTACTCTGCGTCTACGAACGAACCTTGGTGGGCCTACACAGACTTTTGCAGCACTAGAGCGAATGCTTTTGGACATTGCACTCTTGCTACAGCTTGATAATGAACATAATGATGGGAACTTGACAATGGTTGGGGCTTCTGGAGCACGTTTATTGCCAATGAGGTTATTATTGGATTTCGTTGAAGCCTTAAAGAAAAATGTTTATAATGCATATGAGGGGTCTGCAGTCTTACCACCTGCTACTCGCCAAAGTTCTTTGTTTTTTCGAGCAAACAAGAAAGTCTGTGAGGAGTGGTTTTCACGTATGTGTGAGCCAATGATGAATGCTGGATTAGCACTTCAAAGCCAATATGCTGCAATTCAGTATTGTACTCTGCGTTTGCAGGAGTTTAAGAATCTTGTTATGTCACACATGAAGGAAAAGTCTAATCTACAGGTAGGTGAGAACATTCACAACAACAAGAATAAATTTATCAGAGATATCTCAAGGGTTTTGAGGCACATGACTCTGGCTCTTTGTAAAAGTCATGAAGCAGAAGCTTTGGTTGGTCTCCAGAAATGGGTTGAAATGACATTCTCTTCCCTGTTTCTGGAGGAAAACCAGAGTCTTGATAACTTTGGCATACTAGGACCCTTTTCATGGATTACAGGGCTAGTCTATCAGGCAAGGGGTCAGTATGAAAAGGCAGCTGCTCACTTTATCCACTTGTTGCAGACTGAAGAGTCACTCGCTTCTATGGGTTCTGATGGTGTACAGTTCACCATTGCTCGTATTATTGAGGGATATACAGCTATGGCTGATTGGCAATCTCTGGAATCATGGTTATTGGAGTTGCAATCTCTTCGTTCTAAACATGCTGGGAAGAGCTACTCAGGTGCTCTAACTACAGCAGGCAATGAAATAAATGCAATCCATGCATTGGCACACTTTGATGAAGGAGATTATCAAGCATCATGGGCGTGTCTTGGTTTGACACCTAAGAGTAGCAGTGAGCTAACTCTAGATCCCAAGTTGGGTTTGCAGAGGAGTGAGCAGATGCTTTTACAGGCACTGCTTTTCCATAATGAGGGAAGGATGGAAAAGGTGTCCCAAGAAATCCAGAAGGCAAGGACAATGCTGGAGGAAACGCTATCAGTCTTGCCTCTTGATGGGTTGGAAGAGGCAGCTGCATTTGCTACACAATTGCATAGCATTTCTGCATTTGAAGAAGGTTACAGGCTTACTGGCAGTGCAGACAAACACGAACAGTTAAATTCAATACTGAGTGCTTATGTCCAGTCGGTGCAATCTTCTTTCTGTAGAGTTAATCAAGATTGCAACCCATGGTTAAAAATCCTTCGGGTTTATCGAGTTATCTCACCAACTTCTCCAGTCACATTGAAACTCTGTATTAATTTGTTGAGTTTGGCTCGTAAACAGAAGAACCTAATGTTGGCAAATAATTTAAACAATTATATTAATGATCATATATCAAATTGTTCTGATGAAAGGCATTGTCAATTTCTCCTCTCAAGTTTGCAGTATGAGAGAATCTTGCTAATGCAAGCTGACAACAAGTTTGAAGATGCTTTCACAAGTATTTGGTCATTTGTGCATCCTTACATCATTTCTTTCAACTCAATTGAGTCAAACTTTGATGATGGTATTCTGAAAGCAAAAGCATGCTTAAAACTTTCTCGTTGGTTAAAACAGGATTTAGAAGCTTCAAACTTGGATAATATTATACCTAAAATGATTGCTGAGTTTAATGTCACAGATAAATCTTCTGGCAGAGACGCGTTCGCCATCTGTAATGAGAACTTACTCTCTTCACCAAGTGTAGGACTTATCATTGAGGAGATTGTGGGTACAATGACTAAATTGTCCACTCGTCTTTGTCCTACATTTGGCAAGGCATGGATTTCTTATGCATCTTGGTGCTTTAGTCAAGCTGAAAGTTCTCTCCATGCTCCATCTGGAACTGCTCTCCGATCATGCTTGTTTTCTTCTATACTTGATCCTGAAGTTCTTTCCGAGAAATACAAATTAACTAAAGATGAAATCATAAGAGTGGAACGCTTGATTTATCTTCTTGTCCAGAAAGGTTACGAAGAAAAAAGTGTTAATGAAGAGCCAGGAGAATGGAACTCTGAGACTGCAGAGGATTTGAAACTTGATGGCACCGGCAAGGCCTTATTGCAGCAAGTAATAAATATCATTGAGGCTACAGCTGGGTTGTCAAATACTGAAAACCCTGGGAATGAATGCGTTACTGATGTATTTACTTCCCAGTTAAAGTTATTCTTTCAGCATGCCATTATTGACCTCGATGACGCTCGTGCAGTACCCATAATTCAGGATTTGGTAGATGTTTGGAGGTGCTTGAGGAGTAGAAGAGTGTCTTTCTTTGGTCATGCTGCTCATGGCTTTATACAATATCTTTTGTATTCATCTATAAAAGCTTGTGATGGTCAGCTGGCGGGCTATGATTGTCATTCAATGAAACAGAAGTCTGGAAAATACACACTGAGGGCCACATTGTACGTCCTACATATTCTTCTCAATTATGGAGCTGAGTTAAAAGATTCTCTTGAGCCTGCTTTATCGACAGTCCCACTCTCTCCATGGCAGGTTTGATTTTTGTTTCTGTCTCAATTCATTCCTTTTTCTTTCTGAAACTAATTTGATAACGTTGTAATTTAGAATTTATTTTTATTTTATAAAATTATAGGAAGTGACACCACAGTTATTTGCTCGCTTGAGTTCTCATCCTGAGAAAATTGTGAGGAAGCAGTTGGAGGGATTAGTGATGATGCTGGCTAAGCAGTCCCCTTGGTCTGTAGTATACCCAACACTTGTTGATGTGAATTCTTATGAAGAGAAGCCTTCGGAGGAGCTTCAGCACATACTTGGTTCTCTGGTAACACGCTTTCTTAAATTAATATCATAAAATGTTTTCATATTTAGCTCATATTATTCTGAGGATGAGTTTGCTCCCTTTTTGGATGTCTTTGTTTAAAACTTCTTTTAGCATCTGGGCGGGAAACTGCTCCTGGTCTTGAAAAAGGTCTTAAACTTATTCTGCCTGTTGTCTGATTAGTTCTTGAGTTATTCAGTTTTTGGTACTGACTAAACTATTCAGTTCTGTGGCATTTTAGGTCTTAAATCTCTGACCCTCTTTAGCTCTAGGCTCAATTATTCAGTTCACAGATTTCCTCCAAAATCATATCACAAATTAGTTCAGTATTTCTGTTTCACATTTGACTTCTTGATGCAGTCTGCTCACTGACTTGTGTTATCTTTTTTAGTTTGATCTTTCTTTTTATCCTTGCTCAATATAAGTTGTACGGTTCTCTCCTAGAAAATGAAATAGTCTATTATAGCTTGAAAAAAGGGGACTATCTCTAAGGACATGTATTGATTGTTTGTTACATAGTTCATTGAGGACTTTTCGTGTTTAAGGAGAAACAAAGGAAAAACACTGTTATTGTGGTATGGAAAGAAAAAGAAACAGAAGGATTTTCAAAGATAAGTTGATGATATGATTGATTTGTGGTTTTGAGTGTCATTTTGGCTTCTGAGTTTTAGCAACTAAGCTTTTCAAAGATACTAATAGAATTTTTTGTGTTAAGAGTCGGATTCTAGTTGTGATGTTTACTGTTAGTTTTCTATTTAAGATAGGGGTTCTTTTCATACTTCTACTCTGAATATATTCATGAAGAAAAATACCTCTTAATATTTTGCCAATGCTGCTGCTCGATTCCATTTTAAATATGAAAAACTTTGTAACTGCATGGTGCTTGATTGTTGGAAATGTTTTTGGTTTGAATCAATAAATTCATGATTATTATAGTTGAAAAGCAAGATTGTTGAAACATGCTTATGATACGTACAGAAAGAGCATTATCCAAGATTGATTGAAGATGTTCAGTTGATGATAAAAGAGCTGGAAAATGTAACTGTACTTTGGGAAGAGCTATGGCTCAGCACACTTCAAGATCTTCAGACAGGTGAGAAGCATGATTTCAAATGCACATTATGGCACTTTTACTTGATATAAATCACTCTATAATGCAGAAATTGGTTTTTGGTTGCAAATTGACCAGAAATTTGACTTCAAATTTGACTATAATTGTCCTTTCACGTGAAATCTAGGGGCAAATTTTACCTGTAGGTGCCAAAACTCAGGGATGTCAAACCTGCTTTATGATTTATTAAAGTTTCTGTTATTATCGAATTTCCTGAGCCAAGAAGTTGCTGCTACATATTGTAACTAGCTTCTTCACGTTGGCATGTTGTAACTTCCGAGAGCAATACCAATTTGTAGATTATTGAAGAATTTTGTATAAAGTAACACATTGAGAAGTCTGGTTTAATTTTTCAGATGTCATGAGACGCATAAATGTACTCAAGGAAGAAGCTGCTCGAATTGCTGCAAATGTCACTCTCAGCCAGAGTGAGAAAAACAAGATAAATGCTGCTAAGTACTCAGCCATGATGGCTCCCATTGTAGTGGCTTTGGAGCGTCGTTTGGCTTCAACATCTCGAAAACCTGAAACACCCCATGAAACTTGGTTTCATGAAGAGTATAAAGAACAGCTGAAATCAGCTATTTTTACCTTCAAGAATCCTCCAGCCTCTGCTACTGCACTTGTTGATGTATGGCGGCCATTTGATGATATTGCAGCATCTTTGGCATCTTATCAGAGAAAGTCATCAATTTCTTTAAAAGAAGTTGCACCGAACTTAACTCTGTTATCATCATCTGATGTCCCTATGCCTGGTTTTGAGAAGCATGTTATATATTCAGAAGCTGACAGAAGCATTGGCTCTAATATTTCAGGAACTGTTACAATTGGTTCTTTTTCGGAGCAAGTTACTATCTTGTCCACAAAGACAAAACCTAAAAAGCTTGTAATACTGGGTTCTGATGGTGAAACCTACACGTATCTCTTAAAAGGTAGAGAGGATCTGCGTCTTGATGCTAGAATCATGCAAATGCTGCAAGCTATCAATAGTTTTCTGCATACATCTCATTCAACTTATAGTCAATCTCTCTCCATTCGCTTTTATTCTGTAACTCCAATTAGTGGTAGAGCTGGTCTCATCCAATGGGTGAACGATGTGATGAGTGTATATACTGTATTCAAGTCATGGCAACACCGGGTCCAGGTGGCACAGCTCTCACCCATTGGTGCTAGCAATTTAAAAAGTTCTGTTCCTCCACAGCTTCCACGTCCAAGTGATATGTTTTATGGTAAAATCATACCGGCACTCAAAGAGAAAGGTATAAGAAGAGTGATTTCACGTAGAGATTGGCCCCATGAAGTCAAACGTAAAGTTCTTCTGGATCTTATGAAGGAGGTTCCTAGACAACTTCTTTATCAAGAACTATGGTGTGCTAGTGAAGGATTCAAAGCTTTCAGTTTGAAATTAAAAAGGTACAATTATTTTGCTTTATATTGTAGTTCCATTGATTAACTCTCTTTCTATCACGCACGCAGTCATGCACAAAGAGCTAATTGGTAAAAAGTAGTGTCGCTTGCATATAGAATTGTTTAGGTTATCAAAGGTATAATTGTCTTTATTTTTGCTTTCTTTCTCACTCATTTCTTCTATTTTTTTCCTCAAAGGGTCATCGTCTATTTTCCTATATACTACTGTTTGTATTTTTGGCATGATTTTATTTAAGAAATATTGTTTTAGTATACAGTACAGTATATATTCTTCTTTCTTATTCTTTTTTACTTCTATTTTCTTAATTCTCTAGAAAGAAAAGTTTCAACTAGGATTTCTTTACGAAGAAGTAAAACTGAAGGGCATGTTTGAAAATTAGGTTTAATAACAAAAAACATTAGAATTTTCTGTAATAACGAATAGCCCTAGTATTTTTTTCCTTAAAATTTATTTATTATTATTTTTTTGTTTGGAAGAATATTTTTTGAAAACAGTTTTCAGAATAAAAAAACTTCAAATATAGTATTTGTCGCGGAAAATAACTACAAGGTATAAATAAAGTACAAGGCTTGAAGAAGAGAAAGCAGATTAATAAGTTTAGAAGATTTTTTTTTTTTTTTTTTTTTTTTTTTTTTGAGAAGAATAAGTTTAGAAGATTTTATTTCGAGATAAAGGTAGATGGTGAAATATGTTTTGCATGAATGAGAGCTGCTTCCTTCATAGGGAATAACATTCGGAACTTTTAAATTTAAAATTAGATTTGGTTCAAGTTCAATTTAAAATTAGCTGCCAGCCAACTTTTTCGATTGTTTATTTATCACTGCTAAACAACAATGATTTCCAACTACTTAAGTATCAAATAAAGATCAAAATATTCCCCTGAGATTGAATATGGAATAATATGGTCACGTAAATTTTCTAAACCCCTTTTCCCATACAATCTTGGACTTTTCTTCAGTTAACTAGTGGATGGACTATTAGTTCTGAAGGTGAAAAATCTTGCTTGCTACCTCTACTTCTATAGTTGTAATTACTACTTGTACTCGCATATGGAAAGAGTAAATTGAAGGGAGAAATGGGTGGGTATTGCTTGTTGTAAAGTATGCAGCACTTTCATATATTGTTTCCTTACGCTAAATTGACGTTGACCCATTTTGGCTTTTTTTTTTTTTGTGGATGAGTAATAATTCTAGAATCAGTTTCCCAGTCTTGCAAGATTCTAAATTTTGTTCTCAACTCAGGTATGCTGGAAGTGTTGCAGCAATGAGCATGGTGGGACACATCTTGGGCTTAGGCGATAGACATCTGGATAATATTCTTATGGATTTCTCTACTGGAGATGTTGTACATATTGACTATAATGTCTGTTTTGATAAAGGGCAGAAACTGAAAGTTCCAGAGATTGTTCCCTTTCGTCTCACCCAAACTATGGAAGCAGCTTTAGGACTGACAGGAATAGAGGGCACCTTCAGAGCAAACTGTGAGGCTGTGCTGGAAGTTCTGAGAAAGAACAAAGACATACTCCTAATGCTGCTAGAAGTTTTTGTGTGGGATCCTCTTGTGGAATGGACACGTGGTGATTTCCATGATGATGCCACTATAGGTGGTGAAGAAAGAAGAGGCATGGAGTTGGCTGTTAGCTTGAGTTTATTTGCATCTCGTGTGCAGGAAATTCGTGTCCCCTTGCAGGTTATAATAACTTCCTTTGAATGATAGTAATGATTTTATTTCTATTTTCCTCTTTGGCTCTTTGACCTTCCTTTTTTGGTTTTTCTTTTTTTTTTTTTTGGGGGGGGGGGGTATGACAAGGAGTATGTTTTGTGTTGCCACTGTGTCTACCAGTCGTTTCCGGTTCTTTTATGCTTATAACCTACCGATCAAGTTCACCTGTAAAAGGTAATTTTTATGGGGAGAGAGGTATTTTATGGGGAGAAAGAGAGGGAAAGGCATCAAGAATTAGGATCATGCTGGGAGGGATTCAGGACCATCCAACTTCCTTAAGAACTAATAATATAGATTTTTAAGCCATGTCTATAACATGCTTCAAGTCAATTAAGTTATTTGTTTATCTGTGCAATTATATACTTTCCATCCCTCAAAGATGGAATTATATCAATCACACCTCAGAAGTTCTTTAATTTTTCAAACTCATTTCTAATTGTTCAGATAATTTTCATTCCATGTTGTTGGTAAATGCTCGAGTCACTCACCTGGGAATCAGTGATCACAAAACGTAAAATTTGGGCTCATTACTTTCAATAGATGAGTTATTGAATTATAGAGTTTAATACTTAATACCTGGATTCTGGTGCGGTATTATCTCTCAATTTAAAAGAATTGAAATATTACGAGTTTAATAGATATTGCGTGCGCAAACTCAACATCATAACTGATGTAGTAGGATTAGGGTAAATTAAAGTATCTTATTTAAATCCTTGATTAATTAGGATTAGAATTAGTTTCTTAGATTAATTAGGATTGAGATTAGTTTTCTTGGTTAATTAGGATTAGGATTAGTTTCCTTGTCTAATTAGGATTAGGATTATTTTGTTTTCTAATTCTCTATATAAATAGAGAATTGTCCTATTGTATTGATAACTTTTGATTCATAATAAAGATTTGATGGATTCTTGGAGAGAATTCTCCTTTTATCCTCTTAGGCTACACCAAATTGGTATCAGAGCAATCGTTTGGGCCAACGTTGGCTGCCGTCGGTGGAAGACCGGAAAACTTTTGTTGACGTTGATCGCCAGAGGGAGCTTTGTGAGTTGTGCTTGTTGTTCAACAACCCACATTTATTTACAAGGAAGAAACCTCAAAAATGGAATTTTACAGCATAAGAAGGGAGTTCAAAGTCAGAAAATCCACTTTTGGATTTGGAACATGACCTATGGAGGTAGAAAATTATTCAAGAACACACCTAAATCGCTACACCAATCGTGGAGCCTTAGAGGAAATCAAGAAAGGGATGGTTAAAGTTCAACGACTTTTGGATAAAATGTCTAACAATTTGGATCAATTTAGTCAAAAAGTTCAAATACAAGAGAGAACTTGCTTGAGCGAAGTCAACGTGCAATTATTTAGAAATTCCAAGCATAACAAAGGAAGGCAAAAAAATGCAAACATGCGAAGATAAAACAAGTGAAGATAAAGTAAAGTTGAGCGAAGGAGACGATGAGAAATCACGGGACCCACGTAAAGACGAAGACCAATTGAGCAAAGGTGAAGGCAAGTCATTCGGGAAAGAAGACACATTCGTAGAGAAAAGTTGTGTGATTCTTTTTGACCCATTACAAGTGCAACCTGAATTGAATATTTTTAGAACCCTTAGCAAAGCCATACATGATAAGGGGAAGAAGGCGCAAGTGAGATAGGAATGAAGAAGATGGTGTGAGCAAACAAGGTGGAAGCCACAACCAAGTGTTCTACAATGTCATGTGTGAAGAGAGAGAAGATGTGTTTGATTTGATGCTTGGACGACTCGACCAAGGACCCGTCAAGCAAGTTTTGTCCTTTGTGCCCCAAGACCGACAAATCTTGACCCGAGACGATACTCACCCTTCTTTGAGGAGTTCGACCTGCGAGTTGTGTCTTCTGCCCATAATTTGCACGACCCAGTTCAGCTCAAAACACCAGCGTTTTTGTTACAAAATTTGACCCAGCCCACATCTGAAGGATTTAACATACCCTCGATCCAACCTAATTTCAATATTTTCAAGATTTGCAGTGAAGGTTTTTTCGATCCAGCTCATGAAGAAAGATTTTTTCATGGGATTGTTGACTATTTTGTCCATGGCCGTGCTCCAAAAATGGCAAAAAAGAAAAAAAAATTAGTAGGAAATTTTTCCAACCATCGAAAGAAGCGTCTTGACTACTCCATTTTCTTTTTAAAACTTTTTTGGGAGGGGTAGAATGATGTGGTAGGATTAGGGTAAATTAGGGTATCTTGGTTAAATCCTTGATTAATTAGGATTAGAATTAGTTTCCTTGATTAATTAGGATTGAGATTATTTTTCTTGGTTAATTAGGATTAGGATTAGTTTCCTTGTCTAATTAGGATTAGGATTATTTTGTTTTCTAATTCTCTATATAAATAGAGAATTGTCCTATTGTATTGATAACTTTTGATTCATAATAAAGATTTGATTGATTCTTGAGAATTTCCTTTTATCCTCTTAGGCTACACCAATAACTCTCTTGACATTTTCCAGGAGCATCATGATCTTTTATTGGCTACCCTACCAGCTGCTGAGTCTTCTCTTGAGGTACCACTTGACACTACGTAGTCTATAACTTTCTGAGCTTCTACTATTTTTATTTGTTGCTTCTATGGATTTCTCTCTTAACCGAATAATCTATTCCAGGGGTTTGCAAATGTCCTAAGTCACTATGAGCTTGCCTCTACGCTCTTTTATCAAGCTGAACAAGAAAGGTCAAACATAGTTTTGCGTGAAACATCGGCGAAGTCAGCTGTTGCTGATGCAACATCTAATGCAGAGAAAGTTCGTACACTATTTGAAATGCAGGCTCGAGAGCTTGCTCAGGCTAAGGCTATCGTTTCTGAGAAAGCTCAAGAGGCATCAACCTGGATTGAGCAACATGGAAGAGTTCTTGATAATTTAAGGAGCAATATGATTCCAGAAGTAGATACTTGTCTGAATCTGAGAGCAGTAGGAGAAGCTTTGTCACTTATATCTGCCGTTACAGTGGCTGGAGTTCCAGTAACAGTTGTTCCTGAGCCCACACAAGTGCAATGCCATGATATAGATAGGGAAATTTCTCAGCTTATAGTTGCACTAAGCGATGGACTTTCTTCTGCTATATCTACAATTCAAGTTTATTCTGTTTCTTTGCAGAGATTTCTACCTCTAAACTATGTAACAACTAGTGTAGTTCACGGCTGGGCTCAGGCTTTACAATTATCTAAGAATGCCCTCTCCTCCGATATTATTTCACTTGCTAGAAGACAGGCTGCTGAACTTATTATGAAAGTAAACGATAATAATAATGATTCTATACCAGTCAGTCATGATAGTATGTGCGTTGAAGTGGAGAAGTACGCTAAGGAAATTGCAAAAATTGAAGAAGAGTGTACTGAGCTCATGAACTCTGTTGGTACAGAAACTGAATTGAAAGCTAAAGATCGCCTTCTATCAACTTTTATGAAATATATGGTGGCAGCTGGCCTCGTAAAGAGAGAAGCTATTCCATCTCTCCGGTTGGGACAACTTACACATGATGGGAAAAAGGATATCAACATGCAGGTGGAGCTTGTGGAGGAAAAGGAGAAGGAAAAGCTACTATCTAGTATTAATGTTGCTATGGATATTCTTTATTGCGAGGCACGGGCAAAATTACTGGACATTTTTAATGATATGAGTGATGGGAGACTAGTGAATAAAACTTCACCTTATGATTTTGATGTTGTTTTCTCCAATCTAGAAGAGCAAGTGGAGAAATGTGTGCTTTTGTCAGAGTTCCATACTGAATTACAGGACTTGATTGATGATAAGGTACTGAGTGTTGAAAACATAAATAAAGATTGGCATAGGACTTATTCTCATAGAAATTGGACTTCCACTTTTAATGTCATGTTGTCTTCTTTCAAAGACCTGATAGGGAAAATGACTGAGGCTGTTCTACCTGATATAATTAGATCTGCTATTTCAGTGAATTCAGAAGTTATGGATGTGTTTGGATTGGTCTCACAGATTCGTGGATCCATTGATACAACACTAGAACAGTTTCTGGAGGTTCAATTGGAGAAAGCTTCTTTAATTGAATTGGAAAAAAATTATTTTATCAATGTTGGCCTCATTACTGAGCAGCAGTTGGCTCTTGAGGAAGCTGCTGTAAAGGGCAGGGATCATCTCTCTTGGGAAGAGGCCGAGGAACTTGCTTCAGAGGAGGAGGCTTGCAGGGCAGAACTGCATCAACTCCATCAAACATGGAACCAGAGAGATGTACGTAACTCGTCTCTTGCAAAGAGGGAAGCTAATTTAGTAAATGCATTGGCTTCATCAGAATGCCAATTTCAAGCTCTTATCAGTGCTGCAGTGGACAAGGAGGCTTTTACGAAAGGCAATACCCTATTGGCCAAATTAGTTAAACCATTCTCTGAACTGGAATCCATTGATGAAGTCTGGTCTTCCTCTGGAATTTCTTTTGCATATAACTCAAATGGGGTTCCTAAATTGTCAGATGTGGTGAGTTCTGGGTACCCAATATCTGAATATATTTGGAGGTTTGGTGGCCTGTTGAGCAGCCATTCTTTCTTTATTTGGAAAATTTGTGTTGTGGATTCTTTCCTTGACTCATGCATACATGAAATAGCTTCAGCCGTGGATCAAAATTTTGGATTTGATCAGCTCTTTAATGTTATGAAGAAAAAGCTTGAGCTTCAGCTTCAAGAATATATTTTTAGGTACCTTAAAGAACGGGGTGTTCCTACATTTTTGGCTTGGTTAGATAAAGAAAGGGAACATTTAAAGCAACTAGAGGCAAGAAAAGAACATTTTCATGAACACCATGATCAACAAAAGAAAGATTTTGATTCTATTGAGAGGATTCGATACTTGCTTCAGGAACATTGTAATGTGCATGAAACTGCTAGAGCTGCAAGGTCTGCAGCTTCACTTATGAGAAGGCAGATGGATGAGCGTAAAGAGACTCTTCAGAAGACTAGTCTGGAAATTATTCAAATGGAGTGGTTACATGACATCAGTTTGACTCCTTCACAATTTAATCGGGCCACCTTGCAAAAATTTCTCCCTGTCGAGGATAGGTTGTACCCTATTATTCTAGACCTTAAACGATCTGAATTGCTGGGAAGTTTGCGATCTGCTGCTTCAAAGATAGCCAAGTCAATTGAAGGCCTAGAAGCTTGTGAGCGAGGTTCTCTTACAGCTGAAGCACAACTGGAGAGAGCAATGGGTTGGGCTTGTGGTGGCCCCAATATTGGTCCTCTGATAAATACTTCTAAAGCTTCAGGAATTCCTCCTCAATTCCATGACCATATCTTGAAACGGAGGCAGTTGTTATGGGAAACAAGAGAAAAGGGATCAGATATCATTACGATTTGCATGTCTATATTGGAATTTGAAGCATCAAGAGATGGTATCCTTCAATTTTCAGGAGATCATGCTTTTAGTACAGACATTGATAGCAGGGCATGGCAGCAAGCTTACTTGAACGCAATAACAAGATTGGATGTTTCTTATCAGTCCTTTGCCCGTGAGCAAGCTTTTCTCTCATATGTTGATGTTGTCTCATTGCACTATTTAAGTCCCTTTGGTTCTAGAGAAGATTTGTTTAGATATTTTAGATTAAGGGTTACATGCTTATATTTGAAGTTTTCTGAAATCCAGAATAGTATAAAGAATATTGTTAAAATATAGAGGTTCTGAAGACATATTTGGTTCTTTATAAAGCTTTAGATAATTACATAGTGAAAGTTTAGTAATTGTAAAGATTTTATTTTATTTTATTTTTTTTTATTTTTTATTTTTTATGGAACTGGCCCCAAAATTTTCTTTTTAGATTTAATGCTGCAATATTTCTTGTTTGTAGAATTTGCCTTTTTAAAAAAGAATGATACTTGGGTCACAGAATAAACAAACCCATATCTTTTAGGTTAAATGATATTTTATTCTTTGCGTCCTGTACTAGGTACTGAACAAGAATGGAAGCTTGCAGAAAGAAGCATGGAGGCTGCCTCAAACGAATTATATTCTGCAGCCAATAATCTCCACATTGCCTCTCTTAAAGTGAAGTCAGCTTCAGGTCATGCATCGTTTTTGTTATTTAAGCTAAGCAAGCATATCGATAAACACACAGGCATTACACATTTTCCTCATTCGACATGCACAAGCTGTTATCTGTATGGGTTTTATGAACCAAAAGTGTCCTTTTTTACGGTATTTTCAATACCTTTTACTAATTGCATGAACATATTGGTTGTCTTTGTAGGTGATTTACAAAGCACTCTTCTCAGTATGAGAGATTGCGCATATGAAGCAAGTGTTTCACTCTCAGCATTTGGTAGTGTCTCAAGGAACCACACTGCTTTGACCTCAGAGTGTGGTTCCATGCTTGAAGAGGTAACTCAATATATTTATAAAGCTTTGGAACCACATGAACAATAAAGCTTGAACAGCAGAAGAGAGAAAAATCTCGTTTTCAATACCATTAGTTGTAACCTTACTTCGAGACAATCCAAAATTGAAGCTTTTGAGACTTTTGCTTGCCAAATACGTATAGCAGTAAAATAGATACAAGAGTGACGATCATGAAATGGAGAAAAGAAGATTTACTTTTAAAGAAGATAGAAACCATAAGACCAAGGTTTTTAATATAATTATCATAAAATAATTCAAAGAAAAGTAATGTTCTTTTACTAGACCTAACATTTATTGTTGTTAAATTACCACTCAGGAGGAGGTCCTATGTTCGAACCATTGTAAAGTCATTTTTTCCCCATTAATATTGATTTCCACTTGTTGAACTTTCTACAAATGTTCAAGCTCACAAGTGGGGGTGCTCCATAATCCATCAACTTAAGCTTTTGGGTTGATTGGTGATTTAACGACCATTTTAGTAAAAGTATCAGACAGTTAAGTTAAATTTGATTTATTGAGTTATACTCGATCTTAACAAACTGACAATGACACTAAGAAATTAAAAGTATGTTGGTGAAAGATAGCTAATAATATATTTCCCTTTATTGTTATAATTCTTGGTACTTAGTTGTTAAATAACTTCCCTTTATTGTTATAATCCTTGGTATTTAGTTGTTAAATATGTAATTGTTTATTTCCTGGTATGGTTGTTAATGGCTAGGTTGGTTAAATCCTAAATTTAGGAGGAAAGATTAGTACTTTGTTCTTTCCATCATGAATCACAATGCTATGCCCTTATTTATTTTCTCATACGATCCAATCGAATTTTATTTTTATCCCCATATATACCTTTAAATCTTCCAATGTTTTCGTTTTGAAATAGAAACTATTAGCTGCTGCATAACCAAGTCTCATCGTCAAGAGGATTTGAGTCAGATTTGATCATATTTCTGCTTGCCATCAGTTCATATAAAATTAAATGGAGACACATTAATCTGTACATCAAGAAAAATCCTTTTCCAGTTTCAATCTCACTGATCTCTTGTTCGGAAGATTATATGGGTTATGGTTAACATGGGAAGCCTAAAGTAGTTAAAGATGCTCTATATGGTTTATAGATGACTTTTAGATTTCCTCTCATAGGCACTATTTTTTTCCCTTCAAATATTTACTTATATAGTTTTTTATTCATTTTCATTTATGGTTGTTTGATCTCTTTTACTAGAATTTTGGGAAGAAATTGAATAATTGTATTTCTTCTCTATATTTGAATCAAATACAAGGTCTTCTTATATAGGAGAAAGACCATCTACCAATAAGGAAAGAAAATCATAAATATACACATAATACACAACTATTATTACAAAAGATTAAAGGAAATCCAACACTCTCCCTCAAGCTGGTTTGTAGATATCCTCCATAGCCAGCTTGTTGATAAGCTTATCGAATTGTCCTTTTGAAAGACCTTTAGTTAGCATATCAGCCGTCTGTTCTGTCGTTGGAAGATAAGATATACATATTAATCCTGCATCAATCTTC